>JAUYWH010000018.1:20764261-20798765 GCA_034779795.1 Ctenopoma multispine | reverse complement strand
TAGATAGATAGATAGATAGATAGATAGATAGATAGATAGATAGATAGATAGATAGATAGATAGATAGATGGATAGATAGATAAGGATAGGATAAATCCGTGTTTCATTTAGAAACCATTTCTGGAGAAGGATGAAAGTCTCAAAGGAAATTTCATATCTGATGTACCATTTATCACTGCTGCATGTAAGTCAGAATTTATGGTACCTATTACTGGGTCAGTAAATCCAATGTTCTGTTGCCAAAAGCTCTTTAGTTGCTTGATTTAGTTTATCTGAAAAATACATGTCACAACAATGTATGAATATGTCTGAAGAGGCAATTTATATCACAAAAGTATCAAAATAAAAGCTACTTGCATGGAATCATAGTATTCTGGGGCAGGGAAATTACTAAGTGCAACCATGAGAGATGGTTAAATCATGTGTTGTTTATATAATAACTCCAGTAGATAATACCATTTCACTGGTTATATTAAGTTTGTGAAACATGATTACTGTTGGGAGTATAAACACATCACCGCTGGTTTAAGGGTCTTATAATACATTTGTGTGTGGAGAAACAGGTAATTTGCAGAATAAAATCTTGAGTATGTATATAGTAGCTCTATACAAAGCACACTGATATAAAAACTCTCTTGTGTTAGTTTTAGTATATTTTCTGACTTCAACGCGTATGCATCTACAGCTCTTCCACTTACAATGTACTTTCCCTTTTTCACTGCAGTATTGTACACATCCTTCTGTTTTAAACCAAACCATCTAAAAGATCTTTAACTAAACAGAAACTGGCTGTGTGTGTGTGTGTGTGTGTGTGTGTGTGTGTGTGTGTGTGTGTCTGTACAAAAGATCAAATGAAACCCTGCTTAGTTGTGAGCTCAGAGGGCAGAAGGGCTGAGAGTTATGCAAATGTCTTTTGGAATAGAGGAATTCCCCTTCAGTACTGTTCCAGATAATATTCGGTGTCAAAAAATATTCACCGCAAGTGGCTTGGAAATGAAATAATTAAATGGAATCACTTATATGTTATATTTGCACTCTAAAGGGCGCGGAGGATGAGGGTATGTGTCAGGGATGGTGTCCACCATGTCATCACATATCTTGATTCGTCCATTCAAATTGATTCCTCTATTTAAATTCAATATAGGTTTCAGGCACCATTTTCCACATTAGTTCTAAAAACCTCCATCACATGTGACACAAGTGACATCCAATACTCCATCTGATGACTCACATACAAAGCCAGGGGTGGAAATTCTCTCTCCCTTAAAGATACAGCTCACAGTCGTCTCCGTGCAACAATAGTGAGCAGGAGGAGGAAAATATGTGATTATTATGTGCACAAAGTGATGGATCACATATACTATATATACCCCTTATCTTGCCAACAGCAGCATGTACTGCACATATCACTTAACAATGGCGCATGAAGTCCAGCTGCAATTTAACTTTGATCATACTACATTTCTGATTTACATTTGAATCACACTTTGATTGCATCAGATGAATTTTCAAAAAAGAAAAAAAAAAAATCAAGGTCAGAATACATTTCAGCTGAACTTGAAAGTTCTCCCTCCCTTAGCCTGCCTTGCACTTCAATTTACCATCTCATTATTCAAAGTGAAAATGAAAATTGGAGCCTGAAGCATTTGTATTTGAACAAAGAGAGGGAAGCAGATTATGAATTTTCAGAATGTAATTTCTATTACACTTCCATTATTCCTCTATTAATCACAGATTCATTCTCTCTGTGCTCTTCAAGTAAAACATACTCATACAGTATTCATGTGCATACAGGGACAAAAAGAAATTGGCATGGCTGTTTGAAACATTTAAATTATGGAGGATACATCCCACTGCTGAAAAAAAGAGAAACTAAAGTAAAGCTTTAATCACAGCTTGAGAAATTACACACTATTTTACAAACATACTGTAAGTAATTATGAAAGAACACACAACGTCTTTTGTCATTTTTTAATCACAGTATTCGTGAAAGCTGTGCATCTCTTTTTGTTCTCACTGCCTCCTATAGAAAGGCTAATATTCACAAAGAGACATGAGATTTAATGCATACTGATTACTCTAGGGAGCCATTATTCAACTCTGGGAGAAAGCGTCAATTAAAGAGTTTTAAGCTTCCATAAACTGCACCTTAAACAGCTGATCAACACTATGCAGGCCTACCTCCTGGATTTGAGCTGAGTTTTGTTTAAATGGAGCAAATTCATCTCTAGAGAGAAACCTTGTAATCCCCTCTTAAATCTCCAAGCAGTTGAATAAGTATGCTATTCATACACGATGATTTTTATTCTATTTTTTTTGTCACTCACACACGCAAAAAGCAGCCCTCCATCCCACAACAGTGGCACCATAAATACAAATCCTCCACAGGCACCGTAGTGGTTAAGAAATATTAAACTCATACCACTGAAACATGTCAGCTTGTGTACAAACGCAGAGAGCGCATGTTAAAAGAAATGTTATCAACAGAACACAAACACCCTCTCGGGATATATGTGTTTAAATTAATTTAGCTTTTTTATGTATGTATTCATGAGCACTGGGGCATGAATTCATGGAGATATTTTCATTTGTGTGCAGTGAGGCTTTGACATTGACCTCGCTTTTTAAAACACACCACAATGGATGTACAATAAACAATAACATTTGGCTGAGGTTCAACACTAAACCCCCAGTTTATTGATACTGGCACAAACAGACCTGTATAAACTGTCCTCATTATTGACCGGTCATTAGTTTGATTAAGAGTGTAGTAACCCCTAAAGGCTAAACCTTGGCCCGCCGCAAAAGCCGAGTTCTTCAGCATACGGTGAACTCTGCTGTGGTCCAACAAGCGAAGAACACAAAACCACATTCGCTAAGCCTCCGAGCGCTGCACAACAATAACACAGCAGGACTATTTTTGCGGTGCTCATTTTGATCCAGACCAAATGAAGTGAGGGGGGAGTGGGGGGATGGAGCTTTTGGTATCCAGCAGGAGAAGGAGATGTTTAAGACATTGATTCACCTTGGGTTCAGAACTACACTATCTAATTATAGCCATGGGAATCTAGTCAAGGCCATGGTATTTCAGGGCTGGAGAGAGACAACATTCTGCTGTAACTATGCTCTGCTCTACATGAATCATATTCCCTATGTGGTTTGGCAGCCATTAAAAACAGAAAGAATGCCCTTTCTCAGTCAGAAGCCATGGGCTAGTTTACCTCTATTGTACCAGAAAGGTTAACATTTTTTTGACAGTGTCTTAATGATCAACACAGACTGTGGCAACATACTGGAATCATATAAGATCAGGTAGTCTAAAACAGGAAGCTGTTCCACTAGTAATTATACGCGAGCTGGTTTAAAGCCAATACGCTTGCATTTCATGTGGAAATAGTATGATATAAGTAATCACAGCATTAGGAATAGATGGGGCACCAAGCTTTGGCGATGCTTGGTACCCCATGAAAGTGTTGCTTATGCATATATCAGTTCCATCAAAGAGTAGTGGAGGTTGGGGGATGGTGTCTTTGTGAGAGTGAGGGGAGGGTGGGGGGGGGCTGCTCTCTGAAGCACACAACCTCATTATTCAGTCTATAGAACAGCACATCCACTTCATTGTTCTTCAAATCAGCCCAAACTCACTGAGCTCATCCGAAGAATAGAACAGAGCTGCTTTCTGTTTTAAAAGGAGCCGCCAATGAGATCTCCAGAACCATCAGTCAAGAGTGCCGTTATTGCCTTTTTTAATGCTCTTCATTGTCAAGTGCGTTGATATGATTTCTCTTTAAAACACTATTTGTCTTTAGCAATTCAAAATGATCCAAGGCCAACAAAAAACATGAGAGAGGGAGGTCTTACTGAAATCTTTTGAGCTGTGTGATTTTCCTGAGGGCGCGCTGAGAGGTTGCGTGGAGATGACGCGTGATAGTGAAGAGTCTGAAAGTCCCACGCAGCATGGTGAATCACTCCTGGTAATATAAACTGCTTTCACTACACGGGGAACTGTAAGAGATGGCCTGTTGTTTTGCAGCGTGCCTCCTTGGCAGGCCGTCTGTTGTGCAGCACATGACAAATAATTGCAACACCAAACTGCCTGCTCGTGTTGGTCCTCCCACCAGTGTTTCATGTAAATATGTTCTAACTATTCTTCTTTAGACGCATCAATCATGGCAGATATGACAAGGCCCCTTTGTTCCATACAAAGAGCGCAAACACAGCTGGAGCGTACTGGAGGAACCCTTCCCTCCCCTATCTTGCCACTACACCTGTCGGACACACTGCATCAAAACCTCATTTAGGGCTCTGATTATCCTGATGACACCCATGTCTTCTCCCTCTCTCTGGACATTATCAGTTAAATCCACCCTCCCCTAATTAAAGACACACGGTCAACACATGGTTAAGCATCCTTCCCCCAGCACACAAGGGAATCAATCGCTCTGCCAGTTATCATTGCATTTATTTTGTCATTATTTATTTATCGAAGAATTCCCTGTGTTGTGATTTTTAATTACCTCAGATAGAAGTTCATATTGTTTGTTGTGGGCCACAAATTAGATGTATGCATATTTAAAATCATCTTAAATTGCACAGGGATATAATTTTAAAAACTGTTAAATCCTCATAATGTGATTAAAAAATATGTCGAATATCATGACTTCACCTTGTTAGACAAGGTGCAGTAAAGCAATTTAATGAACGGTATTTGTGTAATTTTGAAATTTCAGATATATTATGGGAATATTCAGTGGCACTGAACTTTTGACCAAGGCAACAGCTTTTCAGCTTTGGAACTGTGCAGCACCCAGGCTATGTAATTGTTTAAAAATGATATGAAATAGTACATTCATGCTATGAACCAATCCAGTGACAACAACAACAGTATCAAATTTTCATTCCTGTGATTTCTCAGCTGCAACTATTATGCTTTTAAAATTAATATCAGGATCATCTATTAAGGTAAATGAAGTACTTGCAAAATTTAAAGTAATATGTGTTTCTTCTTTCTTCCGACCCTCTAAAATATCAATGAGATTATTACTAAAATGTCACTGTCACTGAACTTATTACCTCGAGTTATGTGTTTTCAGTTCAGTTTGAATAAAAAGCTTTTTTTCAGCGCATTTAACAAAGAAGTGAGAAGTTATAAACATATAAGATGTTTTTACAAGTGTAAATGTCTGCAGCCATGTTAGAGACTGGACGTATTTAACATAATGCTAACTCACCAAGCTGGGCACAGGATGAACAGAAAATTATAATGTGATAAACATTTCATGGATCACCAAAGACATTTCACTTGAAACATCATTTACTTTGTGGTGGTGGTAGAGGAAAAGTCAGAGTATCCCCAAAGTCCATCAAATTGTCTATGTATTATTTATGCACCCTGACCACCATTACCCATCATTATAAGCATTGTGTAATGTCATTTAACCAAACAAAAAGAAGCTAATCAACAGCAATACACCTTACGCAAGCTAAAACTGGCCTGTCAATTATGGCTGCAAATATGCTGCACTGTATGTTTTGTTTTTTTTTTCGTTTGTGAAAGTTCAGCAAAACTGTATATTCAGCTAAATATCCAGCAAATGGAATGGAAAAAGCAATGGATAGGCACAAGTCCCACTAACAAGAGTTTAATAGCATTTAGTGTTTAACATTTAGTCACTCACTGCAGTCACCCTATCAGCACTGCCAAAATAAAGGTACTGTGAAGTAAATCGTTGTAAGCCTGAGCTACATGACCAACTTGACCTTGCAGGGATAATGTACTGTTGCTGATATGGAGAGTATGAGATTGGAGAAAATTCAATTTTGATTCAGCAGAGTGGTTTCAAGTGTTTTTGGCCTAATGGAATGGTAGAGTTGTTGCATACAGAGGTCACCCTGGACTGATTTTTTTCTTCTCTTGGCTGCAGTCATGATCTTCTTGATGGGATTTGTTCTGTGCTCTCAAAATGCCAACGTTTCCTCTGCTGTTCAGCTGCCTTAGGATTATCTTAACTACAAAAGTGGCACCATATCTGTCAGCATTCTCATTTTCTCACATCACATTTATATTTAACACCAAGTCTTAAAAATACATAGCCTAATGTTCTGGCATTTCTAAACTTGATGAAAAAGTGATAATCCAGTAAGGGTAATCGTATCACAGTTTTATATAAATAACTAGTCTCAAACTCATATACGAAACTGACAGTACTGCAGCATACTGTAGCAACCCCCCCTTAATCCAGTCTAGTGGCCCAGAATATTTGCATGTACTATTTCATTCATTCTTCTTCCTTGTCAAATCTGGTGCCTACATTTTCCACATTATGCATCAACCTGAGGGACTCAACTAGTTTTACCAGTTGGTACTTGTATACTGTTAAACTCCAGGTGACATTAAATCAAACTATTGGATTATACTGACTCTCTCTACACTGTCACTGTCCCACTGTTCATGGAAAAGTGTAATAAAGACACATTTGGCTTTGACTAGAACATTTAGAACCTTTTAGAAACTAGAGTCCAGATGGGGCAGGATTACTCAATTAACAAGGTAACTTCAAAAATATTAATTAATTTACCTGCCATTTAGTGTTTAATATTAATTTATAATAATAATATTAACCATATATAATATTAATACACCAAATGGCAGGAAAAGGAGAAACTATTACCTCTTTGGCTTTTAATACAAAAATAGCACAGAGCGACTTCTGAACATTTGTTAATAAAAGCAATAATGAACATTTGACTAATTGACACTTACTATAGGATATTTCATATTAATTAAGTTAAGTTTTAATAAATTAGATTCAAAATGTTTAAAAATAGCCAAATATTTTTAGAGGGGAGATGACAATACAGCTTTCTGGAATACTGTTGAGAACTAAATTATATTGTATTGTATTTTACTTGCACTTTCTTAGACAATTTTACCAACTTTAGCAAGGGTCTAAAAAAACGGAGCTAGTGTTCCTCCTGGTTTTGTAACATTTAACTTGTACAATTGTAACAATTAAAACGAAAAGTCTTCAGTTAGTTCCATTTTGAACAGTTTGAACAGCTTGAACACAAAACAATGGACCTATGTTTTTACTTGTCAGAGCAGAATTTCTTGTTTATACAACCCACGTACAGACTCTGAGTTTTTCTGTTATGGCCCAGAGTTATTTGTAGTCTAATAACTACACAAAATGGCAAAAAGAAGTTTCTATTAGAATCACTATGCATATGTATGTGTGTGTGTTTAAACTACCAACAAGCTATTGCAAAATATAGTTAAACTACTAATTACATGTAGTAGTAGTAGTAGTAGTAATGTATTACTCCCAAACAATGTTTTTAAATCAATGGTTTTTATGACTAAAAATCATTTTAGTCATAATTTTCACCTTTGGGAATTTGGCAAATGAATCTGTACTAGACGTCTACATGTATATTATCAACACCATCTAATTCACTGTTGTTTAATACATAGTTTCTTAGTGGAGTACTTTTTCTTTTGTTATTTAAGTAAAATACTTTACTGCTTTTATTTAAGTAGTAAAATGTATCTTTAATAGTTTATCTGAATTAGTACTTGCGCTTTTACTTGAGTATTGAGTTTGTGTACTTTATAAATCTTTGTCTAAAACTGTACATTGTCACTAGGATTTAACACAAGCATCTTGCATTTAAATATATTAGTTTTAGTTGCATGTACTTAATAAACTGAAATAATAAAATACTGAGTTAAGCTGCAGTTGCTGTAGGTTGAACAACAAGCCTTTACATGAATAACTATTTTTCCTGTTCAGTTTGAGAACAGCAGCATAAATCTAAGCATTTTTTAGGACTGCAGTTTTTTTTCAGAGACATAACACTGGGCCAGCTTTCAGACCATCTAGTTCGAGCAATATATTTTGAAATACTTTTTTTCCTTATTTTCCTCATTTATCCTTTATTCAGTTCATTTAAGTAGCTAAGTGTAAGCGGGTAACTCAGTTCCTTCAGCGAGGCACTGGCTCTGGATACTTGATGGTCTTTCAGCATGTCTGTTCCCTCAGTCAGAATCTTTGCACTGGCTAGATCAGACATTCTGGCACCTCTGGTAACAATCTTCATCACTTCTTCAGTAACGCACACTTCACTATCCTGGCAAATCAGTCCGAATCAACATGTCAGTGTTTTAAGTTACCATACTGTATATGAAAAGACAGACTGCCAGGTAATGGATAGCAACATCTCCACTTTCAACTGAACCATCCGGTGAGGAATTAAAACAAAATTCCCTGTTGATTTAAGGATCACAGATCTACAGTGCAATGAAATGTGCTACTGTGAAACATGCCGATTGTTGATTGTTGAATGTTTTCATAGTAATTGTTGTAATGTTGTTGAAACAAATCAAACAGGATGGTTCAATTGTGTAATGTTAGACTAGGTAACAACAAAAACCTGGAGTAATGTGCAGAACTTTGACCAAAATGCCGTTGAAGACATATTCCTACCAGCTTTCTCAATGTTGCTAAAACATACTGCCTGACACAGACATAATCATTCAGATTTAATAATTCCAAAGCTACCCTTTGTCTACAAACTTTGCCTTTGAAAAAATGTCACTGGTTCCTCTGACAAAGTTGTTACAGGTCAAGTTGTATTTCATATGGGTACTGAGGCAGACTCACACAAGAGGTGAAATTAAAGGGCAAACCAGCAGAGCATTAAAGAAGAGCTGTGAAAACCAAACTTGGATTATTGCTTCACAGCTGTCATGTGAAGGGAAATACAGTACATTCTCAGCCCCCTTCAAAAAAACCTGCTGAAGGTAAATAATTCAGGAAGCATGTGCAGGTATACATTGCTGAGAGTTTTGCTCTATCTGACTCTCTGCATATGTTTTGCTCCTGCCATGTTTCAAATAATATATGAAGAAAGAAAAAAAGATTGTGCTATTACTCTGTGTGTGTCTCCTAACAGAATTTGTAGCAGAAGTTTGCAATGTACCCTACTGGTTTCGTTTTAAAATATTCAATATAAATTAGTCATCAGTGCTGATTTTACAGCCATAACAATTATTTTAAGTACAACTATTTTTAGTTTTGCACGGCAGCACAGGCAACAAGAGCAAGGTTAGCCAGTGAGTTAGACTAATACAATGATCCACACAGAAAGTAGGGATTCAGGCTCATCAGCTCAGCGTGAAAAGTAATCACTTTATTTCTGTGTCTAAATATTAGTACCTGCAAAACTAATGACATTTCCATCAGACGTGTTCTTCAGAGTTGTACTTCATTTACTGTTAATTAGTAAATGTAATAATGCCAATTATAATACACATAAGACCTTTGCTTTATATAACTATTTGCATAGTTGTATAAAGCTTTTTGTAGCTCTAGAGTAAATGAATGTATTCCATACCAGATTAAAACATGGTTCCCAATCAATCCGATGATAGTTGTTCAGTTGTTTAAATTAAGTTAAGTTTTTATGGCAATAAACCCAAAAACTGTCAAAACATTTCAATAATAAAAGAGAAAACTGCCAACCTCATGGTTGGCACTAGGAAAACTCACACAGTTATCAAAGTAAGTAAGCTTAATCATGTGGATACCATGAATGTCTGTACAAAACATCATGGTCAGTTATGGGCCAACCATCAGACCAGCAGTGATCACTAGCGTGACCACTGCATTTACTGTATACTGTAACTTCTATCTGATGCAGTGTGATATCACACATGTTGATTCCCTGCTTCATTTACCATGATTTAGCCCCAGCCTGGAGTAAGTTACAGCACCTGTGGGGGAAATGTTTCATCAAAGAACATCACCCTGCTGTGTAAACAGAACCGCTACAAGCTTTGAATCAAACATACTGCATACATTCCTTTTTTATTATTACCATCCCAGAGGCTCTGCACTGCCAAATAAACTGCAGACACACTATTGGCATGTCTACCTGTCCACAATGTAATGAAGTGCAACCTTGCAACCTCTATATAAAATGTTCTCTGTGTCCCTTTATTGCCTGGAGGGAGTTGAAAGCATCCCGGTGTTTTGCTTTAAGGAGTTCTGTTTTTTGAAGGGGTGGAAGGGGTTGGGGTGTTGTGGTGCTGCTGGTAGCTATCTTTAACCCCATCTGACAGAGACAGGATAGGAAGAGTAGAGTTCAGCTGAGGAAAAAAACAAGTCTGCAAGCAATTTTCATCAACTCGCACTGTTTTAACAGAAATTGCATGGCCTCTCAGTCAAATAAACTATGTGAAAGCAACAGCAGGTAGGCTCCTTCTTTTAATGCTTTCTGTGGAAGTATTTGATGGCACTGCAGAAGAATTGTACACTGAACAAAGAGGATAAACCAATCAGCTGAAGTACGCCACATGTCGCTGATTGAAACATAACATGAAGTAAATACAAAAACAGTAAAAGATTGACTATTTTTCAAATATAGGTCCAATCATGAAATTCTTAAGCTCAGTTACTTCCTCTAATTCCAGAGGCACGAAGGAGCCTTTAAAGCTGGGTGATGGAATTCAGCAACATAAGGCTTGGTTTGAGATACCAATATTATTCAAATGAGTACTACAGCCTGCCTGCGATGATGACACATGGTGCTTCTGACAAGTACTGCCATATGGACCCATATGGTTGTCATTCCAGACATAATGACAACACAACCAAATTTAGGGTCATTTCTGAGTGTGTTTGTCTTCTGAAGGAGAGACAGGCTCCAAATTTGGCTCTGTGTCACATAGTCTAGCCAGTCTGTGCAGGCTGGCAGCAAAAGCAATGAGGATTGTCTCAAGCTGATCAAAGCAACAGAACAATGACAAGCTTGAGTCACAGAGGAGAGCAGTGCCATACAGTAGGGATGCTTGGCATGCACATCTCTCCAAGAAAGGCAAATAAACAACACAAGCACTTATCAAAATACTTTGCATACACAATCAAGTATAAAATAGGTGATAGGAATTAACACCAAAATTCAATCAACTCCTGGACCCAAACATGAACAGAAACATACAGGCTTGATTGCCCATCATCTCGAAGTTGGAACCAATTGGACCCTGGCAGAGTCAAGTGCGCAATTTTCTCTCTCAG
Source organism: Ctenopoma multispine (assembly GCA_034779795.1). Taxonomy (NCBI): domain Eukaryota; kingdom Metazoa; phylum Chordata; class Actinopteri; order Anabantiformes; family Anabantidae; genus Ctenopoma; species Ctenopoma multispine. The sequence goes on along the minus strand of JAUYWH010000018.1, from coordinate 20,787,687 downwards.
GCTATGTAATTGAGGGCCGCTCAAATCACCTTTCCACGAATGAGCAATTCTTAGTGAGATGGAGAAAATAACACAATTTATAACCTGTCCAGTAATCAGTGCTTTGCATATAGTTGAGGGATGGACTTCATAAATCTAGGGTTATGATGCTGGGACTTAATTGCTGTACACCAGTGCTGGGCAGCTCAAGAACCTTTGAATATTGACAAAAACTTTGTCAGTGTCAAATTTTAAATGAATATATGTGCACTTGTTGCAGTCTGGCCACAGGGTGAAGATACATTTATTTAGTATTTTCTCTCCTCCCCTCTTTCACTCTCTCTCTTTCCTCATCCCATGTTGTTGGCAGTGCTTCGGGCTTGAAACTCAATTTCTCAGCCATTGAATAGACAGCAATTGCACCGAGCTAACTCAATTGTGAAGATAGTGCAGCGACGGTTCTTGAATAGATTGAGGCCTCGACTTTAATGCAGCAACACTCATGCTGCACAAACAAATACAAAGCTATTCCATTACATCCAAAGCACTTAAAAACAGAAGGTTTTAGAAGCAAACCATAATCATTATAGTCAAACAAATAAATGGGACAAATACATTTAACCAGCTAAGTTACTGATGGCTTGCTGGTGTCTACAAGAAACTGCACATTCAGTTTTCTATTGAGCATTTTACTGTAATTTGACATCTTAATATTAACTATTTCCTTCCACAGAGAAACAAACAACTGAGTTACTTGCCAAATCCAGCAGTATAATTACATATTTTATTATACACTATGCACTGTATTACATTATGTGCTGTATTTGCAACATCTAGCTCACAGTAGATCTGGAGCCAAATTTCGATTACAGTACATTTATCATTAAATGGGCTTCCACAGTCTCCTCTAAACGCAATTTCAACTCACTTGAATAAAATTACTATTTATATTACGCTTATGCATATGATACAGACACAGCCTGGGCACATTGAAGTTACACTGAGATGCCTGCACTCTTAAATGTACACCCCCAGTAGTAATAATATTGTGTAGGCCCCCCTCTGCTGTGATCCATCAAGGCAGGTACTCTGCAAGCTCCCTAAAAACATCCTTGGGTATCGGGCACCAAGATGTCAGCGGCAAGTCCTGTAGATTGCAGGGTGGTGCCTTCATGTGCTCTGTTGTTTAGCTGCCATCATAATTTTAATTTCAACAGAATATTTTAATTATTCTTATCTTTGCTGAAGAACACCTTATTCTTTACTTGAAATGATAAGGTAAAAAAAAATTACATACTCACAATGTCAATGCGAGTTATCACAAATGACAGAGAGCAAGCTCATTAGAAAAACTATTTAGGTTTCCCAGCTTGACTTCCTTCATTGCAACTTTTGAAAAGAAAGCAATTAGATTAAATAAGTGGTGAACAGAAATAGTATTGTTTTTTTTATTTAGATGCAAAATAAACCACATAAAACAGCAAATATAGGCCTTCTTATATTAATTAAATCAGTGAAAATGCGCCACTTTTTTTCTGCAGTACACATGAAGCCAGGTGAAGCTGACATGCTCTGATTAGAAAACAGCATCAGCCAATCAGATGCTGTCTCTACCAGACGCATACTGTGGAAGAAAAACAACAACAAGCTGCACTTTTATGTGAGCTAACTTTAGCTAGGTTAACAGTAACTATGTAGCTAATATGCTCCTGTGCTTTCGTAAATACTTTATATTTCATCACATGGACATTACCCACTGCAGCTGCACAAGTGACTGGAACACACGGGGCCTGGTCTTCAGCTGCTGTGAGTATCTGGCGTCATGTTTGCCGTTTCTGTCTTTGCTCTTCGTGGATTTACCTGTGACTAAATGTCCCGCCGTGGCTGTATTTAAATCTTCTGTGTGTTTGCTAACCATGTGGCTAACGTCATGTGTGTGGATTTGTGGATGTAGCCCTAGTTTTGTTACTTTATTCTTGTTTTTTATTTGCTTAATTCGTAGTGGGTGTTTAACTCCATGCAAATGCTTTGAATGGATATGTATTTTTACACGAGTTGCCCTTTCTTTCTTATTCTTTGTTCTTTCTTACTCTTTGTTCTTTCTTACAAGATAAATACGACTTGTAAGTCACATATTTTGGATATGTGCATTCAGTATGGCATTTGTTTTTTATGCTGTTTGTCATTAGACTTTGAGTAAACCTGATACTGTGAGATGTTTGTTTTTCTTCATCATAAACATCCATAATACAAAGTGATAATGAATCACTACTCAGCGTCCATGTTATTTCATAACAAAGTTTTGTATTTTATTATTGAGTCAAATTGCAGCATTAATCAGTGGTTAACTGATTGTGGAATAACTCTTTACATTACACTATTCCTGGTCCAAATGTAATTTTATAAGTTGGTTATGTGACAGTGAAAAATCATAAGGGGCAGAAAATATAAGATGACAAGCCATAACTTAAACATTGCTTTTTGCTGTTGGAGCTTGTTACTCTCTCAAAGCGTAGGCCGAGGAGCACAGGCAACATATCAAACTTAATTACCTTTCAGGTTGCCTCATCAAGTCAGAGCTTCAATGAAGACAGATTGTTCCTGTTCCCGCAGAACCTTTATAGCCACAAACACCACATGGCTCTTTCTCTAATCTTAGCAGCCTTTTTGAATTATTCCCCTAGTGCTATCATGGGCCCTTAAAAGGAAAATGTGCTTTATTGAATAACATTTCTATGAGTCTCATTCCTCATCTTAATATACAGATGAGACCCTCTAAATCTTAAAGTAAAGCAGCACTACAAGGTTGTGATTTGGATTACAGTTGAAGAATAACAAGATGTTTACCATGTACTTCCACAGTAATCTTTCAGTTTTATGTTGTAAGTGTCAGTTGCTTTCCTATTTTATTGGGTATTACTTTTGTTTTATGGAGCAATTTTCACATCCTGCCCTTGATGATAGTGGCCTCACTCTCTGTTAGCACCAGCAGAGCAGGCCTACTGATGAACACACAGCATGAAGGGGTGATTATGGAGTGCTAAACTAATGATTGCAGATGAGAAGCTGTTCTCACCACAGAGCAAATTCATTTCTCTGTCACTAGGAGTTAATGGCTCCTTTTAAGGAGATGAAATCTGGTCACTAGGGAAAGTCATCATGAAAGACTGCAGGTAGCGTATTCCATTTGTCTAAAGTCCTATTTCTGTAACATTACTGCATGTAGGCACGATGTACTCTAAGCCACTGTGTACAATGCACACATTAGTGTGGCATGTGTGCACAATTGTGATATCAGACCCATCAGTACATATAAGGGAATTCATTGAACATGTTGGGTCAAAGTGGTTAATGGAGGGACAATTATACATGTCTTCTGTGAGTTTTGTCTGAGGGCACAGACCCACCAAGCCATCAAAGAGCTTGTGGTGTATAAAGCCAACTGTTGCGCCATTTCAGGTGGCCTTTGCAGGGGAAAAAAGTGGTACTTAAACTAGGACTGGGTGATATGGCCGAAAATGAATATCGGGATATTCTAAAGCTTTATCAGGATACACAAAATCCTGGTGGGTTTGACTTGACTGAAAAGCTGATCTCAATTGTAGCGATTCAAATGCTGGGGTGTTATACAGAGATAATCTCAAACTTACTTTAAAGGCCACCGTCATTTGCATTCACCAGCAATTAACCCTCTTGCTCTTGACTCTGACTCTTTTATTTTGAAAAAATGAGTCTTCCGGTTTTTTAGTTTTATTTCATTCCCGTGGTTCGGGACCTCTGCTCTAGAGGTTTCGCTTGGGCTTTCACGTCTCTCTCTGCGAGTTTGCTTTCCTTCGCTGTTATTCCAGTACAAAATTTGCATTTGCTAGGAAAGTTTTCTGGATGGGCGGGGGGGAGCGAGCTGTCTGCTGTGAGAGGGCAGAGAAGTGAAACTCGAAGTGAAGTACATGCTGTCTATTTAATTTTTTTTTTTTATATATATCGATGTGTCGCTCACCCCACAACACACCAAAGACTACAGCCAATGGCTGACTGGCACATATTGGATGTTCTGCACCTGGGCGTAAAGAAATGACTCTGCTACAGATTCAGCAAGCTTACTCGGCTAAAAAGCTGGTGACGGAGCCTACTAACCTCTTATTTGTTACAGTGGAACCTTGGATTACAACCATAATTCGTTCTGCAAACCTGCTCGTAATCCAAAACACTCGTATATCAAAGCAAATTTCCCCATAAGAGATAATGTAAACTCCGATGAGTTGTTTCACAACCCAAAAATATTTGTATAAAAATAATATAAAATATAAAGGAAAACCAGTCAAACCAACATTCACTTTCTAGACTGACATGCTCCGGCCAGCGCACATTCACTACTTCTCTCATTAATGAAACTTGTTTCTGTACATTTGCTGTGGTTATTGTGCAAATGTAAATATGCAGACATCCCTCACACAGCACATGAGGACAACGTGCAATATCATTTTCTGTTCTCACCGATCCTGACTAATCATGAATAATTAATGAAGTGACTGATATTGGGACACTGGCAGAAATGTGCACAGATGTTCTCAGTGTGGAAATGTTTTATATGGATCTTTTTACTAAGCAACGCCTACAAACTAAACTTTAGTGACTCATTAATATTCTGAAACAACTCAGATTACGCTGGAATGAGGAGGAAATATTGGTGAGTCTCATTCATCTAATAAGCTGCAGAAAGAGGTTGTCATCATGTGAGGCTTGGCATTCAAAGCATATACATATTACTCGTATTGCAAGACATCGCTCGTTATTCAAGTTAAAATTGATTAAGATTTCTTGTTCATCTTGCAAATCACTCGCAGACCAAGTTAATCGCAATCCAAGGTTCCACTGTACTTTTCATCATTGATGGAGCATGGACTCTTGCTATGGTAGAAGACTTTTCCACATTTACAGCGAACTCTCATTTTACCAAGGTCTGAGGGACTACTATAAACCTCATGCTGCTTTTGCAGCTGAATAGGGTGATCCCCAAATATACCTTTATTTTGTATTTTCTAAAATATGTTGTGATACTGTGAAAAGTATCTGAAGGTTGATCCTATGTATGAGTATGACTATGTAAAAGGAGCTACACTGTACTATTCACCTGAAATTAGAGATTGTGGAAGATCAGATTGCTTACGCTTGTTATGTGATGCTAAATGTACAAATATGCTACGTGATGATGTCTCAGGCGATGATAATTATGATGATGTAATCATAAAGAGGTGCTAGAACAGTAGGACATCATGTTAATATTTTTCTACTCTAAAGTACATCAGCCAGTTAAAACACAAGTAGCCATCATGTTGCAGCATATCATGTTTAATTCAATATTTACTTTAAGTCAGATTCACATAGAGTTAAGTTTGATAGCGTGCTATCATCAACACACATACCTCAACAAAAAAATTAATTTGAAGTAATTTATTCCATCCTGTTGGTAAGATGTAGGGAATAACCAATTATGACTACTTGATATTACTTGAATGTAAATCTGATATATTGTGAAGCATCTGGTTTCATTCATTTTCATTGGTTTCAAGTGTGTTATGGCACAATACAATTCAGTACATTTATGATCATACCATACTCTGATCACTTGCACTGAACAGAGTTAGCCAGGGTTCCACAGTAGCCTTCCTCAAGCAGGCTTCCAAATGATCATCATCACAATTAGACTACATGCAAATATAGAGTAAAATTACTTCTGATCACAGGCATTACTCAGGTCTGAATCTGTTCAAACATTTGCAGCCTAATCAAAAATTCCTTTTGATCTGTTGCACTCAGTTGGGTCCTTTTTACACATACAGTTTAGTTATGATCTGCTGTCTTCTTGTTCATCTGACTAACAGGTGGTTGATGCACCTCACGCAGCTCTCTTTACACTTAACTGTTGTTGGGGAATGGTGTGGACTAATATGCATGGTTACATTGTGATACCAGTTAGTAGGCAGCAGCATTTATTAGTGCCAACAAAATGAAGGGCATTGTCTATACATCTTTTCCTGTGAGCTACCATCCTAGACTTGACTGTACTAAACCATCACTGGACGCTGACATGCCGCTCTCGATTCAGGGCTTTTGTTGTTGTATGTGCCAGAGAACATAAAATCGTCATATGACATTAAGTTGCAATATCATTGATATTGCAACATTATGCTTTCTTTTATCACATAAAAAATATGTCAGTGTTGCTCTTACACCAATTAAGTTTTAACATTGAGTAAGCCAATATGACAAAAATAGAATAGAATGTTTTTGTGCAATTCAGCGTGATGTTGTTGAATTGGACCTGATCTAAACATTTTGAAAACATGAGATGATGTGAAAAAGAAAAATGGATTTCTAAAGACTGTAAGAAACTACATGGCAATCACAGGGTGACCAGGCACACCTCAACAACAACAACAAAAAAAGAAATGAACTAAAACATAATGGTACTATACCAGTTATTTAGCCAAACAAACAAGCTGAAAACAGTATTACAAGCACCAAAATGTCTAGTTGTGTATATGGTAGCCAGAATCAAAATTCCACTTGTGGACTCAATTTTTACAGAATTTCATCTCAGTTGCAACTTGCAAAGTGAATGACAGTCTGTAATGGCTAATCCACGCAGGTACAATTAGCTGTCAAGACTTAGTTTTCAGGGTTTTTCTGTTATAACCCATGCCTCATAACGGTCAGAAAGACACAAATGTTTAACTGTCATGGTGTTTGATGTTCTTTTTTGCTGTCCACAAAGAATGTAGTCATAAGTATTTAGTGACCTTTAGTGTTTTGCTGATAGTATTTCTCTGTGGCAACCCCTCACCCCAGAATCTTGGCCACCACAGCAAAAAGTTTGTATATTGCTACAACCAATAAATCTAATCAAAAGCGTCAGTGACTTGCTTGGGAAATGCACTAATATAATGTCACTTAGCAATGAATAAGAGAATGTAAATGCGTCATGTTATTTCATTGCAATATCACTGATATCATGAAATTACACTTTTTTATCATATAAAACAAATATGCTTATATAAAGCTTAGTAAAACCTGGTCGACAAAATGAATGAGAAGCTTGCTTATGTTGTCACTGTTTACAGACTGTTTGGAGAAGAAACCATTTATACTTAAAACATGTATTTCCTCATTTCCCCCAAATGTTCAAATATACATAAAGGCAATGTCACAAGCCTGACATTAGACATGAGTGCAATATTTGAATAAAAAAGTACAACTATATTTGCTCACTGTTTGTTCTCATTGCTACCTCCAGAAATATTACTGTTGCTCCGCCACTTATGAGAGAGTTCTTTCTACAGTTTCTTTTTTATCACAGCCACAGCTTTTGACCTTAACTCTGATTTGTGCTTCAGGGTGTCTTTAAAGAAACCTCAGTTAGCATTACTGTGTCAGACTGACTGTGTCCATCTGTGTTAATATAACAGAGATAATATTTTCATGGTAGAGAGATACTGTACAGTCGATAGCAAGAGGGCAGTGTGAAAATGCAATGAAGTTTTTAATTGCAAGGATTTTCTTGTTCATATTATACAGCGATGTAGTACAGAACTAATATTTATTTTGCCATATTTGATACATAGTTAGTGGTCACTTGTTTTGCAACCCCAACACAATGCCTTAAATTAATAACGTGCACAGACATGCTGGCCAAGTTAAGGTAGATCACATTTACATATTGCTTTTATATACATCACGCTAATATTGTAGCGTGATGTATCACAGAGCTGTATGCAGATTCAGCTAGGTTTTCTAGTTTCATGTGCAATTACATAATTCTGCTGCAATAGACCTATGCCTACCCAAAGGTATGACATAGGCTATGGCTATGAAAGTGCTATTTTATGTAGGCTTTCAACATTTCAAGGAACAAAAATGGCACATAATTCAGGTGGTAAAGAAAGGCTTCACCGGCTTGATTTAAGTTGTAGTTTAATTCAGTTTATTTATATATTGTCACATCGCAACAATTGTGCATCTTAATGCACTTTATTATGTAAGGTTTATATAACAATAACTTTAAATCATATTGAAAACCCAACAATCCCACTATGTACCACTTTGTGGTGCATAGCCTGTTAGTAAAGAAAGATTGATCTGATGTAATATGGGTGTACTTATCAAAAGTGGAACATGTCTCGATGCATGCTCAATAATCCAGGTAAGGAAATCCTAGAAATTTGATTCTGTTCATCTCGACTAATATTTTTTATTTTTTTTTATTTTCCTTTTTTTTCATAATTGGGAGATCTGAGTCTCTTCCTCAGCCTCAGCTGACTGACCATTGACTAACAATGGGCTCAATGATATGCAAATTGTCCATTGATCGGTGGACACGTGTACCATTCACAGAGAGTTAAGGAATGGTTGCAGTTGTTTTTATTCTGTTCTGTAAGATAAATGTATTATGTTCTTACAAATCACTTGTCTCGTGTTGATTTTTGGATTACATAATGTAGGTGGTCGAGGACCAGACACTAGCTGGTTGTGATAGTTTTAGGGCTGACAGCAAAAAAGAAACTGCAGAGAGGTGTGTAAGACTGCATCTTGGCATCCTAGGCTCCACTCTGAATTGTCAAGGTTTAGGATGTCTAATAAGATCGGCCATATTTTTAGATAAGAGAACTGCACCATCTAAAGTGGGATGGATGCTGTCTTTTCTTATCAGCCCAGGTTTACCCCCAAAAGTTTTCCAATTACCTATATTGCTCACATTGTTTGCTGGACACCAGCTAGACACCCAATGTTTAAATGACAACATGTGGCTATACACGATGTGACTGTTTAGACTGGAGAGGGTTCCAGAGAAAGTCTGGCAAAGTTACACACAGATGCAGTGTAGTTGATGATGTTGTTTTGTTGGTGACTTCGCATTGGCGCAATCAGGAGCCATTAACCCTGAATGTGTTTTTGTCCAGGATGAAACAAATTGTAAACGTAGGAGAATTTTTAACTGTACTTCATAAACCATTAACTGTAGAAAGACTTTGAGTCCAATGAATTGATGGTCAAACATGCATCTGTTTGTAAATGTTTGATAATTGTGCCAGGTTCTTGCTATACAAACCCTTGGTTCTCCTAATTCATAATTTATACTCTCCATACTGTACTATATGTTCTGAGAGGTCTGTCCACACTCATTAGAGTGAAAAGCACCTCACCTCTCAAATCATGAAAAGCCAACTGATGCTTGGATCCCAAAACAGTAGAACAAGGTATGATGCATTATTTAAGACTATCGATCATTTTTATCAAATCAATGAGATTGCAGGAAAAAAATAGCAAATCGTATGAAAGTCACGCTCAGCTCATGGCCGTTTCTGTTTGAAGTGCTTCAGCCTTTCAAGAGAACATAAGGAGATCAAAGAGCTACCAGAGCTGCTAAGATAAGGGGGGGGGGGTGTATGTGTGGATGAATGAAGGAATTTCTCTAAAAGGGAATGGCCTGAGTCCATATCACTGTGCCACGGGAAGTTATGTGTATAAACTCTCTGTACTTTTTTTTTTTTTCTGCATGCGCTATAATCTTTGCTCAGTGATATGTTGATGGCTTTCTAATCATCACCAACGTGTTGTTGACATAATTCTAGTCACAAGCCCATACACAGGTAATGATTAGTGAAAGGTATCATCTAATTCAGTCAACCCAGTGCTGTAGGAGATCCATAAAAATCCAGTAGTATTAGTCAATTGTTACATCTAGTGGGACCAATAAAGTGTGAAAATATTGAGACACTTATTAGGTGAATAAATATGATTATAATGTAAAACACACAATTCAGAAGAATAAAAATGGGAAAAATTTAAATGGATTCCATAGGGCCCTACTTCACATTAATGATTCCTGGTTTGGTTTATTTAAGATATGTTACTCTGGTTATAAGTTGTGAAGTGATGGAATTCAAGTGAACAGTCTGTGGATTCTGCTTTATTAAGTCTGTCCCTGCAATGGTTTTCTGTAGATATCAGGCTAATGTGTTGTCAACACAAACAGGGAAATAAATCCTTTGTCCACAGACTATGCCTGTGGTTTACAGTGTTTACATTAATCTCAAATTATGGCAGCTCCCACTTGCTGGCATGCTGAAAAAGCATTTTTATCTAAAAAGGCCTGAACAGTGCTGTCAGATGTGTGGGATTTTTAAAAACTAAGATCTAATAAAATTGTGTTTTGTGAAACATTCAATCTAACATTTCAACAGCAGCAAAACTGCTTTGCACAAGCATCTCCAAAGAAAACATCCTGTGAAGATTTTGGAGAATTAATGTTAACACATTTCTGATTATAATCAGTACTAGCCTTGTTAGCATAATGCTATTTGTTGTGTTTAGGAACAGTACAGAGTGTCAGTCATCTGTATTACAGAACCATTGAAGTTTGAGTCAAGAGTCCGAAAGGCTTGCACCCCCCCCCCCCATACAAGACTAATGCACTAGCTTCTCTGAAATACGTTATGATTATTATTTATTGGTAAGTTAACCAAAGAATACTGTAATCAAAAAGTAATCAATAGATTAAATTGAAAAATGAATCATCAAATTTATCAACTAATCAGGAAAAAAAAGATAGGTGGATTAATTGATTAAAAAAAAAAAGTATCGAAGTTGGTCTGAACTCACTATGTCCATATAAGTACTAGAAACATGTCATGTGGCCTTTTTAACTTGAACAATAACCATAATAGTGTTGCAGATATGTTACATATTCCTCCTGTGTAGACACAATCGTCCCCTTTAAATTTAGTTTATTTTCACTGAAACAGACCATATCTAAGATTTAGCTACACAAGAATTATTACGTATTTATTTTTCTAATATAATCAAGCACCCATTTTACAAGAGACAGTAATAATTTATTTTTGCCTCTAATAGCCTATACATCACTGGCAGGGTGTATATTTCATTTTCCTGAAGCATGGAGGCGAATAGAAATCTTAATGATTTGCCCCTGCTAGCATAATTTTAATTATGGATTTTCCTCTGCGTGATCGATTTGGAGAAAGCCATAGTAATACAAGTTGTACATTCTACTGTATTAAATATTTGATATCCATAAAATTTTATGATTAATGTTCTGGAAAGAATCAGTTTCTCTAAGCCCCTTGGTTTTATTGCTGACTAAATTAGGGGTTTTACTCTCTTAGTAAGAGATATAGCCATATACTGTACCAAAGCTTTGCCTGTCATGAGAAATGGAGCAATTTGATATTGATTATGAGGGAATTTAAGCTGAGAGAAATGGCACATTTTAAATTTGTTCTGTGGTTCATATGTTGGAGATTTGGATTTCATAAGTATTATGTAGTAGAAGTAGTATTTAATTGTTCCTTTCTTTGGCATACAACTCTGCTTTTATTTTGCACTGCATTGATGTAAACTTTCAATTTGTGTATCACAGACTCTGCATGCCAAGCTCACACATTCTTTACCACATCACCACAGTTTAGTTTTTGATAACATGAATAGCAAAGGGAGCATTATACAAAAGGAGCAAGTTGACAATTTTCCTGTAATCATAAATGGGTGCCATGATACTGCTATCACCATGTTTCACAGATGCGATAACATTCTTATGCCAAACATATTGCTTCTCATTTAAGCCAAGAAGTTCTACTTTGGTCTCATCCAGCCACAGAAAATTCTTCCAGTAGCATCATGGCTTATCCCTGAGTACTAGAGCAAACTGTAGATGGCCAGTGGTAATGTGAGAGTAGTGGCTTCCTCCTTGCCCCTCTGTCCATCATTGTGGTTCAATGGGTTCCTGATGGCGGATTGCTGAACACTGTTATTAGCCAATTTAAGCGAGGCATCAATCCAGATTTTATTCTGGGGCTCCCAAACTGTAATATGCCTTGCTCTTGTATGATCTTTGTTGATCGATTGTTTCTGGGGAGGGGTATAATAACTGAGCCAGACACTCATCACTAGCTCCATGTAAGTCGCTTTGGATAAAAGCGTCTGCCAAGCAAAGTAAAAGTAAAGTGATCTGCTTCTGAGCCGTGACACACTTCTTTCTTTATCTAGTTTTAGAACATGCATCAAAATCTATATTTTAGGTAATTTATGCAGAAATAGAGAAAATTCTAAAGGACTCCCAAAGGTACCTATGCCAGCCTCCATTATAATTTTTCATCCACAGGGCAGGTACAGTGGCACATAATAGTACAATCTTTAACAAAGTATGCTGATTGTGTATCTGATCAGAGAGAACTGCAGCGCCTTCCTATCTCTGAACACGGAGGTGTTTGAGGGCAATGCTGTGCATGAGGAGATATGGGAAGAGGCAACAACAGGAGAATAATGAGCCACCAAACCCTGACGCCTGAGTTTTGTAAATCCTAATGATTCAGGCTCCAATTCAAAGGAGAAAGGGCCACTTGAAGCCAACTTTCATTTCCCACTATAGAATGGTGTGAATCTCATCTTCTAAAAGAATTACAGGTATCACACCCTCTACTGATCGACTTACACACCTTCTCTGTCAGTCAAAATGTAGCAGGAAAAGCACCTACTGTACATTATATTGAAAAGAGACATGATGTATCCTATAGGATATTCAGGATAATATGTAAGTTTGTTAATAATCTGTTACATGGATAAGAATCTGATGTTCGTTTGGTAGTCAGTCTCTTTAAATGTTCTGATGACCACAGTACCATTTCATCAAATCACTGTCATATGTGTGACGCAATAAAGATGAATATTTCTTAAATTCACCTTCAGAAATATTCACACTTCCGTGCTTAGTAGCTGTCTCGTTTAACAAGGCTTCTACTGGGAGCAGCTTTGGCATGTTGCTCTTTTTTTGGCACTGCTGTAACACATTTGACGTGGTTATAATTCTCAATGTCACTGAGTTTTCATTCTTCTGTCGTGCATTCAGCAGAGCAAAAATATGGTTGACTTTTCCCTATTGCATTTCTTTCAATGTTGATCTTGCTGAAGACAAGCAATAGAAAAGGTTTACTCCTCTCAATTGCAGTTCTGAGTGAAATAACTTTTACACAAAGTTTTGTGTAAAAAAACAATGTATATCACACAACAGCAGTCCTTTTGAATCTGCAAATCAAAGAAAGTGATTCACTGAAGGTTGTTTTGTGCCACAACACCTAGAACAACAAATAAGCAAGCAGTGTTTTTTGAGAGAAGTAATTGTCACTTCATCTTTAGCCCTCGGCATCTCTGACAAAATATTTATCTCACTGTGGCACAAGCAGTATTTTGGGCTGGGCTATAGACATAAATTGCATTTTTATGTTCTGTTGAAAGGGGTGGGTAGGGACTAAAATGCTATTTCAGAAAATCTTACTCTGCTACATTTACTGCTTACTTGGGATTTCTCTCTAGTTCCCCCTCTTAATATTACTCCCACACGACACCCTCCATGCAACATTCGTCTGTCTGCAAGTTCATTATCATCAGTAAGTCAAGTATATTCTATCTTTCATCACCATATCATGCATTCCAACCACAGCACCTTTTTTTGCACTGTAAACCAATTTTTCTCCCCTCTATTGCAGATAGTATTAAACAATGCCCTAGGAGTAGAGGCTGTCTGAATGGGAATGATTTATTACAAAGAGAGAAGTCTGTGCGTCGGTTTGCAGAGCTCTGCAGTGTAAAATAACCTCATTTATATTCTATATTGCTCAGGCTACCTCACTTAATATTCCTGTCAGCACTCTTATGCCATGCGTTCTGTTGGCTTCGCCTGCAATAAAGCCACTGCCTTTGAAAAGTGTACAAACAATATTAAACACATTTCATCAGATTAGTGCAATGCAGTAGGAGCACCTTATAATCAAAAACAAGGTCAAGTGAACCATAGAGCTCATTTTGTGACGATAGATTTTCATCATCGTCCTGTGTGTATCCACAGAGCACACAGGAAACGAACATCAGTAAATGTGATCACGCCAGTTATTATGTAACCGCAACTTCTTGTCTTGTAATGAGAAGCATGATATTTGCACTCTAGTAAATAATTTTGTATATTGTAAATTAATTATGTGTATCTGATCTTAGGAGCAGACAAGTGATTACATTTTATTTGATTCACTGACATGTTTAGACCAAAGAAATGTAACAAACTTTTGTTTCTGCTAGTTTACATTAAATAAATTTGGTACTGAATTACAGTTTTACTAAACTCCCACACAAACGGTTCACTGACCAGTTTTCTATTACAGAAGTAGTCTTGGGAATTAAATAAAGTTTTATTCCGTTTTGGCCGAGATTATATTTTCACCGGCGAGTCTTTTCTGACAGTGTTTCTACACCACTACTCAGCTAAAGGCTCATCCCACCTGTCTCTGATTGGCCAATACTCGTTGCCTTTGTGGTTTCAGGTTTGTTCTTGGCAGAAGGACTGAGATTGGTCCAGGTGAGGGCAAGAATCAGTCAATCACAGGCAGAGTAGGGTGGGTCTTTAATGAACAGAAGTGCAGAAAGTGAATGGCGGCAGTGACAGAGAAACATATAAAGGAGAGAGAAAAAGACGAGAGAGAAAAGCGACACTGCGAGTCAGTGTGACATGACGTGTGCTAAAGGGTGGAAGATTGACACTGAAATCCAGACTTTTAATCGCGAATGGACCGAGGTGTTTATCTTCATCCTTCCTGTAGGAAGCTTGAATCCCCTGCATCTCCTCTGCTCTGAGATCTGTTCTCAGTGGTCACATCTAAGAAATGTTACTTGCTAAATTAGGGGGTTAGGCTACAGAAAAGAAACTATCTTAAAACCGACTATGATCAGTGAACAAGGATTTTAACAAAATCTTTTACTGCTCAGATTTTTTTTATTGTTTAATTGATTAATTATTTTTTATTATTGTATGTACACTTGAGTCCAGAGTTATTATTGTTGAAATGTAATTGAATTAAAGCTTAATGACAAGTTATTTCAATTTATATATAAATTAATATGAATGTATAACTACATTAAAATGCTATTTAAATATGATTATGTTGTGCACCCGGGCATGAGGAAAGGTTTCTCTATCTGGACCTCCTTAAATAATACTTGATTATCCTTGCTATAAAACATACATGCCAAGTCATTAGTAATGCATACATTTTACTCTTTCATCAGTCTCTACTGTAATAGTAGTTGTACTGTAGTAACATTTTCAGCACACATCTTACATCATCACATCACCATACAAAATAATTCAGTGTTTTCTCCCCCTTGTCATCATTTGTCTTCTTTAATTAGCTAAGCCAGATTGGGCTAATTGCTCTTTATGAACTACAAGACTGTCATTGAGTGCTCCCCTCCCACAGTATCATCTCTCACTTCCACACAAATGGATAATTATGACCACAGCTAAATGGCTTAAGAATTGATTTCCTGTGGCAAAGAAGATGCAAAGAAGCATTGCCAAGGAAACCAAGAATCTTAACAACAGCAATAAATGTTGTGGGGAAAGAATAATAAACACAAATGTATACCAGCAACAACACAGATAAAATCACAAAGCAGGGCACAGCAGGGGCAATGTGCATATCCACACAACAAATGCTGAAAAAGACTGCTCCAGAAGCAGTCTAATACAATCAAGGTCTTAAATGAACAAAGAATTGACAACTTCATATTGAATCTGGCTCATGACATTTCAAAATAATTCCAATACCACAATCGACCAGCTCCTTTTATTTAAAAATTATTTAGCTACTAACTAACCTACTAGAACAGAGGGGCTGTACTGCATGTGGAACCATTTTGGATTATTTCAGCTGAGACCATTGGCTCATAATTCAAAAATGGTTCCTTTGATATTGATCAGCTGTTAAGCTGAAACATATTTTTACCTTGATTAAACCACAGCTATGTGAAGAAATTTAGGTAGGCCTTTTGACTTTTCTATACTACTTTTTAAACGTTAGTGCTATAAGAAACATACTATACATGTTACCTTTCTTTGGCATTATAAATGAAATGTACATGGAATTGAGATTGATGTCTCTTACTATATTTATTATGCATTAGTTATGAATAGTAATTGGGGGTATTAAAAAAGCTGATTAGCTTGATTTTTGCATATGCTGTAGTTCTAATTAGACTTTATCTCAGAACCACAGACTGTTTGTCTGATGTCTCTATTAATTTTATTACACTGGAGAAGGTCTGTAGTTAACTTTAGTGTATTCATTTTATATCTTGATATATCCGGTTAGCTAAGACATGTTAATGCAACATGTAAGTGCAAGCAGAATGTATTTTCATTGGAAAGTGATCAGATGGACTAGACCATCTGGTTTGCTCTCACTGCGATCTAATCTCAACAAAGTGTTTGTTCCTGCTAGGCACAAGCTATAGCAGTAGCTAAGAAGTTTTCCCTCGTAGTGCATGTGATTAAAAAATAAAAAATAAAAAGGCACTTGTTCCACCTAACTAATTGAGAATTGAGGTCAAGTGACTGAGAACACTGTGTGGACAAAACAGATAACAAGAGCATATATTAATATCATATTAAAGTGTGTTCTAAATATTTGTACAGTAGATGTAGAAACATTTTGATTGTGAATAATGCCACATTCCCCACCACATCTATAAGTACTCTACTGCAGAAATTCTAAGTTTATGGTTCTTGGAACTGGCAGGACAATTAATTAGCTGGAGCCAATCCCAACTGTCATTAGGTGAGAGGCAGGGAACACCCTGGACAGGTTGCCAGTCCAACACAAGCTGACATATAGCCAACAGTACTAACCACTATACCACTGTGCTCTCCCTAGACAGGCTGTATCATTTGAAAATAGAATGCTGGTTCATTAAACAATATGCAAATTGTGTTTTTATGACTAAACCTTAGTAGGTGTACAGGCATTACAGAACCGGCTCCATTTGGGCTTTAGTAAAATATTGCTGAAACAGAAGCTGGATGCTTAACTTCAGAAGTTCAAGAAAAAGAAACTTGTAATCATGTTAAATGACATGAAATATTTTCTGAAGAGGATCGTGTTTACTAGCTTGCCAGGTGATCTTTTGAGAGGCAGCTGTGCCACCAGCAGTACAATGCCACACCTTTGGGCAGGACAAGAGACTTTTATTCAACCACACACTTTACTCAAACCACTCAAGACAAGTGAAGAAGTATGCAGCCATTAAAAACTGGTCGATTCTCAGTTCCTGCCCTCTTCAGAATGTGTTCAAGAAGGCCAAACCAAGCGCATGATTTTTGTTTGGGCCTTTTGGTAAAGAATCTCTTAAAAAACGAAACAAAGGTGCAATACAGTAACTGGTTTGCTCCTTTTCTACACCCCTCAGCCCCCTTTTTTCCACAACACTCCTCAGAGTGGTCTCACAGTTATCATCATAATAAAGCCTTTTTAATTGACATAAATAAGGATATGAGGAGAAAACTAAGGCCCAAGGGAAAGGTTTTGTGTTTGTCTGGACCTGATGCAGTGAATGTGTTTTGTTAATCAGATGTGAACACATGGCTGATGAGTAGGGGCCCTCTGCTAATTGGCAGTGTTTGTCTGCTGCTGGTTGTGTCCTTCAAGGACCCAGCAGCATCCCATTGGTATTCAAGGTACTGCTTTTGTGATCCCAGTAGTGACGCCACACCATTAGGGAAAGGGACCCAGGACCCTTCTATTTATTTAACAAGAAGGACTTTCTCTAAGCACAAAGCAAGACTCCTACACCATGCACCACACATCCCAGTAGGACTGCTCTTTCAAAACAGATAACTGGAAGTATTTCTACATGATTGCTACTAACAGACATAACCGATTTAGTAGTTGCACATATTGTAATTGTAAGACTGCAGCAAAGGTTTACATCATTCTAAATTATTTAATTTGCTAGATCAAGGATATACAGTACATGTAGCAGCTCTTTGAATGCTTTTGAATCTATAATTAAACATTGTACAACTTCAGTAAATTATTGATATAATTTGCTTTATCTTGAAATGTTTATTTTAGTGAAGTGTTACTGCCTTTCAAAACATTAAAAATTATCATCTCTGTGTAAAATCTACATAAAACAGAATTCAATGATTTGCAATTCTCATAAACCCATATATTCTTCACAATAGAACATAGAAAATATTAATATTCTAATAAATAATAGTAATTAAGGGCAACAGTGGTTCAGTTGTTAGGCTAGTCACAGTCACCTATGAACCTGTGGAGCATGCCACATTACAAGAAATACAGTATAACAAGCATTAAATACATAATTAAATATGTCATTAAATTATTAAATACTGAAAGTACTCACAAATAATTTATTAAATATATAATTTATTAAATATTTAATAAATTAAGTAAGTAAAGTAAATACGTAACAAAATATATTCATTTAAGAAAGCATTTATAATTATTTCACTATTTAATTAATTATTTTAGTGTTTATTTAATGAATTTATGGTCTGTGTTGCTGCACACCATGAATTTAGTCAGCGGGTCAGGGTCTAACACAGTTTTTTTTTTCTAACACAGTTGGTAAGGGATGTTTTCCGAACATGGTGGTTCTTCTTATGGAGGATATGAATGAGTTTCTAACAGGTTGGTGAGAGATAATTTGAACTTGATATTAAATCAGGAGTTGCTGAAGTAAAACGGAGTTATCAGTTTTTAACCTATTTCCAAGGTCAAGTTTTTTATTATTATTTTTAATAAAATTAAGAGGTAGAGGTTTGTGATGGAAAGGAAAAAAAACAAGACATCTACCCATATAGGTAGTGTATGTGCAGAGTTTTTCAGTGACAGTGTTTTCACATTTTCCTGCTAAAGGGGATGGTTTAGATTCGGGTCCTGAAAAACGAGATTTCAAAACGTCACCTGGAATATGAGATAATCTACATCACAAGATCAAACGAATCACAGTTGTCTTACAAATGTAATGTATTACCATTAGTTATGGTTCAGTTCAGATTAAGCTGAACTGAGCTGAATACACATTCACTTATGTAGTTATATCTACATTTTGGGATAATGAAGAAAAAAGGGGGTAAAAAAAGTGTACCTTCTGATTTAGTATTTTCATCCCAAAGGTCATATAGCAACACGGCACACACACTGTTCAGTTTCTCACCTCTGCACTACTGGCTCATCATTCTGTCATATAATATGGGAGCTGTCAACAGTGACACCCTCTACTAGTTGGGTGTCAAGGATGGATAGTAGTGATGGGAGGTCTGGCTCTTTTCAAAGATTCAGCTCTTTTGGCTCGGTTCTCTTAGAAGAGCCAGCTCTCGTGGCTCCCAAATGGGTCTTCATTTAGAATCACTTGGAGTCTTCTATTTTAGCCTAATTTGGCAATTATGAATTGTTTATGTGTTGGTAAGCAATTATGTATTCAATGTTTTTATTTTTATGCATTTTTTCCATTACAAAAACAATACACAGTTACCATTGTAACTAAGCTACTTTAGCTTTAACTTACCTTTATTCTTGAGGACAGCAAAGAAAGAATTTCATTGTACAGGGAAACGTGATTCTTTACTGTGCAGATGGCAATAAACCCTTTGAATCCTCAAATACATTGTTTAGCGTTTGAAACAGCTGATCACGGAACCACAGCAAGCAATTTAAATGCATAAAGGCCAAAGTCTTGACTTTAGATAAAAGTGCAGGGTGGCATTCAAAAAGTTTCGCTCGTTTCTTCACTTTTTCCTGACTTGCTTAAATTTAAATCAGGCTCTATGTCACTCTGTGTACCTGGCCTGTACCACTACACTTGCTGTCTTCAGCTCATCTGCCCTCCTTCCTTCTTTTGCATAATTGTATGATCCTAGTCTAGTCCTAGTCTGCATGTGATTGACCACATATAGTGTGCCCTTCAAAATAAAGTCCCACTCCCCGATGGGAGTCGGCTCTTCTCGTTTGCTACAAAGAATCTGCTCTTAGAGCCAGCTCGTTAGCAAACGACACATCACTAACGGATGGCACATTTAACCTAGACTGTTACTCCACACCCATGTTAGATTGATGTATGGTGGAGGATTGTTTTTTCTGTTCAACAGATACTGCTGAGATGGGCTGGAAATAGGATTACATCTGGTTTTGAGAAATTGTTACTGTTTTTGGGAGTTACAGTTTTTTTCTCCAAAACTTTATTTAATGTATTCCCAAATAAATGACAAGTGACATGTCAGCTTCAGAAAAGACTTGCAAGGTGATTACAAGGGAAATATTTTAAGTGGAAATTGTATTTGTTTTCACATGGAGATGAACAATTATTAACATTATTAATAACATTATTAAGCATTAACAATTTCAGATAAATGCCAGTTTCCTTAAACATGCTATTAGTGGTATAAGTGAGCTATGCTTTGTTTTGTTACATTTCTCTTGAGAAGATACAGTGCAAAATTCTGGAGCAGCATAAGTGGTATAATTGAAGACTTTTGATTAGTGTTTAATACTTGCATTAGATGCACACTAAACTTCAAAGCCTCTTGACACTTAGCCTTCAAGCTATGTCACTATAAAGTTTATGTTTGGTTTGGTTGTCATTCTTTCTAATTATGGAAGCATTTTATTATGTTATTCATCAACTTCAGTGCTGAGAAGTGGACAGACTGTAACACCATTATTCAACAGGTTGTTAGAAAGCATTTTTTTCATTTGAAACATTAGCATGCTCAATAACACAATAAACACACCCTTGGCATGAACACCAAGGGTGTGTTTAAGGGTTTTTACCCCATTGAAAAGAAACAAAAGTAATTAATTCCATCTATCCCTACATTAGCTGCACCTGCTTGTCCTTGAGTATAGTGGGGGGGATGTAGTCAATTCCAGCTGGGAGCACCCTGAACAGGTTCCCCCGCAGTCAGAGGGCTGAACCAGAATCAGACATCCTTTCACAGTCACATTCACACATGCAAGCATTTTAGAGTCACCAGTTAACCTAACCATAACCTGCATGTATATGGTCAGGAGTACCCAGAGATAACATTAATTAATAATTAAAGGTATAAGGTATATTAAGTCGTCACGTTTGCCTTTAAATAAAAAGCAGAACCCAAACAAGCTGAGGACAGCTGGGTGAGCTTTAGAGATCCCTCGTCTCACAGAAACTGCGCATTAATGCATAATAGTGTTCACAGTTAAGATGTCATTTTACATCCTGGGAACAGTGCTGGAAACTCATCAGCTGTAATCTGGCAGATGGGACAGAAAGTCAGCAAAGGTTATCTTATGATCATACACCTATTTATTTTGTGTCATGCATTCATTACTCCACCACCTCCCAAGCCTTTTTTTCTGTGCAGGTATTTTATTACAAAATCTAGGTGAGATCAATCACTCCTGATAAACCAGAATTGTATAGACAAATGTCTGAAAGGAGAAGAGGAGAGCTTATATTTAAAACATTATTATATATAATGCACACACATCATACATTTTTAAACGTTTGCTCCCAATACATGACTATGTTACTTCTTCCCATATAAAAGTACCTGACTGCTTGCACTTCTCTCACATTGTGTCAGAATAATGAACAAAGATACACAAAAGGAAGAAAGGAAAAAAAGATGAAAGAAAGACAAATAACTTGATATCTCTGGAGTGCTACTGGGAACACTCGTTGTTGTCTTTGGTTTGCTTTGCCATTTTCTTTACGGTTGTCTTCAGAGAAGATTTCAACTCTGGCTAGAAAAGAGAAAATGCGAGAACTCGCACATCCTTGGGGTAGATGTTGATTTGAAAGGAGAAACAGAAAAATATTTCCCTTTGATGTGAAAAATAAAACCATCCGCTTGGAAGCTTTGATGGGAGAATGTCAGGAAATGACAGTCTAATTGGTGTTGTAATCTCTAAGTGAGTGAACATGAAGAAGATAAGGTTTTGTGTCCTGTGTCCCCTGATTGGCCAGATGATTTGGTTAGTACACCTGATCTATAAACCACACATTTAGCATTGCATTTTTATTGCTGGATATGCACAGACAATGTCTTAGAGTTACAGATGTCAAAAGTGTATTGTTTGTGTTGAAGACTTCTGATAGAAAATGACTGTTGATCAGAAATGTCTGATACTTTAATCGGGATTTAAGCTGTAAATTGGAATATGACTTTTTTTTTTTAAATACATAGGTTTAAAAACCCTCCCACGAGCAAACGGTTTGCATTACTACCCTCAATAAACATTGGTGTGCCAGTCACCTTATTTGGGTGATGTCTTCTACACCTGCCCAGGAACTTTATGTGCACCGACTGTGGTACACCTTTAATATCTTTAAATCAAAAATAGGAAATAGTGGTTGAACGATTGATTGGTCAACTGATTAACTGGGCCAGTCTTGGACATTTGTAATTAATTGGCATCAGCCAATGTTAATGCTCAGACATATCTGCAGCCTACAGTGGGAGCATTTCATGTGTGCATGCAACTGAAAATTACTTTATATGAACATGAAAAGTATTATTCTTACTATTATTATTCTTTGGGTGCACCAATGTGAGTGACTCACTGGATCCTTTTTATTAGCACTTCAAGAGAGCAGTGCAGGTCTGAAAATAAGTTTTTGTTTTTCCAGCAGATGCTCTCCTCTCTGTGTAGGGTTCGATTTCACTTTGACACAATGTAAAGCTCGTACAGCTTGTATAACAGTGTAAATTTGCCGTCCCCTCAAAATAACTCAAAACACAGCCATTAATGTCTAAACCGCTATCAACAAAAGTTGAGTGCACCCCTGTGAAAATTGTCCACATTGTGCCCAATTAGCCAATTTCCATCCTCAGTGTCATGTGACTCTTTAGTGTTACAAGGTCTCAGGTGTGAATGGGGAAAAGGTGTGTTAAATTTGGTGTTGGCGCTCTCACACTCTCATACTGGTCACTGGAAGTTCAACATGGCACCTCATGGCAAGGAACTCTAAACCTACTACAAAAGAAATGTTGCTCTACAAAAAGATGGCGTAGGATATAAGAAGATAGACACCCTAAAACACCCTAAAACTGAGCTGCAGCACAGTGAGACCATACTACAATTTAACAGGACAGGTTCCACTCAGAACAGACCTCTCCATGGTCGACCAAAGAAGTCGACCCCAAACACAACTCCAAGACGACCACTGCCTTGCTAAAGAAACTGAGGGTAAAGGTGCTGGACTGGCCAAGCATGTCCCCAGACCTAAACCCTATTGAGTGTCTGTGGGGCATCCTCAAACGAAAGGTGAAGGAGTGCAAAGTCTCTAACATCCACCAGCTCTGTGATGTCGTCATGGAGGAGTGGAAGAGGATCCCAGTGGCAACCTGTGAAGCTCTAGTGAACTCCATGCCCAAGAGACTTTTGTTGCCAGCAGTTTAGACATTAATAGTTGTATTTTGAGTTTATTTTGAGGGGTCAGCAAATTTACACTGTTATGTGTATGGCAAGCCCTTTTAACATTTAACAAGTAGACAGGATATACAATTAAGATATCTGCAATGTCTTTCCGCCTAG
>JAUYWH010000018.1:20745376-20764161 GCA_034779795.1 Ctenopoma multispine | reverse complement strand
GCATTTCTGGATATCTGAAATACAATTACGGATATTCGAGTAAAGACTGTTAAATGTTAAAAGGGCCTGCCATATATGTGAGCTGTAGACTGACTAATTTACATTGTCTCAAAGTGTCATATCGTCAGTGACGTCCCATGAAAAACCCTGTCTTTAAAACATGGTTAATGGTCATCGAAAATGTTTTGTGAATTAAGGAGTCCATAAAAAATTTGAAATAAGAACAGCTTTTAAGTTCAATTGCTTAACCTGAGCAGTTTTAACATGTTCTCTCTTGTCAGGGACCTGGTCTAGTTCCTGGTATTTTGATTCTACATTGTGTAACCAAGTCTAACTAACTTTAGCCCACATACATTGTCTATGAACCACATTTTTACCAAATAGTTTTCATATTAAATCTAAAACTCAACGCAGCCATTAATAACTGTAATAATTGCCAGCTTTTGCAAACAGTGGTGTATCACCACCAGCATCTCTGTTCCCAATTTGAGCAAACAGGATGAACTTGCAGAACAGACTCTCATTGAGGAAAGAAAGAGGCTTTGCTGATTTTTCTGCTACAATAGAGATGTCCATAGTAATTGAGTCCAATAAAAACACTGATAGCACTGTAATGAAATAAGCCATGTTATGATTGGGGTTTCAGAGTCTAGGAGAAAGCTATTGTAATTGAGGAGCAGTTGTGTTATCCCAAGCTCCATTAAAATTTCATCACCCTTACACAATTCTATGAATGGCATTATTTAAATTATGCTAAATCACATCAGCTTGCCTGCTTGGCAATGCAACGTTGCCCATTACAATGACCGAGGCAAAATTCCCAAAGTCTAAAAAGGGTCTGCATGTGATTTAACAGCATGCTTCATATTCTAAACAGATGCTGAAAAGCTACTGAGTGTTGGCCCTTGGCCTCTGAATATTTGGAATACTGAGAAATAAGAATCCTGAAACCAGCACATTTGAGACGATATCTGCTTTATTCAAACAAATATGCTTGTGGTTTTGAAATGAAGATAAGTATAAATTGAATTAGCTTGGGAGGCAACTAGACCTGTTATTTTCAGCATAATATTCTTTGGACACATTTACTGCATCCAGATATGTTGTATTATTTCTTATTGTTCATAATGTTGGGATGTCAGAATTTAACATTTCCACCACTGCCTTCATTACAAGCGACTGAATCATGTAGTTGGCTGAATATCTGGAAATAAATGTATGCAAGACATTTTCATATTATGCACTGTAGTTGATTCAGTATTTAACTCAGAAACAACAGCATGTTGTTGACACTGTGACACAGTTGATTCTGCACATAACGTATACAAAAAAGTCCAAAATAGCTTGACACAGATTTGTTATTGCATGTAACTAGGTTTGCAGTGAAATATTCATCAGGTGAAGGGAGCACCTAGTCTCATGCCCGTAATAAGTCACCTGCTAACACACTGAGTGTTGCCTGTCTCAACCTATGCCATGGTTCATCATTATGATTATAGCAGTGATTTCATGATACCTGGCCTGTTAATAATATTGTGCATGATAAATAGCCGAATGAATGGAATGGAGAGAAGAGTGTAATATTAGGTGACCTGTGTTATTAGCACTGAGAGGAAACATTAGTAGGTTGCCTTAACCTGCATTAATGAGGTCTCCCAGCTGTGGGAGTGAAAGGGACGACTGGTGCATACAATAAAGGGGGAGGAGGGGTTGGTTTTGGTGTGTGGTTGCTGCTTGTCTACTGATTCTCTGTGATATACTGTTTATATTTGGACAGCACTGGTCTAGCAAGGATTGGAATGGATATGTATGTTGTTTAAGAAAATTTTTGTGTGTTAGTGTGTCGAACTTTGAGCTGCTGAAACTAAAGTAGGCTTAAAACTTTTGTCTACTGAAAATGACATTTGTATGCAACTAAACAGCAACTTTGATTATGTTTTTGTATGGAATGTAAGTAATTATATTATTATATAATTCTGTTTTGTTGCATTTTTTTTAAATTAATGAAATGCTTGATTCATTAATGGAAACAGTGTGTTAAGGAGGCGTTTGGAGTGGGTGGGCACACAAAGCTCACAGCTGTCACAAGAGAGACCTAAGTTCAGGCAAGAAAAGCACTTAGATTAATAGGTAAAAAAGTGGTTTTGCGTAAAAGTAAATGGCATACTTGTTTAAAGTTATCAGTAAGTATTTTCCTGGCATTAACTGTGTGAGTGCTGTGAATGACTAAACACAACCATAGCAAATTTTAAGAATACAATTTTTAAGAATTTGTCCGTAGTCACTCTGGATGTTGAGAAAACGGATTCACTGTCTAGTAAAATTTTATTGATATATCAAAGTATTTGAAACTTTGAAACTACTATTTATGTAATAATAACATTTTCTCATTACATATAAGAGGTGCAGAGGACTCCAGCTGGCCGTTATACTGTATGTTGTGAGGAACAGGGTGTGATGGTGTGTAACAAAATTTACCTCTTATTTACATCTAAAACCAGTGATATTATTTAATTTTGACACGTTTAGCCTAGCCAAGACATTTTACTTCTCTTCTTCCTCATTCAGACATGCTCAAATCTTGTGCCAGTTGTAATCAACAACTATCAAAACAGCTATCAAACAGTACAAATTAATTTATATTCAGGTAAGGTAGGTACTTTGCTTTTTAAGAACAGGGGCAGCTGATTACTTGAGCTTGACTACCCACTAAGTCAAAAAGCATTTACTGTTATCAGTCAGTACTTAGTTTTATTCAGTGTTGGATTGGTTAAGTCTCCTGGCTGAAAATTTCTGGAATTTAGTACAGCAGCGTCAGCAGAAGTGCAAATATACATATTAATTATATGATCAACTACATGCTATGTGTTTAATTGTTCTTAGCAGGTTAATAATTAATAACAACATTTCACCTATACAAAGCCAGATTTTTTAAAGAGCAGATATATTGAAAAATATCTAAATGAACGTTTAAGGTTTACTGATCATTCAAACATTGTATTTCTGACTGCAAGAGGACATTGATCATCACAGTTTCTCTGGCGAGGAGCTCAAATAGTGTTTGGCTTAGTGGAACACTACAGCTCTGTCAACACATAATAATTCATGCACTCGTCAATCACGCATTAAAACCTTTGTGCGAAGTAATGATGCATTAGTAGTGAGTATTTTAATCTAGAAATGACACTGACAAAGAAAGGAAGTAAAGGTAAAGAAATATCAAAGAAGCCATGATGAGGAGTTGATAATATTAGTTAAGTTGATATTAATTTCACCAACGTGATTAATCGGATATTTACAATTTGAAGATTCATTTTAGTTTCCTATAGCTTTAAAACAGGATGCATGGGGGCTGACAAAGCCATTCGTGCTGGCTAAGTGATGTAATGTTTTAAATATACAGAGCCATGAAGCTAATTAAGCGAGTCAAATTAATTACAAGTAGTGTAGCTGCTTGTTAAAGCTCTCATTAAATGAGGGAGGGGGGTGTCGGAGACCTTGTAGCATAGGGGTAAAGTGGGCTAAATGATGAACCCAACAACTTCAGCCATGGATCAAGTGCTAGACTGTTGAACAGATACGACAGATGGGTGGCATAAATTACATAGCTTTGTGTGTATTTTTGTGTATTTGTGTATCTGTTGACACACAAAATATGTGGCATGTAGTGATGAACACTATAGTTGTAACCATAGTATTTGCAGTGCCTCTTGCTACACACCCACTTATTCTCTATTTGCTATAATCATTTGCAATGTATGCCACACTTGTTATTTTTAAAAACCAACATTACCCTGTGAAAGGAAATTAACAGCTGTCTTCCATAACAAAAACAATATAAATAAGAAGACATGGATGTGGCAAGGTGACATGTTGAAGTATTATTATTGTTATTGTTTGAGGTATTATTTTCTGGCAGAGGCTTCCATTTCTTCCCAATGCTGTCAGATGATTGACAGTAAGCACAGAATAAAATAATGTGCCCACTGAGATGAAAACACAAAACTCAACCACAAAGATAAAAAACAAGTAAATCCAAGACACTTAACCAATCAAATAAGAAACAAATTAAAAACACTAAATATTACCCTTTAAATGTAATGTTTTTAACTCTCAGGATCCCTAGCAGCAGTGACCTGTATGTGGAGCAGAAGATGGACATGCTTTCTATAGAGATCATCTGAATCAGAAAAGAAGAAGCAGCAGAAACATTACTTGTCAGTCATGTGACAAAGCCTCATTACATTCACACATCACTAAACCCGAGACCCTCTCGTGTTTATTACCCTGGGCTTCAGGGAGAAATCGATCTAAAATGTCAGCTGCCAGCTCCATGCCTGTGGAGAGCGAAGCTGACCTGTACACAGTGTACTCCTTACCGACTGGTCTACCTTAAGTGATGCCATCATACACTAACTGTACTTCTCTTTACATTATGAGACAGGTTTACAATGAGTAGCAATTCATTGTTATAGGAAGGAAGTGATCTACCCTGGAAAAACAAAGACAAAGAAGTAGACACATTGTACATGTTGTGTGTAGTTGTGTGTTTCACACTTGTCTATATGTTTGCAGATGAGATTGAGTTACACGGCAAAACTGGAGCAACAGAGACAAAACGGTTATTCTCTCAGCTAATGAACTACCAGGTAGACATTGTTCATTCACAGGAAATAAAGTACTTAAATGATTCTATGTAATCATTTGGAAAAAAATTACACATAGTGTTAATGACAAAAGGAGTTTCTTCTCTTCATTTACAATGCTGAATACTACAGTTCAAAAGTCTTTAAGTATACCATAGCTCCCAGTTGGGTAAAGAAATGAACAACTGCACAAAGCAACACTTCCGAGTATGTTCCACTGTTGTTGGTCTGTGGGGAACCAAGAGCATAGCACAGCTGTTAAGTACTTTTAGCAGAGCTATTGTTCAGTGAAACAAAACAGCCCATTCAGCTTGGCTGGTTTCCAGAGCACTCCTATAGCAGCCAAATGTTTATCATTGTTTTGACACTACATAGGATAGGACAGCATGGGGTGTGCCTATAGATAGCACAGTCGTGTGTGTGTGTGAGCGCACGCAAGGAGTGAGAAAGAAAGGCTTTAAAGTGCATTAATGCACCAGAATCAAATTAGTCTAGTGCTGTGTTGTACCAGAATTCATCTTAGGCATGGAGTAGAAGTGCAGTGCTAACCCTGTGATCATGCAGTAAAATTAGGTATTTTAATATGTTGCTTTTTCTTTAAAGTGATGGCTCTGCTGTCTCTCTTGACTGCCATTTCCCCTGCCCTTGAAGTTTCCAGAATCGAAACGGTCTTTGGCATAACGGTGTAGGATAGAAATGAAAGGTGTTATGTTATCTGTTTTGACTGCAGTCCGATAACTGCTGCTACACTTTTTGTGATTCCCCTCTCTCCTTATGCATTTAATCTCTTCATTCTGGCAGTGTGCACAGCCAGGACAGTTTTGCTTTATTCTAATTGCATACTTTAGATTAAAAAAGCTTGTTTTCCTTGATTACTTTGATGTTGAAATGGGAGCAGGGGAGCAATTCACATTCATTCGGCAGTATGTTCCCCCCTGCTCTTTTGTGCTAACAGCAGAATTCCTATTTATATATTGGCAGTGGAACTAAATTACTGCAAACATCTCTGTGGGCCAGCCAGGCATAACAGATTGGCAGGGTCCTGTATTGTGCTAGTGCCCCCTACTGGCCCCTCATGGAAATGCACTATTGTTAATTCCAGGCACGTATGGCATCAAGGTCTGGTAGTAACACTGTGGTATGGGCTCCTACATTCTTTGCTGGGTGGCCAGAATATTTGCTAAATTAATCCCTCATGACTGAGATTCCTCTGCCAGTGTCCTGCTACATGCACATACCAGGGATGAATTGAGTTTAGCTCCACATTTTACCCATTTAGTTTGAACACTGTCAGAACTGACAGTGAGTTCACCAACATCGCATCCATTTGCAAGCATGCAATGCTCTTAGATTTTCTTTTGTAAAGCCAAAGGGCTTTTATAATATCCCTGTGAGATATGAATCAAAGTAAAGGGACTGACATCATTAGAGAGATGAGTATTTAAAAGACAAAGTCCCCAGAGAAAAATATTCCAGCAGAAGGGGGGGGGAAAGGAGAGAGGAGTGACTATTCCATATCTGTGTTTTGATGCTAAATGCTACATGTTACACCGTATGCTTAAATACAAGAGGGCTTAGGGTTCAACTGTCGATACAGCCGAATCTTTCATCAGTTGTGTATCATTCATGCTTTCATAGATGTTAACCCACCAGAGTACAGCTGCAGGCTTGTGACCAAAAGAATGGGTTAACCTCCCCGCTGGGATGGGAGTGCCTCTTACTAGAGTCCCATCACTAACTGCTATAACGGTAGCCCACAACAAGGGGTTTGTGCTGTTTTTTTAAATATTTTATTCTGTCTTCATGTATCCTTTCCCAGCCGTGGGAAGGAGATGCACAAGAGTACACAAATCGTAAGAAACACTGCGTTATTGGTCTGTTAGCACAGATCTACAGGTCAGTTAGGAGCGAAAAAAAATCCATCTTGTTATGAAAACATCCAAAGACAAATGGATACTGACAGACAGAAAAATCGCAGACAGAAATCATAAAGGAGAAAGCGATGCAAGCATTGGGCTGTAATTACTGGAGACATGACGTGAATAGGATTAGCACAACAGTGTAGCAAACAGGTTATACCACCCCTCCCTTTCTTACGGAGTATGAATGTGCATGTTTGTCATTTGACACCTCTGTCTGTCTTGTCTCTCTTTCTCTTTATCTATATATCTATATAGATATATAATCTACTGTAAATGCCCCAAGCATTTTAAAGAAATGCTGTCTTTACCTGTAAAACTACTTTTTCCCTGGAAAGCAAATGCCAACCACTAAAATGTCACAAAATGTTCATGGTAGCTGAATAATGTTTTCAAATGCTGCCTTCCCATCTCACTCATCACTTTAATTCATTTTTAAAGCTGTTTGGTAAACTAATTACAGATGGGTTCATAGCATTTGCAAAGAATGTCATGTTGTTTTCTTATAGTATAACATATGTTATAAACAACACATATATAATAAACAAAACAGCACCTTCCTTCTCCCATCATGTCAAAGTCTGTGCCAACTGCACCTTGGGATGAGGTTGTTTGTCTTCATTAACATCCAGTGTTTCTTTAGTGTTTTCATTAGCAAGGTCTCCTCCTGTATTTGTCAACCGCAGTGAAAGGCCAGAGACACAACAGAATCTGGGTCACGCTTTAATCGTTTTCATGCTATCTCTACCACTTGCCGAGGTGTTTGTCTTCCATTAGCCGAGGAGACACTTTCCCACACTGGGGGTTTCTTGAGCAGCTGGTAGAGACCCAACCTTGCCAGTCTTGAGTACTGAATGGATTGAAGCTGGAGGTTTTGTTCCCAAGCATTCCTCGTATCCCACCTGCGCATGACCGCACATGACTGGCACAATGAGAACCAGATGAAGTGAGGTACCGTTTGCTCAGCCTAGAAAAGGTCAAGGGTACTTGCACACACACTCTCAGTGCCAGTAACTTAACAAAAATAATAATGAAAAAGCCAGTATTATATATTTTAAGGGTCAATCTTATGAATAACATTAAAGCACGGAGACGAGTAGATATACTTTGTTTTAACCTCATGTGACTTGCTTTCATCGTAACCCCAAAGGTTCACTGTAAACATGTCTCATCAAATCAAAATAACTTTTTGCCTCAAGCAAGAGATTAGGGAGTTTAAAGGCAGAAAAAGCATGATAAAACCTACAGTATCCATCGTATTATTGCATGTATATGAACTTCTATAATCGCCAAGTCTGTTCCACACCTCTAGATAGACCTGTCTAATCATGCTCATGTACTGTCGTCAATCTCCAGTGCGCTCACTCTGCTCAACACAACAGTGCTGATGCATAATCATCTCACATCGTTACCTCTAATTAAACTATGAAGAGTAACTTTGAGGAGGAGCCATCACCCTTACTTAATTTGTGTGTGTTGCCAGCTATAGAGAGAGAATTAAGGTACTGTCAGCAATTTAATGAGCCTCTTACCTATTGTTTCCAGCACTTTTCTCTGGAACCACATCTCCGTTCCTCACTTTCATCAAAAGTGTAACTGTAGATATTGCTTTCACTGTGTAAGTTACAGTGATTAGCAGCTCTGATTTAAGCTCTTTCTTAATTAACCTTGTTCTTTAATTCCCTCCCCCACTAATTGCCAGGAGAGACAATAGAGATGGTGTGACAACTGCTCATAGGACTGAGCCTATTCTGATGATTGATGGAGAAATTTTTTTTAAATGTAATCTTCTTAAAGTTATTAATTGTGAGCGCATATTTAGGTTATGCTTCAGTGGGGTTCTGTATACTCCTGGCACTGTATTCTGAGTATGGAATATTTTCCCTGTGGTGGCTATGATCATACAAACAATAACACAATAGCATAGACAGACTTCTTACCAGAAAAAATACAGCATTAGTCATTTGTTAAACTGATTAAAAGTGACTTTATTGATACTTTATAATATTATGTGTCAGCTTTTTAAATAATAATCGTGACACAATAATAGGTAGCACAATCATTTTCTATGCTGTTATTTTGCAGATGATTCAAGCGTAATGAAGCCATTAAAGGCTAAGTTATCGGTTGTTATTATTGCCTGTAGTTGTCGTTCAGGAGGGCACCTACCAACCAACGGTTATTATCAAAGAGAGCTGTGGTAAATTTGCAACACCTAGCAGGCATGACATGAGCAATAGTAGCAGTCTGTGACATCATTTAAAAAGCGACAAAGCCTCAGTGTGGATGGACAGGTGACAAAGCACAGGACTTTGAAATGACACATTTCCTATTGAAACCTTAGTTAGTATAGTTTCTTTATTTTAACCCAAAGCAACTAAGTTTTTTTCCAAACCAGAAGCGTGTATTTTCTGTGTGGAAAACCAAATGGTGGTCAACAATATGGCATGATAATGTACTACAGAGCTACGAGCATATGAACCTACTGGCCCACACTGTATCTATGTTATTGATAACAACAGATATGTGAAATGGCCAAAGGCATGATAAGATCTGAAGCAGGTATATTCTCCACTGTATACAACTGAATAATTCAGAAATGCACTCAACTCAGGTTAGTCAGTGTCTACTGGATATCTTGATAATCCAGTGTATGTGTTTAAAATCTGGCACACCACCCAGAGTCAATTGAAGTCATTGATTTTTTATTTATTAATTTTTTCTGAAGAAGTATAGTACCCTGTGCTTGCTTAATATGCCAACTTGGAGTCTTACATTCCAAAAAACATTTATCTGTACCTTGACATTTGGTTGAACAAAAGGAATATGGAGAGGGAGTGGTTGGGTGGCCAGCTAAATATGAAGATTATGTAGGCTGTCGGTTCATGAGAGGAGCTCTGTGCTCAACGATTCTGGGCTGAATAGCTGGAGGCAGGGCATCCGAATCAGGTCAGTCTGTTTACTGATCAGCCCTGTGCCTCCAGAGAGCCAATGGGCTAAGAGTGCTGTGCAGCACTGTTGGGAGTAGGTACCCAGCGCCCTGGGCTAAACTGAGCAGCATAATTTCTAAATGCAATGACCATAAGTCAGAAAAGTTGATATTCATGGGTAAAACTGGCAATGCTGTAAGTATTCATGATGTGCATTAAATAGTATGAGTTGTGCTCACAGCTTTACGAGTGCTTTAGGCTGCCACCCATCCATCCATTTAATAAACTACTTGTCCACTTGCAAACAAATTACTCAAACATTTTCAAGTCCAAATTGAGGAAAGTTATGTGCTGTGAATGAAGAACATGTTTAGCGTGATAGATTATAAATATGCAAGGCACGATGCAGTAACGGTGTAAATATTAACAAAAGAAATTTCCTTTCTTTTCCTAGGCCATCCTTTGACACAAAGCACATGCTTAAGCATGTTTAAGCAAATTTAAATACTGACCTTAAATCATTATTCTCAAAGGTCATATCCTGAGGAAGTTCAAACACAAGCTGCACCAAAGGTGTTAGCAAAACAGTGTTAGACACAAAAGAATATAAGAACGACATTTTGCATGCATTTGCAACAGTTATTATACACAAGCAGTAAACTGCTATCATCAGACACCTGCTGTGTCAGACTGTATCAAGAACATGTGGCCATATGACCTTTGTTCTGGTTACTGTTACGGCTACTGCAACTAATCTTCAGGATGAAAATGTAAAATTAGAAGTTTTTCTTTAAGCCCTATTTGGTGATTAATTCAGACAATAACATGTGTTCCTGTTAAAACAGTTTGCATCAGCTAATCACTTAAACATGAGTGTGTGTGTGTGTGTGTGTGTGTGTGTGTCTCCTCTCTGCAAGAAGGTGCTGATTATTCCTATTAGAATCGTGTTGTGTTTCAGACACAGTAACAGCAGTGTCATCTGCCAATGTTATTTCATGCTCGGTTGGGTGTGAATCAATTTCATTCCGGGGAACAATTACTGAAGATTGCAGATTTTTTTTTTTTTGCCATCCCTCCAATCATAACGTTTGAATCAAATCATTGTGTGTTGCTCAACATACAGTGCCAAAATCCAACGAAATCGGCTGCTCAGTGCTGTGATCATATTATGTCTATGACAGGCCATTTGTAAGAGTAAAGCAGCTGTTTGTAAACTACAGTTGTTTCAGTCAGCTTCTATTTAAAACCACAACAAAATATTCCTCCTAGTTTTTCTCTTCTTTCTCTGGGTCAATAAGTACCATACATGACCTTGGTGAACTCTGACTCGGTGTGTTTACATTTTTGGGCAGGGTAGTCAAACAATACGCTGGACGGATGGGAGATAAACGCTCACACATTCTTCCATTACTCACATAAAGAATGTCAGCTCCTCAGCAGTGGATGGAGAGCCTGGATTCCTGGAGCCTAGTTGGGCCAACTCTGACAGTTATTTCTGGCCTCAGAATTGGAATGAGGCAGGTTTAGAGAAGGAAAGAGAAGACTGCACCAGGAGCCATGCTTCAGCAGTTAAAGAGGCTGATCAGTTTGAGGTTGTGCAGCTTTCACTAACGTGGAGGTGTCATTCAAGCCCGGCTACTTCCAACCGAAGGAGAGGGTCCATCCATGGATCACTAAACAACACAGACAGACAGGTCCTCTCCAATTAGAACTGACTGCAATGTTTCCACCCCATCTTCCACTGGCGCTCAGTTAGACACAGATAGGTATATTGTTAAGAATTAAGATCGAGGTGAATATAATTAAACTGGCAATGCTTTAAGGACACAGAAGTGTTTAAAGTTGGTGGTTTAATTTTGTTCTAAAATAAGATGTCCACCTGCATGCTGACAAGATAGCATTAAAGTGGTACTTGGGTAACTTATTTTGAGTTAAAAGTTTGGTTGTTAAGACTTTGATATGATGGATTCTAATGAGATGTTTTAGCTACATTAAATGTTGCTCCAGTCAGGGAGTGTTAAATTTTACAGTTGAAAGATAAAATGCCTGCAATGAATTGTTATCTGAAATCGAGTGAGGAGCCAATAATTGTCACACTCCTTGCCAGAAAGATAATCTGTTTTATCATCATGTCTTCCCTTTGTCACAGAAGAACACCTGGGAGAGGGTGTGTGCACGACAGACACAGACTTTCATGTCTTGTGAACTACTCATCCCTTTCCTGTCCATATCACACAGATACTCGACTGCTTTCAACAAGGCTGCAATCATCAGGCCCTGATGTTTCACTCAGGTCTGCACAATATCAAATTGACAAAAGAAACAGCTATTTCTGAAAGAGGCATAAGAGCATAAAAAGGACACAAATAGTAGAAGAACAAGAATCGATAGAGATTCTCTTTTTGCAACGTTGGAGATGTGCGATGTGCTGTATTGTACGGTACATCAACCTTCCACCCACACTATGCAGATCTAAACAGACACTACGCTTGTTGTTCATCGTGTTGCCACAGCAATATTTCTATTTATTCTGTGAGACAGCTATACAAATAGATGAAGTGCAACAACATGACATTTTCTGTACTTCAATTACTTTGCAGGGCTTGGCCACGTGGGTTAAAAGCCAACAAACCATAACTTTCCCTGACATTTCCTCCCCCCACAGTGACCGTTGATGGATTCTCCCTGACAAAGCATTCATTATCGCAGAGAACAGAGAGTGCACTAAAATCTCTTCTCTTTTCTTCTCCCCTCTATCCTCTGCCTCCCTGTCCAAATCGAGATGAACTCGGCTGCAGAAGCAGAATGGGCTTCACACACACACACACACACACCGTCAGCTGAGGAAAGCGTTGAATCGCTGCAGGATACTCACTGGCAATCAAAAAGTATATCCTTATTACAGGGCAGCCATTATGGTGCAGTGGGCAGAGGGGCATATCAAATGGAAACAACTGTTCAGTGCCAGTTCAGATTTGATCCTGCTACAATGAGAAAGGCTGCTATGGAAATGAGCTATGACGGTATGCCATTGAAGATTAGCTCCCTTTTATCACTTATCTTGGAGTTCAATGTACTGAAGCTCAGTGGTCCAAGATGCATCAAGTCACTTTATGTGGCAGGCAGTGCCCATACGCCAGCTCTCCCCCATAAGCCCTCTGGAAAGATGTAACTACAGTGTGATGGGAAACAGTTAAGTGTAAAGATGGAATATCAAGTCTGGGTCAAAAATAAAACCTGTGCAGCTTTTTCTGTATCTGCTGTGTGACTTAACAAGCATAAGAAAACAATTTGCATGCCAGAGTTACTGTCTTAATCACATCTCTTACATGAATACAAACACGCATATACTGTAGACACACATACAAACACACATCTTATCCACCCACAAGCAGGGGACTGATTGTCTGATAGCATTAGCATTCCCGTCCTAGCCCTGATAGAAGCAACACAGGAATCAGGCTCACTTCAAGAGGTTCACATCACAGACAGAAACACATCCATTCACAGTGGACAGGCTAATAAATAAAAGAGTAACCCTGTGGCAGTAACAAGCCTATAAAGTATAGCTATGTTTTACAAGTGAATGAGACGGACGGCTAAGAAAGATGGTTACCTTGCGAGAACTGGGCACTCTGTACTTTACAAGGCTGAGACGAGCGTGTGACTCTGTCCAATACTGCACTCTGCTCAGATTGACTCTGCTTCATCACGATATGAAAATCAGTGTCATAGTGTGAGTTATTGTGTTTACACTGCAGGGCTGATATACTGCATGCCTCTTAAGGTGCATTTTTCTAAGATATGAATTGGAGTTGAAAAACACATTCAAACATCTTAATAAATCAGTATGATATGATATACATATGCTGAATGACTAGTTATAAAGTTATATTTTGAGTATTGCATTAGTATTGAATATAATTGAGTATTGAATTATGACACAAAACTGTTCACCTTGGCTAACAGCTCAGAATGTACAGGCATTTTTTTTATTGTTAAGACTGGGTAGTGCCTGTCAGGATTCAGGCTGATTTTAAGCACTAAACTGGTTGTCCCCAACTACTTGTGTGTGTTGAATTTCTGTCAATTTGATATGCAGTTTTATATCAATGAT
This sequence comes from Ctenopoma multispine, assembly GCA_034779795.1. Lineage (NCBI taxonomy): Eukaryota > Metazoa > Chordata > Actinopteri > Anabantiformes > Anabantidae > Ctenopoma > Ctenopoma multispine. The sequence continues at coordinate 20,750,549 of JAUYWH010000018.1, read as the reverse complement.
CAGTCTTTTAGGCATTTAGCTGAACGTTTGGTCAGCTGTTAGCTTAGATTAAATAAGTAGTAACGTTCACACACTATAAATTCTCACAGGCTGTAGCCAAAGTTCATAAGAAACTGTTGGAAGAGAAGGGAGTCTTCAGAAAAGTGAAGTGATGTTTGTTTTGATAACACTATTAGTACAGTGGTGAAACTTGCCACTAAACCAGTTTCTTTTATTTTGTAAAAAAGAAATGACAAGTTTCCATCCCAGTGTTAGTTGATGTACTGAATAGTCATATTATCAAAGACGTATAAAGTTTGAAAGCAGGAGTAGGTCGACATAAAATGACTCGTATGATTCAACTGAAATGAGAGATGTGGATACTGAGAATAAACCCGATCTAAGATCTATTCGGAGATAATAACAAATACCCCCTATGTTGTTTTAATCAAACTGAAATATTGCTGTATTGGTGATCACTTAGTGTTCTAATTTTTTGTTTGCCTCTTATTGGTGCACTAGTGACATGCATACCAAGAACTAAACAAGAAGTAGACAAAGGCCAGCACAAATTGCCATGAGGCTCCTGTCTGGCTGTCACACCACATCCACTCCTGGTGGACACAGCACCACTGAAGAAAATGACTTCATGTCATTTCCACCATATGCATGTCAAATTCTAGATCAAAAACACATCTAGTGGACACAGATATTTACATCTACACACTGTCTGTTTTCAAGCCAACTCAGTGGCCTCAATTACAGGGAACGTCTGAGCAGCCAAAACGAAACGTTAGCCTTACTCCAGTCTCCTAGTCAAGACTGCAATCAGCAGCACACAACACAAATATAAACACATTAGCTTTAATTAGATTGTAGCCAGTGCTTTGACTCCATCAAATCTAATACATATTATGCTGGATGCAATCCAGCTGGTTCCTCTGCAGGAGCGGAGGGGGAGAACATGTGCTGCTGGGGAAACAGTGATTTGTTTAACTGGGGATGGGAGCATGCATTTCTCTATGTTAGGGTGTTTTGCTGTTGGTTGCTGTGCATGCAACCGTGTGTGTTAGTGGTCATTCCCAGGTGTGTGTTGAGGGGAGGGGAGGGGGGTATGTGGTTATAGAGGTAGGGGCTAGTTGTTTGTATGAATGCATGGCCATGCACAAGTATGTCAGTGCAACCATGTGTCACATCCAACATATGCTCCCTTGCAGCTTTCCCTTTGGAGGGAGGCTGAGCTGTGGCACGGAGCACAACTCTCCCTGAAATGATCCAGGGGGACAATGTGGAGTATGGTCCCTAGAGCCACATGGCTCAGCCTGGGGCTACGAGAAGGCTGAAGATCTGCTTTTATTCTTACAGTCTTGTCTTTTCACTGCCTATGTGAGCAGGGAGATAGTCTAGACCACCCAGTGCTCCATTTCTTTAATCATACAAGTGCATTACTGCACATTAAAATGTAGAAACGTCATTGCAATGCACATACACACGTGAGGAGTTTATGTGCTGTTGTGATAGACTATATGTTTCCATATTGTTTCTTTATAATTAATGATTTTTGGTAATTAACTTTAAAAAGAGCAATTTCCCTTTGTATACAGTATAAAATATATATGTATAGTCCTCCAGAAAGGTGAGTCATTCTTTTGTCTCTCTGTGAAGGTGCTGCAAGTAGAGATTTTGGTTTCCTAAAATTAACGTTTTGTCCATTCTAGTTACATTTTACACATGAAAAAGCTGAACATAGCTATTAATAGCAGTCAACAAGGGTTGGCAACTCAGTTGGTAGAGCAGTTGTCTATGAACCCCAGGGTTAGTGGTTTGAATAGGGTTAGTGAAGTGAATAGAGGCCTCTGAGCTTTAGACTAGTTGGTCTCAATATATGCTGTATGTATATGGGAAACAGTCATTTTAAGACATAATACCCAATCAAGTTCACTGGACTCTTGGCCACTAAATGTTTGATTATTCTGTAAACATGAAGAGTAAGGAGGTGACCATGCAAACAAAGAAGGATAATAATGAGGCTACAAAAGACAAAAATCTGTTCATATCTGAGAGATATGAAAAATAGCTGGTTTGCTAAAATCAACAGCCAGGAAACCTAGAAAATGGCAAATGACTGGGAACAACGAAAAGCACAAGTTTTGTGAATGAGCAGAAAATAAATTAAGTTATACCAGCACTGTAAGTCACAGATGCTCAAGAGGAAGACTTCAAGTCAAGTGAGGAAACCCGTGGTGGAACTCGCACACAAACACCATGCTGCCGTTCAATAGGAAAATAAGATTCTACGGACTGATGAAACAAATGTCAGCCTCAATCAAAATAATAGAAAGAGGAACATGTTTAAAAAACACTACATCCTTTGTCAAATGTGGTGGGGGTTCTGTTGTGACTTGGACATATATGTATGTCGATATACCTGACATACTGACAGGATATATAAAGACACATGCTATGTGCTTAGATTGAGCTGCATATCTTATAAATCACTGGCCAAGATAGTATCATTCAGCAGGACAATAGACCCAAACATATGACCAAAGAACCTTTCAGAGTGAAGATGTGAGTCAGTCACCATCCTCCCTCAAGACCAGATTAAAGACAGAGAGACCCCATCAGATGCAAGCACTGAAGGTGACTCCAGTGAAAGCCTTGTAAAATATCATTAAAAGATATGATGCCGATTTGCTTATTTCTGTAGGTTGAAAACTTCACACAGCCACCACCTGCAAAGGACTTCATTGTATCTTACATGTATGTTATTCTGTGGGCACATAAAATGGGTTGTTACTGATTGGCTAGTTCACGCATGTCTGCGTTGCTCTCTACTAGTTATTTAACAAGAAGATTCTTAACCAATCCAGCTGCACTGAAAGTAGTTTTGAGGCATAGACTTTAAGGCTTAAGATGATCTTTTTGTAGCATGGAGAGAACCCTCAAATGTCACAGCCGCAGCCTCAGCAGATTTGTGGCCAATGGACACAATGAGTGACGTGCAGGGCTGTCGCTGCTGTAATGTGCAAACATCACTATTTTAGCTGTTCTGGCTTTAGCCCACACTAGTCTCTGTGCCTCTCCAAACTTGGAGAGCAGCACCCAAAGCTGTGTGCAGTTACACGTCGCTAATCCTGTAATTACTGGCCCATCAGCGCCTAGTAAAACCATAATTGGAACCAGCTGTCTATTTGTTTTGTCTTTCCCCCTACCATTCTGCACCATGACCAATTTGACATTTGCAAATGCATCTCTGGACCTCCACTACAGCCAGATTTTTTAATAAGTGGGGACAAATTTGGTCCAAGTTACATTTGTCCAGATCTGTGAGCCAGAGAAGGGGGGAGGACACTGTCAAGTGTGGCAACCTTGTCTCAAATATCCCATGATTCCAGTGTTTGGCTAAGTATGAGTCAGACATAAGGTCCAGCTGTATAGCGAGCCAAACAACAGACGTGGCAGGAAAAAAAAAGGAAGATAAAACTTATGATCAGACAAACTCATGGGCATGCTTAAAGAGAGATGTAAACCTGCTACAAACCAAATTGACAATAAGAAAAAGAGAAGAAAGCAAAATAGTGGTCTGGCTGAGAGAGATTGGAGTTTTATTTATGCAAACATTTCCCAGAGGCAGCTGCTGTCTAAAAAAGAAGCACAATAGTTATTGCTTTTGTTTACAGTACTTTTTACTTGCAAATCCATTTTCTGCTTTAGCCATGTACTTTTCCACATCAGTGAAAGCTGCAGTAGCAGTTTTTGGCTACTTCGGACTGACAGAAATGAGCTGTGAAAACAACTATACAAAATATACTTAAAATTGACATGGCAAACTTAACCTGATCAAGACAGCAGCAAGTGTGAGATGAAACTGTAAAAATCATAACAGTTGGCTATAAGAAACGGAGCTAAAGGGAACTATGGGGTCTGCTAATAATTGGCTTTGGGTTCATCACTGATTAATGTCGTTAAATACATAATCATTCAACCCATTGTTAACATAAATATCGAGCAAGGCCCAATTTAAGGGGCACAACACCCCTGTTAAACTTTAACTGTTCTGTCGATCCAAATCCTCTGGTCCTGCCCTACTTGTGACAAGATAGACCTAATTCTGGGGACTACTACATATGCTGTAGCAATCGTTGTCAGTGAAGCAAACAGCACATTTTTGATTTTAAAAAAAGTGCTTCCGTCATCCCAGATCAAGTATGTTTGCTACTAAAAATGGAATCACATTTACAGTTTAGTTGTATTGGAACAAGGTTTTCTAAAAACTGTAATGGTTACAGTAGTGTTCCCTGTAAACATTATTCTTAGTGTATCTAAAAATAAACAAATTAAGTACATTGGCTCACAAATAATTTGACTCATACCCAGTTTATAATGGCAACAAACCACTAAATGTTTTTGTACTTATTCCCTTGACATGGACCACTCCAGAAACTGCACAGTGACACTAACTGTTTTCCTTGTGAAGGTCGTTGTTAGCATCTCTGTCTCTGTATACATTACATTTCACAGTCTATTGCTTCATTCTCATCTAATGACTTGCAGGCTTCTCTGCCTGATTTGCCAGAAGTGAAAACAGACATGACAGACTACTCTGGAGTAGAACTACATACCCTTACTGCAACATACACACGCACACCAGATAAATAACAAATAAAGACATAGGCAAAACTAACGAGAAATGCAATTATAATGCAATAAACAAACAAAACAAAAAAATTATAAAAGCTGCTTATGAAATCAAAATGGAGAGGTTTATTATTGAGTTCTGCTTTTACAAGTGCATTTTGTCAATGACTTTAGATGAACACAACTGTTTCTTTACAAATGTTTCACCACATTATGTTCAAATGCCACTCTTTGCACTGACAAATTACATTTAACGTGAAACATAATGCCACACAAATTTTGTTAGTCTCACTTTTCTTCTCTGCAGTTGTTCATAGTGAGCATATATTTCAGTGTTTATTCTTATCAGCTAGGTTGAGCTGTAGTATCAGGTAGAGGCAACTTACCTAATAATTAAAACCATTTTAGACTTTGTGTGTCAGAAGTTCTTATTAGTTGAATCATTTTTCTGTGAATATTTCTCTCCTCCAGCTATGACATACATACATACATACATACATACATACATACATACATACATACATACATACATACATACATACATACATACATA
>JAUYWH010000018.1:20643402-20744586 GCA_034779795.1 Ctenopoma multispine | reverse complement strand
ATACATACATACATACATACATACATACATACATACATACATACATACATACATACATACATACATACATACATACAGCCTTTCTTTTTCTTTACCTTGGCAAATAGTTATTTTGAGGGTAATATCAACCAACTCAAAAATAAGGAGGGTAAATTTAGCAATAAAGTATTTACTCTGTGATATAATATTTAAACATTTTAAGCTTTCACCAAGAGAGTGCTTTTTTTTTAATGCCATATAAAATATTAATGTGAGGTAATACTCTCACTTTATCTTAAATTCAATAATAGCATTATGATATGAAGTTTGCAGGCTTTCTTAGTGGTGTTTGATACTGTACCTGTAGCCAGCATTGCCTAGGGGCTCATATTTGAAATGCTACAAATACTGTAGCAACACAGGATAATTTAATAGGTTTCTGACTGCCAATCCCCAGGAGCCAAAACGAGACAGAACAAAAAGGCAGCTATTCTAATGTGTGCTTGGCTCTGTTCCTTGACTCGGTTGCAACTAGCACTGATAGGAATGATGGTTTTTATATGTATCGCTTTCTGAGTGGCGGCAGATGTTCCGCATTCTCCAGCAGTGCTCTGTTCCAGGGGGAAATCAGGGAAAACTACGCACTATAAAATTAAACCGCTGACACTTCACCAGCCCTGAAACCAAATAGGGCTTGTAGCATCGGCAAGCTGGAGCGAATCCATCATTTCTCATTTTTAGAGGGTTCCATCTGTGCTAAGTTTCATTAACACTGGCTGTATCTACAGTGAACTGCTTTATAATAGATAAACACTGCACTACTTTTTCACCAGGGCCCATGTGTTTGAAATCACATGAAAACATGCAGACTGTACGCGATTAGGAAATCCCCATTTGAGTAAAAACCTAATATTGTCTGATCTCATTATGCGCAAAACAGTAATAATTATTTACATTAGTGTCTGCCGCAGTTTGTTTTTTTGTGTTCAAAATGTGTGTGTTCCACTTTGAATGACATATTTCTGCCTCTGAGTGGTGCAGTTGGATACAATGATTTGCTGGATGACTCATTGGAGTTAAATAGTAATCCCATATCCCAGAAATAATTTTATGCTCCTCATAACGGCCCATAAAAAAGTTTTTTTTTTTTAATTATTTCTTTGGTTTTTATTTAGCTTTAGAAGTGTGGTTAATTTAAGTTTGAAATAGGCTGAAATGTTCAGCGTGTTCTATGAGTGAAGACTTTGGTTTGCTTGTAATTATAGGAAAAACATAACTATGCAAAATAAAAATAAAAAAAGAAGAGGTTCAGCTAGGACGATTAGGAACAGTGACATTTTATAACCTGTGATTTGATGTTCTGCTGTGTCTGACAATGTGTGTCTGAAATGCAAAACTATGTCAAGAAATGTGTTTTCGTAGTGTATCTGAGTGTAGGTCAGTGATGTTTTCTCACTTGTGTGGCATCCATCTACTCTTTTTGCTTATATATGCATTTTGTGCAAGTGTCAGATAATTTTTTGGTATTTTGAGCCCTTTAAACTGTAATCTATTACCCCCCAAAGCTACTTCCACTAGTAGCAAGTGACACACAGTTGAACCTGGATAAAAGGAATTAGACCTTAGGCATTATGGAAATAGTAAAGATCAAAAGAGGACCAGCAATGGTCAGACTGTTCATGCAGGTAGACTGGTGGAACAAAGCCTTTTTAATTACCCTTTTAATTGCCCCTTTAACAGTATGAATTAGCATTTTAATGATGGGTATGTAATTAGGGTTGAAAAGGCCACAAGAGCTCCAGGCTGCTAATAATGCCTCTCAGCTCAGAGATCACAGCAACAGGAGACGAGCAGCTGCACCTGAGCGCCGTCACACACTACACCACTCAACCAACAACGAACAGATGCTCCATATACACATGCACACAGTATTTATTTCTGCACAAAGACACATCTGTGGGTGCATACACACAAAGATTTAGCAGTCACTTTGGTGAACAATTGGTGGACATCCAAAACTGAAAGAACACAGTGACAAACATTTTCATATATATACACACACACACACAAGTTCATGCCAAGTCTATCTCAAAGGCTAATTAAATCATTAAACTGATCATTAAAACAATTACACATGCAAGTGATTATATCATCACTCACCACAGTGTATTGGAACTAATACCCAATGATTGTCTTTGTTCATATGGACACAAACCATGTTAAAACGTGGACGCAAACATAAGCAGATCTCACACAGACGTGCTCAATAGGCACGACTGTGCACACAGGCACTGATGCACATGCAAACGGACAGCTTACATAGTACACAGAGCCGTGCACAGACACTCATGCGCACAGCCACAGCCTCACAGAAGACAGTTTTGTGGATGTTGGCAATTACACCATTTACAACAGGCTCCCCTAGCAGCTTGCATGTAGAGATTGAAGGATGGTAAAGGATGAGAGTAGTTTGGCTAAAGGCTTTCCAGCTAATTAAAAGACTAACGCAGCTTCCAAATGACCATTAGGATTCATCTGGCTTGCATGCAAAAAAGACAGAGATGTATATCATCAAGCTGTTTCTGTGTGCCCATCATTTGGCACAATACCTTTATCTATATTTACATGCTAAGCAAATTGTTCAAGTGCACAAGCAACATCAAAGGTGTTCTATTAATGGTCTATTCTCAGTGGGCATGTTGTTTGTTTGTTTTTTTCACATGAATATGTAATGACTTAAACGAGACACGATGCAGGCAGTTATGTGACATGATGGTGCTATGTGGAAAAATAAGGAGACATATCATTATTATCCACTAATATCTACATGAGTAGGGATATGTTAAATCCCTACTCATGTAGACATCTACAAACATCATATGTTGTGAATTCAAAGCATTATTTTGTTTTGTACCTGATCAAATATTAATGTTCCCCCTCTCTTTGACCCTATTTCTGTGCATTATGAAAGTCTTTCCGCAGCTTTTATGATTGGACACTAATAGCACGCTGCAAAAAAATCTTTGAGCATCAAAGAGATCAAACCTGACATGCGGCGTTTCTTTCTGTAAAACCTGTAATCAGCCTTTGTATTCACTCTGAAACCTGCTCTTCTTTTAGCTAATCTTACTCCTAATTGCAGGTGCTGTTTTATAGACCACATTTAGCACCCACATTAAGATTATTTAGCCAGAGCCTACAGAGGAATATCAGGGCCGAGCTAACATCTACAAGAGAGGCCTGCCTTTGTGCGGTGTTGCTCCTGGGAGTGACAGAGGGGTTTGTCTGCATGCTCCGGACGGCTCTCCTAATTGTTTTTCCCAGAGATGAGGTCACATTCCTCATGGCCCAATCATGGAGAGACGAGAGCCTGTTATTAACAATCTGCAGACAAACAAACATGCAATGAAAGGCATCCACTCAGCACAAGCCCTCCGAGTTTTTTGCTCCAGTCATAATGACTCAATTCAAATAAGCAAATGTAGAAACACAGTAAGGTAAACAAATAAAAAATAATCACAATCTTTCAGTCATGAAAGTTTTAGCTTGGAACAATACAACAAATTTTTCTCTTTTCCCTCGAGGCATGCAGGACTATGGCATGATGACACAGCGGGCAATAACGCCATTAGCACACTATTACTGTTATTTGATGTGTATTAAGCAACTCTTCTACAGATGGTTTAGTAATGTTCAGGGGTATTATGCCTGTTGTCATGGTGAACACTAAGGCTCCGGCAAACTGCTGGGGAAAATTACTGTGATAGTAAGCCTTTCTTATCCTAATGGATTTGTTTCAAGTGATGTTAAATGTTGAACACACTAAAGCTTAAAAAATGTGGCAGACCAAACAGCACGTACACACATTCAGCTGTACAGAAATTAGCCTCGTGTTCCCATCTGCCATACATAAAACACACATGATTCTCCGTGTGTCCTCGTGAAAAACTTACTGTACATTTTCTCTTGCTTATTCTTCAGGGAGGCTGGAAGTCTGGTCCAGCTGTTGAACAAAGGTAGAAGAGTAGGTAGGAACTCATGTCTTTGTCTCAGTAGATAATGATGATAGATGTCTTATGGACATCATGTATGTCCTTGATGGCAGCATCATTTACATAATGCTACAAGACTGAGACTAAAACTCGGCATCTCAACAAAACGGTCCTCATCACGAATCACCATCTAATTTAGGAGACATGCAGAAAATACGGTAGTGCAGTACAGTGTGTATTAGCTCTATTGTTTTGAGTAAAAATGCAATGAAGATGTTATAAGCTTGTGTTAGAACAAATACGTTCACCATACACAAAGACGCAAGAGTGTTTGACTTTTCCATGAGAAACAGAATTTGAGATTATAACCAGTGACGAGTTTGGTCAAGGTTGCTGAAGTGTAAACCTCCCAAAACCAGAAATATAAGAGAACAGAGCAGATACGGTTAGTCCAAAGTCCAAAAGGTAGCCCTACATGCTAATGTTTGTATTTTACTTTAAGAGCTGGTACAGATAAACATGCAGTTTTATACTTCTGATCTTGTGTTTTTGATTTCTGGCAAGTGATTATCATCTATTTGCACTGTCATACAGTCTACACATGTCCTCTAAAGCTGTCAGACAGGACTGCTGTGCTAAGTTACAGTTGTCTGATTAGACGACTGTTGTCTAATCAGTTAGATTTTTTTTCTTGCATTTTATGCTAAATTATTCTTTCTTCTCTGTTTTGTTGTTTTTTTAGTTTTAAGTCAAGTGAACCATATTGAAGTACATCCAGCCATTAAATTAAACAATGTAGTGTATTGATGATGACTGTATTCATAAAGGTTATCTAATGAACAAAACAATACCTATAACACACAACATTATGCTTCCATGAAGATAACGGAGACATGTCTGATCCCATACCGGCCATACAGTGGCTACCATCACACGCTTGCTTTGACACCAACTTTTTTCTTATCAAATTTGATATTTGACAGAGCCCACTCGTCCACGTTGGGAAGAGCTGATTCTGCTGAAGGTCACCCCGACATCTGAGCTGAATGAATGACATTTAGAGCACAATTTCCTATTTTTTCACCATTTTCTTTGAAAGGCGTTACTCTACATGAACGCACCACGCACGCCTGCACACACCCACATGTATGTGCATATATCTATGTACACAGTCACAGTTGCAGCTACACAAGGTGTTCAACTGTCACTAAGCTCTTACATGTTGCTGCAGTGAGTTAAACATACAGTAATGATTTGGTGGGTCCCAGAGCTCTGGGACACATTAGATAATGAAACACAGCAAACTGTATTATTTGCAAAGATTTATCTTATTTACACATACTGATCACATAGAATTAAAAAGAAAAAATAAGTAAACATAAAAAAATAATGGAGAATTAGAAATTATCATCTTCCAAAGTTGTTTTTTGTTTAAAGTTGTTTAAAGTGTGGTTTTCCATAATTCTTACTTACAGTACATACATGCATACACACAAAAAATATTCTCCTAATAATATTTACAGAATAGTGGGCAGTTTTGCTTTTGTTAAGATATTTTTTTTTTCTCCTAACCCTGTTGCAAAAGGACATGTCTCTTTGTGCTCCCATCCAGGATAATCAAGTCATTCTTGTCCACATACCTCCATGTATCTCTCCTCCAGCACCCTGACCTTTATCTTCAGCTAAATCGTATTTGCCTTCAGGACTTTAGAGTCGTTTCCACTCGTTCGTAATCTATTTGCAGTGTCCTACCGACTTTTCATTGCTATGACATTTGGCAAAAAAACTTAATGGTAAGATATTTTAGTCTCTTTATTCATTTGTGGTCGACTTTGAGTGAATTCTTTTGGAAGCAGTGGGTAGATGGATTGTGAGCAGCTTTGCTCCAGAGACATTTTCTTCAGTAGTTCAAGGAGATTACCCTTTTGTATGTGTTGATGTGTAAAAATCATAAGAATACTGCGAAGAAAATGTACTGTTGCTATTGTTTACTGTCCAATAAGTGAGGTACTGCATTTTTACTTCATAAATCATAAAATGATGAGATGACTTTTTCTTTCTCAGCAGTGAGTGAAACACAGAATGTACACTTCAAAGTTTTAAGATGAATAGATGAAGTAGAATAAGTATTACATACAAACTTGCCGTCTAGGAGTTAATAAAACCTTGAAAAGTCATGGAATTATAAAATAGTCTGAAAAATATTCGGAAAAGTCATTTCAAAAGAAGAAATAATTTAATTCTGTTCCATTTATTAACAGAAAACGAGTCACAAGGCGATGGTTGTCGTGGATGGTCGGTGCATAATGTGCAGGAGGAGGATACAAGACCAAAGTCCTGCATGAGTGTGGGTTTAAGCAACAACAGTACTGAGGTTAGGGTTAGAGAAAGATTGTGTTTTGGTTTCGATTTAATGCAGTCATGTGTATGTGTGAGAAGCTACTGTTAGATTTTTGTCTAATAACACTGCCCCCACAGTCTTACTCTGACCTTAACCCAGCGCTGTGATGCTTGAACCCAATAATAAAACACTTAAGTAATGTGGGAGTCACCCGTCTGGATGTTGAACTGCAAAACTGCATATTTAAGAGAGTTTAGTTGTATAGAAACATAATTCTTTGGAAAACTATGGCAGCAACCCAGTCTCCTAACACCAGACAAAATGAAATGAAAAATATTTGACATTAAGAACATGGGAGAGTCAGCACTGTGTGATTGTAGATTGACTGTAGATTTATCATATTTTCACTTCACTCACTTTCACTAAAGATAGATAAACATACAGTATCAAAGTAACCAGAACCAGAACTAGACTCACTGATCTGAACAGCACTGACAGAATTGCAGAGATTTGTTTCTAGAAGTTTCTGAGCGAGGCTCACGCTTCAGATTAATTAGAGAATTTTAGTTATGTTTGGTAAATAGTTAGTGCACATGCCATGTAAGCGCAACGTTGCCGGTTTGTGTCTTGGGCTGGGGACCTTTTGTTACATGTCTCCCCCCTCTCTTTACTCCATGTTTCCAGTCTTTAAAGCGTTTCATTTATTGTTCAACAGCCACTGTTAATAGCCACTCCGAATTTTTAGGGAAAATTCCATTGTATACGATTAAAGTGGACTATAGCATGCTAAAATTTACTTGAGTTGAACATTATTTAAAAAGATAACAACTAAAAGGACCTTTGATGCGTTCAGTGACGCTGCGGTGGGAATTACCTCTTGTTTCAGGTAATTCAGTTATTAGTGTCATTTGCATTAATCACATGATCCCCAGACTAGCTTTTTTTTTTTTTTCTTTTTGGCTTTGTTGGTCTGGATGTTGATTTATGTTTCACCTAAGTATGAGACTGTGTGAAAATGAGCAGTTTCTAAAACAAGTTCGAACTAAAACCAACCGTGCACTCTGTTTTGGATGAAAATTTGTATTAACACAAGTTCCGGATACCTGGTGTACCTAATAAAGTGATCGCTGAGTTTATTGATAATAACACAGAATAAATTCTTCTCAATCACCAGACTGATTTTGTGTTTGTAAAACGCCAGTGGAAGAAAGTGTCTGATTTTTTTTTTGGGCAGTTCTCTGCACTGAGCATCATTTAACCACATTTCAGTAGTGCTGTATTATTATTCATAGTGATTCATTTATATAGAGCTCAAAATAGTAATGCTACAGAAAAGCTGAAAGTCAGACCAGGTGGACAGATATGCCACATACTGCATGATTGCATCTGAAGTGACCGGCTTGCATGACGGCACAGAGAAGATGAATTGTCCTGACACTAAAACACAATATCTACCAAAGAAGAACCAAACCAAACAAAATTCAGGTAGCATTTCATTTGGATCATATTTCTACTTGTGTTCAGTCCTTTATGAGCCAGCCCTCCAAAGGACCTAACCAAAGGATCGGATGGTTATGTCACATTTTTATTGATTAATAGATAATTTTTTTCCTTAACCAAACAATGAAGACACCTATACCACACTAAACAACCAGACTGAGTTGCTGCACAGCTTTGTGACTAGAGCGGTCTCTGTAGCCTGAAGTTGCAGTGTTAGTGGGGGTGGAAGTTGAGGGAGGGAGGGGGTGGGGTGGTTGGAACCAGTGACATTCTTCAAGGCCAGTGTAAGATTAAAGACCGGGGCTGACGTGCCTCTGATCATATATTCACAAAAGATACCCTATGAAGAACACATCTTTAAAGAGAGGCTGGCTGAAAATAAGGCCACTGCTTGTGAATATTTGTGGCAGCCCATTATACATATCAAATAAATGGTCCATTACTGAATAAGGAGATTACACCCAAGAGATTTTTTAGTTGACCTTCTCATTTTCTGTTTGGCTTCTTTTTTTTTTTTTTAAAGCACAGTCAGTGCAAGCAGCTGCCTACAGTGGCACAAGTTTGTCCTCTGTGATGTTTTATGTCTGGAAAAGTCCTAGATCCTTGGTTTGGAGTTTGCTAGAAGCTCCATCCTTTACATCATACAGACTCACTCCAGCTTTGCAGTGTTGTGGTACTGAGATCAGAAATCAGAGATTTAAAAGAAAAAAAGATAACTAACAGCCTTGGGCATAATGTGCAACCAGGAGCATTTATTTAGAAATGAAATGTCAATAGTGCTTATTTCCATAACATTGCCTATTTCCCTGGCACGTAACACCAGCTGGTGACTCATGAACGTAAATTCAGTGCACACAGTACAGTAAAATGAATAATGATTAATAAAGGTTTCATCTGGTGTTTGCTTCACTTGGTGTGGCCTTGGGTGCTTTAATAGTTATAGGAATAGGAAAAAAAATTTATAGCTTTGTATTCTGCATGTCCTTCAAATAAAATGCTTTGATAATGGATTCTCTCTGGTAGATATATACAGTGTATATATCTATATCTATATATAGATACAGATATATATGTGTGTGTACACACACTCACCATTGTGCAGGAGAGTTAATCAAAAAAACTAATAGATCACAGGATTTCAGCCCCTGCAAAACGACAGCAAATGGCTAAGCTGCTGAGAAGTATTAATATAATAATCAAGTGTTTCAGGTTGTTCTTAATTCAATTGTCACTCTTAACATTTCCCAGCTATGTCAATCAATGTGCCTGCCTTGTCTTTAAAGCAACAGAAGTGTTATCCATTCTGCTACCATTAAAACATCAATGTCTCATTTCTGCTAAATGGCAGAGGAAAGATAATTGGCATGTGTGCATGCATATTAATTAACTGATAATGAGACGATAAGGCCTCCTCTCTATCTGCAGGTGTGGAGCCACTAATCAATTGGCAGTGAAATGGGGTAAAAATGTGCTTCTTTTATCCCACTACTGAAATTAAAAACCTATTTAGTACCACATTTCCCAGCAAAGTGCTTTTCATTTATCTTCTCCAGCACATTATTCAATCACACTTTCCATTTGTATAATGGTAATATTTTCATGTAATTTCCCACTGCCTCTGAGATGGGTATTTTTGATATGGCTTTGTGAAATGGCTATTCCATTCCAGCTCCATTCACTAGCTGGTAATAAACTTACAACCTATATTTCAGATTAAATGTCTTCAACAAATGGAGCCAGCCTCAGATGTTTCCTAACATTTCAGGAAGACCGCTTCTGCTCCCTGGTGGCAGCGGAGGGAGCTGCTTCAGTGTCATGTCAGTGCCCCCTGGTGGCAAAGACTGGAAAGTGCTGGAAGTTTTTTGTAACTCTTGGCAGAATTTCATTATTTACATCATTATATTTAAAGCACAAGTGAAAAGCAGTAACGGCCTCCTTGCATGTTGAACGAACAACCTAGTTAGAAAACTGCTGGGAACCCACATCTGAAACATAAGCTGACAATCTTAAAGAGGGAGCTGCTTTAGCCGGTAGCAGAATTGGAAGCATTTTAAAAGACTGTTGTAAATATCCAGAGGCATGAGAGCGCTTCAGAGGAGGAGGAGAGAAGAATGAACGTATAGCAGCTGTAAAAATTAAATAAAGGTGTTGCTAAGCATGCAGCAGGGCGACTGTGCAAAGATCTAAATAAAGACTGAAAACAGAGTAAAAAGGCCACACAGGTACATAAGAGCACAACACAACAGTGTTTAAATCCATACTGTATATTTATTACAAAATAGTTTCTGGAACATGTGAGCTGGATTTTATCAGAACAGAGTGTGTTTCTTTGAGAGTTTGTGTGTGGCTGGCTCAGATGACACAGAGGTTGATGGACAGTAGTGCAGCGTCACCTCCTCCTGACAGGCCCTCCTTCAGCTAGGACAGAGCAATCTGTACACACAGCAACACAGACACACAGAGCCCATCTCCATCACCACACAACCCATTTGTCATGTCAGATAGCCTCAGAGAGACGTAGCGGTCAAGTTATAGAGGTGATTGTATCAAAGTGACCTCAATGTGATGGTCATAAATTGCTTGCTTTACAGCGGGGTGCTATGTCCTTGTTCTATTGATAGAAGTGGAAACAGAATGAAAGGACATAGTGAACTGATAAATAAAGTGGGGAAACATTGTTTCCATGCATACTGTGATATTTATGAAAAGGTAAAAAAAAAACAGACTTGTAGTTAATTTATTATTTCTTACTCTGAGAAGAGTTGAGGATGAGGTGTGGAGATGACGCTCAACTGGAGCTGTCTGCTTTTTTGTCCTTCTCATTGTCTTTGTTCGTTGTTCCGTTGGTTTCCACTGCCGGCGCCTCCCTCATGGAAGCGGCTGTCTTCGGCCTCTCCTCAGGCTTCTCAGAAGGGTCCACCACTGTGGCGTCCCTGCTCGTGTTGCAGCCCATGATTTGACAAAATCTAAGAATCTACAGTGCCTTGTTCAGCTAAAGGGAGTTCAGAGGCGTATCGAGGATTAGACAGCTCTCATCACCTAAAAAACCTACTGTACTGTAGGTGTGTTGTGACCTCAGGTGCCTTTTGTTCTCTATGGTAACCTTGCAACTTCCTGTTGTGTTTGGGCACCTGACTGTGCATTTGATTCTTCTGACGAGCCTTTGTGTAATGACCTGCTAAGCAACACTGGTTGAGAATTAACTCAGTGGCGTGCCACAACATGGTTACTGATAAACGCTGAAAGGGGATTGTTTGTCAGTCACATAGTAGCCATGGTGACCATCTTCAACACAGCGGATGTGCTGGTACTTTGTTATCATTCAGCCAGATCAAAAAAAGAAAACCAATTATGTTTAATTAGAAAATAACAGTCGATATCATAAATGTTAGTGAGTGCCTTGCTGTTTGGACAGCAGGTAGTACTGCTCCACCAAGTAAACCCAGTTTTGTTAAAGCTTTGTTGTTAGCTTTATTAAAAGAGAGCACAGCCCAAACTAAACCACTTCTCCCAGAGACTGTATAAAATTCAGCAGAAACGTGTTTATTTAAATACACAAATACATGAACGACATTTCAAAAAATGGAAATACGTTTTAAGGCCATGTAAAATGTACTGTGCTGTGGAAAAGAATCAGGTATGTAGTTAGAAAAACCATCATCTGTGAAGATACAAAAACCTACTGCTACTGTAAAACATCTATGTGCACAGGATGTCTCAAATGTCTTGTAAATAATGCTTTAACATACTATACATGAGTTCAATTTATGTTTTATTTAGCTAGAGCTTTTTTAATCACATCCATCTGTGCAGTCTTTTGATTGATATCCTACTAAAGAACCATATCAATATGGGTGAACGATGGGTTTGTGATGTTTTTTTGTTTTGTTTTTTCATTTGTTTTACAAATCTATCTACATACTTCAAGTATCATTGGTTAAAGTTTCACACAGTTATAATATCTGCATGTATTTTATATTTGACTGTTTTTAAAAGTCTTAATGTAGCCTGTGATATTTGGAAACGGATCAAAGAAATGATTAGAGTAGAAAAATGCATCAACTCTGTTCAGTCTCAGAATCTAGTCAGTCAGAATAAGCCCTTTGAAGGGGGGGGGCAGACTCACACCTTAAAAGCAGTTTAACTGCAATTCAGTTGGTGACATCGTCTCCCCGATATTTATTTATCTTCAGAACATCAGCTGACAGCTTTGCAGACGTGCTCCGCTTTATACAACAACATGCACTTTCCCCAGGGAGCTGCCCAGTGATGACCGGCCATTGGCCGCTGAGCTGGATGGTTAGATGCTTTGTTCAAGGACACCTACAGAGCACTGTTGGTGTCAAAATAGTGCAGAGCAAAAGAACAACAACAACAAAAAAAAGTAATTTTGGCTTTGACTGTACCTGAGCAGACACAGAACTCTGTTAAGGAATTCTTAACAGATGTAGTACAAAACTGCTCTGTGCTCTATGGGCATTGTCAGACTTCATGTTCCTCTCTTCTCTAGTACTGGTTAAGCTTTGTATCTGGCTCCTGATCCCGGTTCCTTCTGGTGACACGTTCGTTCACGACTTTCCTCAGACGTCGCTGCCAGGCTGACTGATCATCCAAACAAAGCCTTTTTGCTGAAGCACCGTCCTCTCCCACTTCTTGCTCTTTATCTACTGATGCCACGCGGCATCGCTTGTTGGGCGACCCGCCTGTTTTTATCATATTGTTGATCTCATGCAGACGCTGTGAAAACGGGAAGGAATTCTTCAGATTAGACTGCACATAATTTAAGTAACATCATTTTAAAAGCACACTGAGAAGCTTTCCAACGTGACCTCAACAGACCTCTGACGGACTTGAGTTGAAGTAGTAGCAGAGCCCGGTCGTACGTGGGGGGGTTGTTTTAGGGTGGTACGGTGAAATGAAAATGGAGTGGCTGCTGGAGAGCCGGTGTCCACGAGGAGATGCTTTCCACTGCTGGGGGAATGGAGACAAAGGAGGAGTATCACCCTGTGTGAAAGTTACACCGCATGAGTTAGGAAATCCAGTCACAGTATACCATGTATACCAACATTTTACATTTAGCAACATTATACCTCCTTCTCTTATTCGGCTAGGTCAAAACTTCAGCAAAATTGTGACATCTGTAATTGTTAGACTTACTCCAGAGGTTGGGGCAAACTGCTTGGCAAAGTGCTGCATCTTTATTGTGTAGACCTGGTTGTAAAAGTAGATGAGATTGCCCCTCTCCTCCTGACATGGTCCAGGATAATGTGTTGATGGTGTGCTGGGGGTCAGGATACTGTCGCTGTGGTCTCCATTATCTGTAACGGTGTAATACATAAAATATATCCATCCTTGTCCTTAAATCATATCACCTGCTGTTACATTACTGTTATAATGCAGATAATATATTATTATTGACATTATCTAATTTTTTTTTATACAGTGAGGCAGTGATTTAATGCAGCTCTCCAGCTACACAATCCCTGACTTCTGACTGACCCTAAACCTCCTCTGTAACATTATTTAGTCAAACGGAACATGGTGGTGGTGAAGCCAAATAACAGGTTAACGTGTGCATTAAGAAATCTCTAACATAATATGTAAGAGGACGTTTTATTTGGGCAAACATGGTGTGTCTATTTCAAGTCATCGGTTATTAATTGGTAGAATAAAAGTCTAAATAGTCTGTAAGTCTGGTTCTTACCGTTTTTTTCAGTAGAACTGTCCACATCTCTTCCTGAAATCAGTACATTTTTGCAGACCTGAGGGCAGAAACAGCTTGTTCATAACTATCGAACCAATGTAGCAATAACGCACGCAGAAAGTCCTTTTGCATTATAATTAACACTTTAATGGCACAGTGTGAATGTTGAGTAACATCTTATATTTGAATTATCCAAAATTTAATGTAAATCATCTTCGTGAGATGGTGTACTAGCCCCAGGTGTAACCCCCCTGTTTGGTTTATCAGCCAATGACGAGACAGATAGTGATGACTCAGATTAACAGTCTTTTCCCATATGTTCTCAGTTGATCCAGTTGAATGTAAAAGAGAAAGGAACTATATAAAATAAAAAAAACTTACATTTTTGTTGGCCTGTGGCTGAGACTTGTAGCACTTCATTATGTGTTTGAAGGGTATTTCCATCTTGGTAATCTGTAAGTATAATATAGTGAATGAAAAACTGTGGCATACTGTTCTTTTTATTCTTACAGTAAGAGAAATTGCTAATAAATCAACATTACTGAGCAGGTTCCCCATATTAAGGCATT
The DNA here is from genome assembly GCA_034779795.1 of Ctenopoma multispine. Lineage (NCBI taxonomy): Eukaryota > Metazoa > Chordata > Actinopteri > Anabantiformes > Anabantidae > Ctenopoma > Ctenopoma multispine. The sequence continues at coordinate 20,730,501 of JAUYWH010000018.1, read as the reverse complement.
ATCGAATATATTATGTCAGTTATTTCATAATAAAAGCTGTTACAGTACAAGTCAAAATCTGAAATGAGTTGTCCACTTTGCCATGAAAAACTAATCTAAAAATGTAATTTTATCTGCATGGATTAAGTAAATTCATAGAACGCCTGCATTCAGTGCATGTCAGCATGTTTACTAAATCAAAATGCTGAAACCTTTCTCAGATATTGATATCAACTCCCACCTTAGCTATGATGTAGATGGCGCACATTAACAGTTGGTCCAGGTGACGGTCTGCCATAAGAGAAGTGAAGTGGACCAGAGAGTGCTCGAAGCAGGTCCAGATCTTCAACCGCAGCTCATCAGAAATGTGCAGTATGGAACATAGCTCTCTCAGATGCTTACCCATCAAGCTGTAAACCTGAGGTCAAGAGAAAACATGAAGTCACTAAATATATGATAATAAACACATTTTTCATAACTTTCACTTGGACCTATAGAAAATAATGTAATGTTTCACACTAGAAATTCACTAGGTACATCGACTGACCTTACGAGTAAACAGATGGAGGGAACTGCTTCTCCGAGGTCTGTTTACCGATGATGAACACTGTTGTTGAGTGCTGGTGAAAAAGTCAGCTCCTAAACTGGTATCCACTGACAAAAACAGAACTCACCAGTAAATTCATAATGAAAAAAATTAAATCCATTTCCAATATGAGTGTGATAATTTGAGAAATGTATTTTATTCCATAGAATTACATACTGTATATGCTTTAATATGCAGTGTTTATCTACCTTCTGGTAGGTTTTTATCAGGTTGCAAAACTGTTCTCTTTGGATCTTCTAGCTGTGTGGGAGGTATCACCTACACATGTCACAAAGAAGAAATATTGTAAAGATTCATCGCGCGTCCATGATCTCCCTTAATGTCACCTTGAGAGAATCTTGGGCATTAAATCTTAAAATAACAGATGATGCTAGGTAAACAATTTGGATGTGGTGTTGCCAACCTGTTGGCAGGTAGGCAGAAGGCCCCCATTGGCTCTGATTTCCTCCCACAGTGGCGAGTCGCTGGTCCAGGCCAAGCTCTCCAGAACTTTCTCATGCACTTGGGTGAGGTGTCTGACAAGAGCGCAAGGCAGGCTCACTTCAGCACGCAGCACCAGCCAAATCACCTGTCCGACCACAAGAAAACAAGTGTCAAACCTAAAAAAGACAAGGCTGTCACTAACTGTTGACACTGATTCAGATCAGTCTGCAGCATACAGTGTATCTATTGAGTTAACAAATTTAGAAACACACCCTCGCAAAGTGGTACGATGCTAGATTGAAGATCTGAAGAAGCAGAGGGAAGTCACATGGTAGATGGTTTGAGCATATGGTAATCTCCAAACAACAAGTCACAAGACAGCACTGGACTAGATTGTTCTCCAAGAAGCCCTGGGATAAGAACAGTTACTTTACTTCAAACACAAACTGTAAAAAAGTAGAAGTATTAACATGTACATACACAATGTAGTATATTTTCAGATGGTGCCCCTAGTGGGAACAGGCTTTTGCTTGACAGTAGTTCCATGTGTGGCCACACGAGGGCAGTACACTCACTGAGATGTCACTGATGCCCCGTCTTTTCCTTTCTTGATTTATAAGATTCTCCAGGATCCTGTAATACCAGATCTCGGCCTCACAGCAGCAAAGTTCTGCTGAGACAGTATCACATGAATTATGTGTCAGCAGCTGGGGCTTTATTCCATAATTTAATATATGCCAGTAAAAACACCCAACTCTCTAATCATGACATTTAATACCCTAAATTAAAAGTGAGTATGCCATGGTACCCTGTTATACTGAGACATATTGTTGCATCATAAAGAACAAGTGAACATTATGGTCTCTAAATTCACATGAAAGCCTTCATCATGCATTTATTAGAAATGATAAGAAAATAGATTAATCCCCCGCAGGAGAAAATCATGAATCACAGTAGCAGAGTAAAAATGACAAGTTAAAAACGCTAGAACATAATAAATCTAGAATATAGTATAAAATACACAAGAGTCTATAAATGACCCCTTATCCTGTTGTTAAATCACTGAACATGTTAGTGTACCTTTGGTCTTCCTGTTTCTGGCATTGTCCCTGTTGTGTTGCAGAAACGTGTGCAGCATACGTCTCAGTCTCCCTTTAATTGCCTGGGTTGGATCTCTGGAGCAGACCCTGAGTCAGAGGAGTCACAGCAGGAATGTGAGCATATGATAAAAAAACAAAACAGACATGTACTTGAGTTGTTGGTTGGGAAATATAGATAGTAATTGGAGAAACTTTCAAAGATCGTGTACAGGAACTTTTCTCAGATCACACAGACCTTTGTCTCTATTCAGACCACACCCAGCCTTTTACCAGTACACCACAGGTTAAATACTCTAAGAAGCCAGTGTCGAAACACAGAGGCATGTATAAAGAGGGAGATGAAGTGATAAAGCAGTGATACAGCAGGCAGTGTTCTCAACAAGGATTGTGAACCTGATTAAATCCCTTAACAGCCGTCTTTGTGTTTTTGAAACTATTAGGCATAATGTGTGTGTGATCCACTATTTGCTGCATAATGGTGGCAACTCTGGCATGCGGTACGCACAAAATGGCTACAGTATGAGTAATACTGTGAGACTGCGGTGCTGACCTGAACATGGCGATCAGACAGTCACTGGGGCCAAACCTTGGCATTCCCTGGTTGCTCTGAAGCTCGGTTTCCATGGGGACCTTCACAGTCACACAAGATGAGAGTCAGAGCAGGGACAGGCAACCTAAATAAGAAATATTGAAAGACAGTTAGAAAACACAAACCTTAGATTACAGCTACAGCAAAAAAAACATTATCAGCCTAAGTCGATAAGCCAGGTAATGCACTATATATATTTTTTCTAGAATAAATTGTATTCTACTTTATTACTGTACTAGCTTTATGAGCTTCATGTCTGTAGCAAAGACAGGAATTAGGGGCGTTTGCTGGTCTGGTTCTTTTTAAAAAATCTGACTAATATCATCTCTACATCTCACTAATTAGCATGTGATATCCAGTTTAATTTCTAATTTGAACATAAAAGTACTAAACCTTGTAATGATTCTGACTGCAACTAAATGATTAGCCAAACAAATAAATAATTACATCATATAACTCAAAGCTTAGTTGTTTACATATCTCTTTGAGTGCAAATTATAGAAATTATGACATTTAACAAAATTAGGGGTGCTTGGACAAGCCTAGACAAGCCGTTTCCTGCTGCTTCCTGTTTATAGAAGATAACTCCTTTTGTTGGTTATAAAATGGTGACTGTTGCCCTGCCGAATGTGCAACAAGAGGGATATTTTAGATGCCAGACAGAACTTTGCCTCAGCCCACTGTTACAGTGCACATTTCAGCCAGGACTCAACACTCGATCACAGCATTGCTAAGAAGGGTTGGAAAACATGGTCATTGTGTGTGTGTGTGTGTGTGTGTGTGTGTGTGTGTGTGTGTGTGTGTGTGTGTTCACTGTGCTGCTAGAATCGAGACTCTGTTTCTCTAATTATTCCCACATGTCCTGTTTAGCTTTTTGGGTTGCTGTCCTCACCGAGCCACACAGATCACAGTCTACAGACAATACGTGATTACAGTGTTTGGGAAACAAAACATGAGCTGACACACAATATAAGGAAGCTGACAGAAGTTGCACGACAAAGGATTGTGGATACTGAGAGATGCAGCATGGTATTGTGATAAATAAACATTTTTGTGGAAACATCGAGGCCATTTTGTGACATTAAGAAATGGAGAGAATGAGAGAAGAAACCCTGACACATTTCTGAAAGTTAGCTCTTCATCATGGAATTCACTAATTGAACTACTACTTCAACAAATTAATCTTGGGTTACACACAGTAAAGTATATTTATATCACTTGTCAAAAACAAATACTATGACTAATTTTTACAGCTGTAGGCACGAGACCCGCAAGAGCCGTTATCTGCATCTAATAGAGAGAAACAGGAACTTGAAACTACGCAGCTCCTTTGACACCAGATGGACATATGTGCCATTACAAAGATTTTATATGGAGGTAGAAAACCTAAGGAGAATAAAATGTGATTTAAAAAAAAAATAAAAAATTCAAAATAGATTTTCTGCTAACTACATCCTACAACATGATCCAGTTTTTACACAATCTCTAAAATTAGAATATTTGAACTCAGTTATACAGTTTATTTATTTATTGCGGAAAGATATCCAATCTTAAATCTATGTGAAGTATGTGAACCTGTAGTATTACCGATTCATTTGAAGGGGAAATTAGAGTGTGGGATGACATTCAGGTGGGAGTGTGGGCGGTCCAGGCTTATTTAAAGAACACAAATCAGGCTTGTAGGAATGTGTCATGACTCAAACAAACAAACAGTTGTTGATGCTCACCAGGCTGGAAAGGGTTACAACAAAATTCTACCACTCAACTGTCCGACAGATCGTTGTGAGATTAAGAAGATTTATCGTAACAATTCTGCAAAACTCTGTTTATTGATGTTTGTGCTGAGATTTCAGGCTCGGTCTCAGAAATGTTGGACTGCTAAATGTTTCCCTCCCCAGGAATGATGGTCCAACAAATATTATCAAAGAGCCCTAGGGTAGCATCTAGGAAACTAAAGGCCTCTCTTGTAGAAGCTAATATCCAACATTGGTGTGCCTGGCAGAGGTGAAAGGAGGAAGACACTACTCACTACTAAAGAACATTGCGGTCTCTTAACAGTTTGCTCTGGGTTACCTCGATAAACCAGAAGCTGTTGGATTTGGATGGGCGAAACCAGAATGAGAAGGATGAGATGAGAAGCTTCATGTTCAGCAACAACCAAACAGTGCAGTACACCCCCATGTTTCCATTTTTGAAACATGGGGGTGGCAGTATCATTATTTGGGCCTGCTTGGCTGCCCCTGGACCATGATGTTGTGCCATCATTGATGGTACATATGAATCCTATAGGAAAATGTTAAGGTGTCTATCAGTGAACTGGAGTTTAACAAAAAGTTATGAGATCATGTAGCAAATGAAAAGGTTCTAATCCTTCTATGGCTGGTAATAAACACTTAATGGATTCAGATGATGCAAAAATAAGCTCTTACTAGTTACTGAAGACATGGGTTCACATACTTTTACCACACACATATTTAAGATTGCATCATTTTCTCCAATGAATAAACAAATAAGTGTATTTTTTGTTTCGTTTGTTTGACTGAGTACCCTTTATCTAATTTTAGGACTTGCACTTGAAGGACAGAAAATCTGATCATGTTTTAGGTCGTATTTATGCAATAAAAAATTAATTAAAAAAAAGTCAAAATTCTAAAGGGTTCACAAACTCCATGTTTGATCTACTTCATACTGTCTTTTGTCTCTGATGCAATACGTAAAACAGCATCGGAAACTCAATAATAAATTACAAATTGATACAGCTTGTAAGTAATGCATAATCTGTGGCCAATTTATTTGTGGCACACCCATTTCCTGTTTCCTCCAGAATGGCCTTCAGTGACAACAGTTACATCAAAATAGGCCATACTTTCACTTTCAGACATGTGCTCCTCATTTAAATTGATTTTTAGTTAACTGTGGAAAAATTTAGTTTTTGATTCTCAATACAACTTTACTGTTCTGTGCATTAACCTAGAGCTATGTAAAATAGTCAGTAACTGAGTAGCATTTACATAGAACTCATCCATCCAACTTGATGCATTTTGCTGAACACTGCCAGATGGCATTTCCTGGCATTTTTCAGCCATGCCATCCAAGTTGAGCTTTTGACTTACTGTAGAAGAACACTCAAAAACAGGTTCAAAGGCACTTACCAGTGTCGATGTGTCTTGTGAGTTTTGTTGAGTTTGCACAAAGCAGATTGAGGGTGTTCTGGATTAAGAATCCCCTATGTGTTGCTTTGCTTTCTGGCTGGTAGCAGCAGAGAGGTGCAGCATGGTTCAGAGCAGTCAACCTGCTGCTCTGCAGGCTGAGGAAGTTCAGACAAGCCCCAACTTGTCATGTGTGTGGTTGCTACGATGAGTGCTGAGCTGCAGCAGCAGTGGCGGTGAGCACCACCAAGTGGAGGTAGGGAGGGCTTGCAGTAGGGATGAAAAGCCTGTTAACCCTTTGCTGTGACAAAGATGCCCAGTTATATGAAACAACATCCACAACACTGTAGTTTCCAAATTATTGCTTACTAACCAGAGAAGTGTTGGCTGATAAAATGTGGTAAAAGTTAAATGAAAATCGTATTCAACATATATAGTAGGACTAGTTATGTACAGAAGCATTATGGCTATTATTAGCACCACAAAAACACTATTTTACTAGAATCTTTTTGATAAGAAACACATTTGACTACTTACACTTTGATTATCTGATTTTTTAGTTTTTGACTATAATTAAAACAATGATCCAACTCAACTTAGATGAAGCAAGTAGGGAGCAGAGACAAACGGTTGTCAAAGTTGTCTCACTTTAAGCAAGTACAGTTTTTTACTTTTACTTTTTATGCTAAGTAAGAAAAAAAAGGGTTTCATCTAATCTCACATGTGAGACAGTGAACCACTGTAGAAACCTAATCGAGTGTGGAGCAACATAAAAAAAGTGTGCAAAGAGCACACTGATAATTCCCCCAAAAAAGCCCCCAGACAAAGCAATAGGCAAACGCACACTTACTTAGTCAGATAGTCAGAAGAATATGTTTAATAAAAATAATTAAACCTCAATTTCCTCTATACAACTTCATAGAAAGTAATCCAATAAATTACAAATGACTTAAGACACATTTTCCTGCACTACATAAAGAATTATTTTGACTACACAGATCACAAATTGCAAATATTACAACTGTCCAATGGAGAAAAAAAAAAAAAAGACAAAAACTGACCAGGGTGACATTTAGGATATTATCAAGCTTGAAATAAAAATACAAAACCAATGATGCTAGTTTTGTGATCCAAGTGCGTACACGTATGAAAACCAAAAGAACACCTCCCTGTACAGCAGTAGTGTGTTTTGTCATTCCTCTTGCATATTGGTCATAGTTTACTTGTGTCTGTGTTCGGTGCAGGTTTAACACTGCCTTCTCTAGCACTAGCAGTGCTTTGGGAGTCTTTGTACAGTACAACCTAAAATTAAATTAAAGTGAAAAGTCGAATCTCCTGTCTACCATTTCCCCCCCCCCCCCCATTTGTGTCCTAAATAGCAATCAATCAATTCATCATCCCATCGCTGAGGGGCAACAAAAATGAGTAAAATCCATTAGTCACCTACAGCAGAAGTAGCAATGGCTGGGTGTTTGCATAAGGGCACTACAAGTTTAAGAGAGAGCAGAGGTGTAGATATACAAAATGACAGTGGCATGATTCAGTTCATTGCTCAGACATAGAAAAATACCGTACTGTTAGTAATAATATAAAAAAATGCAATTGCATTGCAAGCAAACCCATGACCAGGCCTATATATAACAGGCGTACAAGAAAACCACTTTAAAGCAACGTTACAAATCAGACGTGTTTTCAGACTGTGGGGTTCTTCATGGTGTAACCCACTAGAGAACAATGCTACAGCAATATTTAAGAACTAAACAGTTAATTCAGACTCTAACATGGAGGGGGCACCTGAAAGGGTGCCTGCCCTGTTGTCCCCAGTCCAAACAACAACCTCACCTCAGATCATTTTGAAATGTGTCTAACAGTCCACTGTGTAACAGCAGTCCTAGAGCAAGCACTGTTGTGCTAGAAAGAATTACAAAGGTACTTTGTCTTGAGTGAACTCCAGTGTTGACTGTGTGTGTGTGTGTGTTTATCCTGGATACAGCTTAAAATTAACATGTGCAGAAGTGATGGAAAAACACACAGGCATGAAGAACACATTTGAGCAGTATATCAGACAAAGGTTGAATGAGAGAGTGAGGTACAGGATAAGGGCACTTCTACATCTAGCTGAAGCTCCATTCGTTAGCAGAACAGAGTCGAGGACAAAGTGAGATATACACACACAATGATGCTGCAAACTCCCAACAACACAAGCTGCTATTATTGAGCCCTTCCTTAAGCTAGCCTGTCTGGCACTGTGTCAAAACGTAATACTCAGTCAAAAATGATAATTACTACAATCTCTGCCAGGATTTGAACTATTTTGTGCTTGTACCATGTATCTTCTATAAGACTTTGGTGGACAGGTGATCATGCAATACGAAAATGTGTAATGTCTGACGGTCCAAAATACTTGTAATGTGGTTTCTACTATTCATAGCTTAATACATAACATTCAGACTGGAAAGTTATGGAAGCAGTAGATACCAGGTGACAGGAGCAGTCCAGCCAAACAAAACAACTCAGCGGAAGCTCTGAGGAAAAAAAGGCCTCTGACACACATTCCAGCAGAGACAAGGACACGTACATGGACAGCAAGATAACATACCCATGCACAGGTACATTTGCACAGTGAAGCCAATCCATTTAGCACAGTTGAGGTAAGATGCAGTCAAATACGCCAGGTCTATAGTAATAATATCCAAGTCACCAAGAATGTTGAACTTTTCCACAATACAGAAATCACAATATTGTGTCAGGACCTCAAAGGGCAGTTTTTGGCACACAGTAAAAGGTTATTTTCTGTCTCCACAGCAGAGGGACACTAGACTCTGACACTGTAGTCAAAATCAACAGTTGTGCAAGTGAACATGTATGCCTAATGTGGGAAGCTAAAGTGCGCCTCAGATATGTTGGTGAAAGTAGAAATGAAGAGTTTGTGTAAAAAAAAAAAAAACACGAGAGAATTAAATTCTGATTTAAGCATGTGTTCAATTGAAGGAAAATAAATACAGTTCTGCCCCAAATTGAAACATTATTAAAAGAGGCAGCTTCACATAATTCTTTCCAAAATGGATGAGACCAACTGTAGAAATGAGCTCTTCAACGTGATATGAAGCTAAGTGACAGTGGGTGAGGCTGTGTGAGTTGTCCACTGGGGTGGAACATGGCAGATAGAGAATCTACAGCTTCAGTGACATTCATTAGCTGCCCAAGTTATTGCTGACATATCCAACGTATGATCTGCAAAGCATAAGTGTCAACGAACCTGTAGAAGTACTGAATATTTACAAGAGGAACCAAAGTGTTTGTCAAGTGTCATTTCCCCCAGCCCCCCACAATCAAAATATATTAATAGTACAGCTCAACGAGCTTGTTGATGTAGTTTGACTTTTTTAATAAAATTAAATCCTGACATAATTACAATAATGCCTTTTTTGTTGCAATTATACATAATCGTGTGGTACAGGTTCACAGAATTCAGAAATCTACTTAAAGTCTGACATGCAAAATGTCTCATAACAAGACTATCTTGTGAACAAACACTGAAATTTTATTTCAGTTCCTTTTAAGTCAGTTTTTCCTATTTTTTTTAAAGCTTTTTTTCTTTATTACACAACATTTTAGTTAGTTCTTGTATTTACATGTAAAGAAATCACAACATAAGTGCTGGAAAATCCATATACGTATATGTGAATATATGTATACATTTCTAGGCGATACATAAATAAATTTTTATAATTATATGTTATAGAATCAGTCCTCATCACTGAAGTCTGAATCATCTGAGGAGGAGGAACAGCTCCCAGACTCCGATGAAGATGAATCGGCTTTCCCCGAACCTTCAGGACCACTGTTTTCTTTTTGTTCTGCTGACTCCTCCTCTTCATCCAATGCCTCGTCGTCCTCTTCCTCTCCGTTCTTCTCTGCCGCTGGCCGCTCTGTCTCCTGTGGTGATGACTGGGAGGCTGCAGGCAAAGGAGGACCAGGAGGAAGGGTGGTGTCACTGTTTGAGCTCTGTGGCTGTGTGGCAGACACAGGAAGGTTAAGGCCTGGAGTGAGAAGCATCCCTGGGTAAAGCATACTGGAGAGTAACAAGGGGTTAAGAGACAGTGGATGACTGGAAGCTGCAGAGGCAGCTGAAGCACTTTGTGGGGTGGTGGCAGAGGAAGTGGAGCTGGAAGTGGAGGAAGGAGTTGCGTTCGAGGCCTCTGTCCTTTCTCCTTTGGTGTCTGAGGTGTGAGAAGGAGCTTTAGAGGCAGAAGGCTCACCGGTTGCACTACTGGCATTTCCCTTTGTCTTCTCCTCAGAACTTACAGTGCCCTCTGAAGAAGACTTCCCAAGTAAACTGCTCATGCCAAGCAGGTTGGGCAAACCAGCCATACCAGACAGCATCATGGGAAACATGGCGGCTAAGTTGCTTGCAGCCATGTTGCTAGCGTCGGACGGCAGGCCCATGAGGCCCGCAGTTAGCTGCAGGGACTGTAAGCTCTGGAGGTTCTGCTGGAAGGCCTGCAGGCTGGTGAGGTCCATTCCAGAAAGGAGGCCATTGGTCAGCAGGGGGTTCAAGCTGAGAGCTGAGGCTGCTGGGTTGGCTGCGGCGGCTGACGCCGCTGCCTTGGCCAGTGGATTCTTGGGTCGACGTCCACGCCGGCTCACCTCCTCAGGAACGATGGGTCCCGTCAGGATTCTATCAAACATGCTCTCTGGGAGATAACCCTGGATAAAAGGTCAAACATATGTGTAGGGTTAGCAGTATGACGCAGCAAAGCCAGGGAAGAAAATAGTTTACAAAGACACCCTAGTGCGTGTGATAAGTGTAAGTTTACGAGGGACACAGAGGTAAACTGAATGTGGTCTAATACAACTGCAATAAAATGACCATTAAATATAATTTGCCAATCAGATCCAGTTTATTAACCCTAAACTCAGCGTATGGCTGACACTGGCCTTCCTGGACTTGACATAGATGCATTTACAGTTTTGATGCATTGGAGGTGTTCCTTTGACTCACCGACTGCTTGACCACATCAGCCCATTCAGGTGGGACTCCGTACTCTGGGTTCTCCTTGAGGAACCGGCACAGATCCTTCAGAGGAGGAGCAAAGGCTCCACCGACCTACAGGTAAGATCACAGGCTATGTGAGCTAAACGGCACAATATTTGGGAAGCACATAGTTGTCATATTGTTTGAAGTGACACTCAGACATACCTTGCGAGCATTTCTCCTGTTGATGATCTGGACCCTTTCCTCTCCTGTCAGGCTGTTGACATCGATCTTATTGGGATTTCTACAGCGGTGCCTCTTCTGCTTGGGCCGACCATCCTGGAAGTGGAATTGCATTTGCATCTTATTTACCCCCTGGATATAAAATGGAAAAATATGTTAAAAGAAAATGTCTAAATGCAGGTGGCTTTCTGCACAGTTTAGTTTACTAATTGACTGCATCTACTGAGGCGGACAGAAAAAAAAGTCAACTTACAGGAATAAAGGCTCCAGTGTCTGCCACAAAGCCAGGGTGCTCCTTTAGCCACTGTTCGAGATCTTTCCTCCTGGGCGCATCGTCCCCAGCAAGCCGCGTGCCGTCTTTGAGGTTGATAACGGGGACCCTGCTGTCTGTGTCCACAGGGACCTGACTGGAGCTTTGAGTGTAGCCTTGCACAGGAGCAACTGTCATTCCCAACTGGCCAATACCACCCCATCCTGGAGGCACCTGAAAACACATGGAACAACACAATACTATAAATACACAACTGAAATGTAACATTTTCATCAGATATGGTTGAAAATTTCTTACTTCTTTGTTTCTAAGTACTGTAAACACAGGTCCTGCTTTAAAAAAAAAAAAGAAGAGGCAAACAAAAAAAACAACCTGGCTTACCTGGTCAGGAGCGTTTGGGACTCTACTCCTGTTCATGAAGAGCAGGTCCATCCCCTCAACGTTCTTCCTTCTTCCCCTTCGCTTCTTAACCACCGGCTGGCCGTCCAGTGCTCCGTTCAGCCTCATCTGACCAGTAAGACCTGGAGGTGCTACAGATAAACCAGTCTGTTAGCTGTGAACTCCTACAACATACTCAATGATGTCATTTCACTTTCTGGCTACAGAAGACTTTGCTGCCATCTAGTGGTGGTACAGAAAAACCAGGGTAGTGCTATGTAAAAATGTGAGATGTTGATGTATTTATAGTATTTTAAATGAAACACACCAGTCTGGAAGCTGCACTGGGGCTTGGTGATGTCAGCCAGGCCTGTGTCCGAAGCACTCTGCAGCTCATGGAGCCGAGCAAGATACTGCTGCTGGGCTTGGGGGCCCTCCTCTGACTCGAGGGATCTCTTTTGAGGTAGACCTTGTTTGTGGAAGGTCAGCTTCAAACCTCCCTCCTGCTATAGACAGAAACAAGAGTGTGAGATACAATGAAAAGAGTCACGAGGCACACATATCAAATTCTAAACAAGGAGAAACATTATGCTTTTTTTTTTTTTTATTCCTTCCCAGTGCTTCTTACATATTGAAATTCCCTTTGTCTGTTTAGTCATCTATTAATTTGAAAAGTAAATTTCTATTTATATTATTAAATAAATTATCATCTCAATTATTTTAAATTATAACAGCAAATATAGGTATTTTCTTGTTAGTAGTATTGGGACATATGGACACACAGTGGGTAGTGGCTAGCGGGGCAGTGGGCAGACTATTCATAGTTTGGACTGTACTAAGAAGCCATGCCAAAGAGATAGCTGCTGGCCGCATATCAAGTCCAGATTTTAAAGGTAACAAGCATTTGATTGTTTGGGGATCCGTGACGATAAAAGCAAAAACCCTTGGGAAAATATCCTTTTCAAAAAGCAACATAAAAGCAAGGAAAAATGGAAGCAAGTCCCAAGCCTGCCAAGTTAATAGCCATGTTGCCTAGAAGCATATTAGAGAACACCCACAGCTGAGGTCTCCATTTCAATCAGATTATAAGCAAGACCCGTTCAGTCTAGAGAGGCTTCAACTGAACCTTATTATATTCTCATGACTGAGTGATTTGTGTTCATGTAATCACAGCCTCAGAGCCCAATTCAAATTGAGTGTGTGGGAAAAGAGAGGAAGGCTGCTATTAAATTAATCTCTCCTCCTGCCAGGCAGTCAAACCACTAATCATACCCAAAGGAAAGGAGAGAAACATGCTGAGCACGGCAGCTAACACCGGTCATGGCAGAAGAAGTGGTAGGGTCCTACGATTAGGGCGAAGCAGAGGAAGGAGGGGAAGAAGGGAGAAATCAACATACATCGTTGAGTTTTACTGAGAACTCCTTGTTTTCTGCAACATGCTTGGTCACCTTTGACCCCTGTGGTGAAGCAGAGGGGTCCTCGCACAGGCTGTTGGCGTTGTCCAGCAGCTTGGTGGTGTAGAATGAAGCCACTGCACCTCCAGGCTCGTAGACCCGACGTGTTCCTGGCCACTTGCCCTTTAACACTGCCTGGCAAATGCTGTCCAGGCGGTTGATAATCACACGGTCCTAATAAACAGCAGCACAGAATGTCTCAGTTTGCTATACATACTGCCCACGAGCATGCTCTCAGGTTTGCAACATGAAAAATAATCAATGGACAAAAATCTGATATGTGAATACTTGACTTGAATGTTTACACTGACTAGTTTGCACATATGTAGAGTAATTCACCTTTGGCCAGTAAGATGCGGCAAACATGTATCCTCCTCCCTGAAAAGGGTGTGAGGAGTTGTTGCTGATGCCGTTTTCTGCCACATTGGTGTCTTGTGTTTCATCCTGTGTAGTGCTCAGAGATGCCACACTGTCCTCATCAAAGCCCTTTACACTTGTTGCTGCAGGCACTGACAAAGTGACAGGACACAAAGAAAGACATTAATTATACATTAGTAAAACCTGTGCAAAGACTTCATGAATTATAAATTGAATGCAATTATTCATTATGATTAACGCAAAAGATTTTTTTTTTGCCCCAGTGTCGATGGAAGTCTATGAATTATTTGTATTTATTTATCTAAAACAAATAACAGCTTTATCTTACTCAGACTGCATCTTATTTTAATATAACTGTAAATTACCGATATGATATGAATGAAAAGAATAACTGAGAACACTACTTCTGAAATTGACATGTCCTCTACTGAAACTGTATCACTTCACTGGATGTTACAGCTACGGCATCAGGGATTGACTTCTATAACACCTCCACAGATTGTACGTTGAGATTAATTAATTTCATTGAAACGGTCTACCTGGATGGTAATGCGGTGAAACAATATGTTGTTGCTCTGACAGTTTGCTAACGACCTTTTTGAACTATATATTAAAAAGGTATTTACCTTTCTTCTTTCTGTTCTCCCCCTCACTTTCACTGTCATCAGAAGATGAAGAGGATGAGGACGAGGATGAAGAGCCAGAGGAGCAAGACGAGGAAGAGGAGGAACTAGAACCGGAATGTGATGAGGAAGATGAGGACGATGATGAAGAAGAGGAGGATCGGGACGAAGAGCTGGAGGAGGAGCCATCTGAGTCGGACTCTGAGCCGCGCCTGGCCTCCCTGCGGCCCCTCTTGCTAGCCTTCTTGGGCTTCCTCTCGGAGGAGTTGGGTGTGAGGGGTTTGGTTCGTGCTGCTACCATCTGCCTCTCATTGTCCCTCATCTCAGGAACAGGTTTCTCCTCCAGACCTGTGGGAGTAGCGGGTGCTTGAGGAGGACTCGAGCACTCGCCCCGTTTCTCCCTGCTCTCCTCCTCTTCTGAAGCTGGTTCCACTTTAAGCAAAACCCCACCGGGCTCTGTATCTCTCTGGGCTGGTAGAGGCACCGGAGAGCCTGTCAGCACTGAGCTGGTGGGCTGAGAGTGTAGGAGTGGGGTGGATGTGCGTGACTGCTGCTGTGCAGTTTTTGTTTGGCTGTAGTTGCGTTGGGCAGCCATGAAGCTGAGCTCAGGGTCTCTCAGAATGTGGTAGTCTGTGCGACTGACGCCATGTTTGGCTGCACCAAATAGCAGATCACGGTCATGGGTACCAACTTTCCACCAGACGGGTAAGTCGGAACTGATCTGGCACAGTGACAGGCGCTCATACAGTAATGAATGTCGAAGGACTTGTTCCCTCACCTGGCGGAGCAGCTCAACCCTGTACAGAGTACGAGATGCTCGCTCCTCTGTGATGGGCTGGATGGTCAGAGATGGGTCCACGGCAGAGTCTGAAGCGAAGAAGGAGGTGTGAGAAACATCATTTTAAAAGAAAGAGACTGCTTTACTCCTTGTAAAGCTGCACCTGGACTTTAAACATTGCACTGTTTGTCTTTCCACAAATGACTAGCCTTATCAACCCCTCTACCTCAGTTAAGCCAGGTAGTTTGACCTAGCCCCAGAATCAAACCATTTACAGCTTGCTATAAATGTAAACATTAGACCCGAACCAATGTTAATGACATCATCACAAATGACATGAGGCAAAGAATTATACACAATGTCCTGACAACACATCAGAAGTTGGCCAGCAGTGCAGTTACATCTAGTTTGAGATAAAAGAAAACAAGCACCATACAGTATAGTACAACAGCAATAGGGTAAGAAGTGCAAAACTGCTTGAGCACCTAGAAATAAGAAGGATTGCGTGTCTGTATTTATTTGAGAACAAACAAGTAGACTTCTGACCTCCCTCCTTGGGTGGTAGGCGGCACACCCGCCGGCACATGGCGGTGAAAGCACACAGGTATTTCTGCAGGCTCTCGTCAGTCTTTTTGTGCAGACGAGCCATGGCCCTGAACTTGGTCCAGTCGAACCGGCCAAGGTTTGGGTCAAAAACGACCCCAAAAGTAGAGACCACTCTGTAGAAGTCAGCTTCTTCTCGCCTGGTCCATCTGAGTAATATGGAAAATATACATTAGCATGTAGAAAAACATATTCCATCTGTCACTTAATTACTGATTGAAAGCTTTAAGGCTTATTGTATTTCTCAACCAATCACTGATCTGATCTTTGCTCTGACCGTTGTTGTCTTTCAATCTTAGCAGCCATCTTGGGGTTGAGGGTGTTGTTGAGTGTGGGGGGCAGCGGGCAGAGTGGGGCTGCCAGTACCATGGTCTGCTGGGACTGAGACTGAGCCTGGTGGATGTGGAGGATCTGCCGGCTCTTGGTGTAGCGCTGGGAGGCTGTGATCAGACGCCTCAGCCTGGCTGTCAGCACCGAAGAAGAGGGCCAGTAGGCAGTTTCACCTTCTGTCGCCGGAACTGTATCTGTAACGTATAGATCACATTTCAATACTCATATCTAGAATATTTACAGACTTCCTGACAATTCATCATGTTCAATTACTGCTTACTAATTATCTTTAAATCTTTATCATGCTCGACAGCAGTTTCTGTTTAGGTAATGGTTACAAATTACATTTGGAGCTAAATCTGACACATCATTAACAAAAAACAAGTGAAATGACTGATGAAGAAATCTTATGTTTTTTATTTTGTCCTGAAAATGGAAGAAAGCATATCTTCTAAACATCCCTTTCACTAGTTTGAAGATTTACTCTGCCGATAGCAAGCCTACATTTAGAATTATCATATTAACGATAATCCTCTGTGGATTACAAGCATCAAATACTCACCCCCAGCATTGTCAGTGACAACCAAGTCTCCAGGAGAAGAGGCGTCATCCTGCACAAGAAGATGTGTGCATGTGTTTATAGAAGGATAACGCAAGATTATCACACTTAAACCAGAAGTCTAAGGTTACAAGAGTTTTCTTCAATTTCCTCAACTAGTCAAAATATTAAAGAGGATATCAGAACATTCTGTGTGTTTTGTAGGCTTACCTCCATGTCGTCCTTCAGCAGAGCTGGAGCAGGCTTGTATTCTGGATCATCTACATCCCTACACACACACACATTAAGGTTGGGTCAATTTCTTTCAGTTGAACACTTAAAAATTGCTGATTAACTGCAGTTAATCCTGCCCACTCACCCATCCATAAAATCATTGCTTCTCTGTTCAGCAGCGATGGCCTTCTCATCTGGCCGTCCCACACGTTCTAGGAAGCACAGGGTAGGGTCTGCACGAATTGTGTTGTACTTCTCATAACCTGGGAGTGAACAGGAGGATAAGCAAACATCAAACTTAGCAAAGGATAATTCATGGAAAACTCTGATAGGGAACAAGCAATAAACCCGAGATGCCTAAAAAGTACAGAACAGGCTAATAGAGTTTAGTTCTACCATGAAAACACTCATTTTTTAAAATATATTTACATTATATAAATCCAGTTAAAGTAAGAGTTGAGGCTTCTTACCATGCTTATGGATACCCAGCAGCAGACATTTGTCAGAGATGGCATCCCACCACAATGCAGGCAGCTCTGAATGGTCAGGCTCAGGCACCCAGATGTTTATCTCACTGAAGGGAAGTTTGGACAGATATTATGAGGGGAAACTTACTGATTTCACTCATTTTCTCACATCCAACATCTCTATAACAACACAGTATAAGAAAGTAGTCATTTCGTACAAATTAACTGTGGGGAGAAGCCTCAGGATGCAGGCCTCCGCAGATGTTTATTCTGCTTTTAGTGAAGATTGTTGACAACTGTTGTTTTTAATAGGAGACATAACTTGAAAACACAGAATCTGCTCCCATTTGCTCTTAAAGCAAACACATATGGCTTTTCTTAAAGTTTTACTGTGAAACAACACAAAAAGAACTGCAAACTATGTGACTGTAATTTCTGTATGAACTCGTTTTCATTAATCAATTTTATCATTATGAAAAAAAAAACAAAAAAAAACATTGCAGTATTTCACCAGCAGGTGGAGCTCTACAACCATCTTATTCGTAGTCAGATCAGCTGTTTCTTTTTTCAACCCCATGTTATGCTGATGATCATACAGCCAGTGAGGCAGCTATTTCACCTTTAATTACTACTTCTAATTTACCTATTACCTACCTATTTACATATACTTGGAAGAATAGTATAAACGCTGCTATTTCCATTTGACTTTGTGTAAATGCTAGGGATAAAAAAAATTGCTATTTTTTTTATCCCTAGTTCAAAAAGTGTAATTCTCATATTATAGAGCCATTATACATTAAGTGAAATATTTCAGGCTTTTTTGTTTTAACTTTTATTATTACAGCTTACAGCTCATGAAAATCAAGTATCTTAAAATATTAGAACAATTAATTTCAAGCTTTGAGTAGATGATTTATACAGTATAAATACCATGTATCTCTGTGTAGTTTAGTACGTGAAATCACAATGACTTGACAGTTGCCCAAAAAACAATCATCAACACCACAGAAGGTCATTGCTGAAGGGGCTGGCTGTTCGCACAGTGCTGTATTGAAGCATATTAATATAGAGTTGACTGTAAAAGGTGCACAAGCAACATGCATGACCTCCGTGTTAAGAAGATTGTCAAGCAATGTTGATTGGAGAGCTTCACAAGCATTCAAGTATAGCTGGATTCAACAGCCACCAGGCATAGATGTCTTTAGGAATTGGGCGGACTTAGCACCAGTTTGGTCCACAGTGCCAAGACTACTACCAACTGGTTTGCCGACTACGATATTACTGTGCTTGACTATCCAGCCAACTCTCCACCTCAACCTCACAATCTATGTGGTACTGTCAAGAAGAAGATGAGAAACAATCAACAGTGCAAACAAGCTGAAGACTGCTATGACAGCCTCCTGGTCTTCTATAACACCTCCACAGTGCTACAGCCTTCATGCCATGCTGCATTTATGAAGTAATTCATGCAAAAGGAGCCACAATCAAAAGTACTGAGTGTATAAATGAACATACCTTTCAGAAGTTGGACATTTCTAAATTTTAAATCCTTTTTTGATTGCTCTTAGCAAGTATTCTAATATTCTGAGACACTGGATGTCTGATTTTTGTGGGCTATTATTATTAAAATTAAAACAAAGGCTTGAAATATTTTAATTGATGTGTAATGAATCTAGAATATATTTACTTTTTGCCTAAAATACAAAAAACTTTTCCTGATTTTTGGAGATGCACTAGTATTGTGAAGTCATCTGTTTATTTAGCTGAACAGTTCAGAAATTCTACAACCATACAAGGCAGAGTATCTGCTGTGTTCTGTGAATTAAATGATTGTGTTTTAAGAGTTTTAAGCGATACATGATATAGGAGAACGTTAATCATGAAGCACATGGGAGAAAGTATATGCACGTTAAACATCTGAATAGGTCAAAGTTCAGCTCACCTGGAGTCCACGCCGTCTAGCACGTTCTGGGCCTGGCTTCCTATCACTTCTTGTTTTAGGTAGTAGAGCATTCTGACCCTGAGCAGCACCCTGCACAGAGAAAACCCACTGGTCACAACAAAGACCTGGCTGTGCACGAATGCTGAGTGAGCAAAGCCAATACACACACACACACACCGCAACACAATGCAAATGAGCAATTGTGACAAACACTCATGTACACACACTGTAAAATCATTTCACTACTGTGCACTTCAGCAGGACACATGTATGAATCTATGTCCTGTTTAATGTATAAACCTATTAATCATAAGCTGTATTGTCACAGAGAAGAACAGAGACACATTTAATAACACACTATGAATCACCACAATGTCCTATCAATTAACTTTGTGGATTATTGTGTCACTGGAGTCAACATTATTGTATAGATCTCACAGCATGTCATGAGCAACTGAATGAAGAGACAATCTCTCTCCAGCCATCATGCGGTCGTGCTCGGGCAGTAGATGAATGCTGGGAAGTCAAGGCAGATAAGGTAGAAAGAGGCTGACTCACAGGGGAGCCATTATCATCATACTCTGATGCACGATCACACGTCACAGCCAACAAACCAGAGATGTTGTTTAATGTAGAAAGTGTTCTGTGTAATCATTTTCCACAAACGGGAAAAAATATCTCAGAATCTGAAGTGCGCTGTTAGGAAAATTCAGCCCACAGGTAAAGATTTCTGGCATGAAATCACATTCTCTGTGGATTATTGTTATTGCTATGAAGTTATCAGCTGTCCTACAGAATAATTGTAGGATTTTAGATTGTAGTCCTGAAAACTTATTTTCAAACCAAATTAATACTCTTTATATTTAGATTAATTATATTAAATGAAATTAAAATCTAACCTAATTGTTTAACGCACAGTTGCCTAGCACCTGTTGCAGAATCCTGTACCAGCAGTGCAAAATGCTGGAAACTCACTGAAAGGTTCATATCTTATCTCTTTAGTTAATCTCTGACACTGTCTACAGCTTATTTGTGTGACTGTATTTGTCCATCACTTCACGTGGACTCGTTGCCTTCCCTTAAATACAACTCTCCTTTCAGGAGCAATGAAAACAGTGGATAGCTGCTCTGATATATAGCATACTATGTATTCCATTTTTCTTCTGCTGTAACTGAGCTAAATATTATTATAAATGAGGCTCAAATCCTTCCCAGATTCACTGACAGGATGAGGAGAACAGCAGGCCTCCAAGGTCTGTGTCTCTTGTGGTGATTTATGACTGTTGTGACCAGTCTGGACTTGTAGCTCTGCTAAATAAATGTCTTAAACTTCATCTCTCTCCCTCCTCCACCCTCCATCCTCCGGTGTGACTGGACAAGCCCAAGAGCAGCTGCTGCTTCCTCTGCCTGTCAGCACAGCCCTTCATCACTTTCTTTCCAGGCGTTGTTATTGGTGTGTGTGTGGTTCACTGAGACACTGCAGGGGATCTCAGTACAGGCATGGAGTCTTTCAGAAGGAAATAAGTCGGGTATGCATAACATGAGTGGCATGCAAAAAAAAAATCCCCTCATGGTCTGTTCACAGAAAACAACCCAGCCATCAAACACCAGCGTGAGATACTGAGTCACAGATGTAATTCTGATTCACAACACGTAAACACAATGCAACTTGTATGTGCTTTCTCAAGACTGTAGCTTGCCAAAGCACATTTAATAATCACAGTCACATCTCCGCTACAATATGGAGTAAAGAAAACGCTAATCTTCATACAGTAAAACACACCAGCATTTTACAACATGAAAGTCCAGGACGATCGGTCTTATGGACACTGTCAGACTTATTTCCATAACACCCTATAGTTTCCATTCCTGTGCATAAGCTTTGTCCTACATTCAAATCCCTGGTAATGAAGCCAGTGAACGATCCCCCCAACCCCACCCCCGCCAGTCACATTCCAGGTTCTAGGAGTGAAAATGCAGAAGTCAGCAGACTTGGCTGACTGTGTGTCCCCGTTTGGCCAGTGTCATCTATCAGACAATCCCTGGATTCAGCACTACTAGAACAGGAAACAATGGAGAACTTTCTATGGAAGCTGCAGAGCTCTGTGTCCAAAGCCCTATGCACACAAGCCCCCTTTTAAAAAGAAGCAGCCTTCTATTTGACTTTACTTCTCAGTGGTCCGTGTTTTGATAGCAGCCATCTTTTTCGTTCTGTCTCTAAATAAGAGAGATCTATGATGGTCATTAGCCGGGCTGAGGTCTCATTAAGATTCATATCAGTCAGCTTTTCATGATGTGATGCACGTCAGTTAATGAATCACTAGACAGTCTGCTCTAATAGACATTTTAGTGCCTCCTAATTACTGTGCCTTGAAGGTGCCACAGTTAAAATTTGAGCCACACACAAATTGAATTTGTATTCACCTATACTTCATTCTATTGAATGTAAACTGATACATTTTGTGCTAGATGACTATTATAATGGCTAAAAGGTTTAAAAGCAGACAAGAACACACACACACTCTCAACCACAAGAGACAAACAACCCAACCACACACACACACACACAAACACACACTATTAATCAGTATGTTCACTATAAGCAAATTCAATGCTGAACCGCTATGACATTACAACAGTCTCTTTATCTGTTAATACTATTTTTACATAGTCAAAAATATTTTTGTTTATATTGTAGTTAAATGTTTCATTCAGGTTTCTGTTGGTAGAAATGAAATCTATCTTACTTCATGTACTGACTTCAAGTGTTAACTAAATGCTTAAAATGTCTGGGCCACAGTCATAAGGAAACACTTACTTGTTGCAGTGGTGTTTGAGGTGTTTCTTGTAGCCGTCATCTTGAAGCATGTGTTCAGGGTTGTGCTTCCTTAGCCACTCAGCCTTATGAATGTCAAATGAGCTGGACTGGGTCTTCATCTTCTTACCCTTTCTGCCCCGAGGGACTGGGGCTGACAAACCTAGAGGAAGAAGAAGAAAAACTTCTTTAACTTCTTATAAGTTAGATTTCCTAATTCCCCACTTAGTCCAATCTGTTCAAACAAAGTCAGGTAGATTTTGCTTTAACAGCCCCTCACCTAAGTGATTCTGCAGCTCCTTGGTTTGTCCATCCTCTGTAGGGGCAATCAAGTCCCACATGAAGCTTTTGATTTTTTCATCTCCACGGTAGTGGACCAAGCAGTAAGCCAGCAGGGCCCTGCAGATGGACTCCACATCCCATTCTGTTAACTGCTTCTTAAAACGCCCGTGGTTGAGAATGTCCTTCCAACGACCCCACCTAGGAAACGATGTGGAGAAATGTCTCTGAAAGTTTCAGTGTGTGTTTAAAAGAATCATCATATCACTGCAGTTGCTATGGGTTGATATCATCTTCAAGCTATTTAAAACTTACCCGTATACAAGCAGGTTCTTCTCTACTCTGAAGCACTCCGTGCGTCCATAGCTGTTGGGGCGGTCGTAATTTCGCCTGAGCTTAGGTTTGGTGTCGTCACTGTCACTTTCGCCCTCTGAAAGCTCAGCCAACTCATCCTTGGTGGCGCTGAACGGCCTTGTCTGCTTTCTCACACGAGGAGTGTCAATCACCAAGCTGTTCTGTAAAGACGGAAAAAAAAGAAAAGAAACTATCAGTGAAGAGCTTTAAGGACTTATACTGGAGGCTTACAACCCTAACAGAGGTCTGGGCATTATGTCTTTGTGAGATGTAACACATCTTTGGGAACAGCGTTTGCTGTGTGTTGCAACAATTGCGGTGCAGTACTTACTCTGCCATTGACCATATCCATATCAATGTCAGCCTTTTTGGCCCACTTGTCCCAGAAGTTGGGGTCATCCAGAGAGATGTCTGTGCGGTTTCCAGATGCCACAAAACTGGCCTGAAAGCAAACATCAGAATTGTGATAATAATAATAAAGTGATAATCCTATTTGCCACTTCCTGTACATCTGTATCACGAGATGCTCCTGGTCAGAACTGATCAGTAAAATGTTGTGTGTGTCAAGGAGTTGGCATAGATACAATTACTATTATATATATACTATATATAGTGTACTGTATATACTATGAATTCTAAATTTATTTACCTTAGCAAAGGTGGATCCCCGTCCCTCGGACTCAATAGTGATGGTCTTTGTCCTGCGTTGGAGAATCTGGTCAATGTCCTCCTCACAAAATTTGGCCCCTTCATCCTCCTCATCCATGATGGCCCCATAGGCTCCTCGCCTCAGCAGATCCTCAATCTCCTTCTTTGACAGCTGCTGCTGCACTGCCTAGAAGACAAGGAGAAAAGGAGTTAGACAGTAAAGGTCAAGAAACCATATCCAACAGCTAAAAATAAATTAAATTGACCAAACTGAGTGGACTTCAGGTTCAAAATGGAACAGTTTGGGACACGGTATTACATAACGCATGACACAAAAATATGTTAACAGAAGCACCTCAATTCATACACATGCTGGAAAATCATAATACCAGCAGCCCTGTATCTAAACCTAGCCACTGTTTAGTATGTAAATATGATCAGTCAGACCAGATGTGGAAACCTGCTAATAGCTCAACCTCCTTACAGTTCAGATAATTCTCTGCTGACATCGAACCGCAGCTAAACATTCACCTACACACTTCACACACTGTTGACATACTCCCTCACAAAGCGATTAGACTGTAATAGGATCAGTTTCACTTGAAGTGGAAATTTTGAAAGAGTGAGCTCCAAGTTTAGGATCTTTTTCTTTGTTTGGCAACTTGTTTTTGTATGCCATCTGTTACAGTGTTCCTCGGATGTACATCGGGACAAAGGATATTGAAGAATGTTAACTTTCATTTTGGAAAGACAATTGGAAGAAATAAAACATCAACCTTTTTATTTTTTATTCAAAATTCAAGTATAAGTTCAGCTAATCACATAAAGGAATTTGAAATAGTGAGTGATCTTTAGAGTAGCTGTAATTTCTGTTGAGTACTTTGCTTTGACTGGTCTTTTGAGAATTCAGTCTATATAAAAATAAACAAAAAACAATGAGCGTCACTTTGTGTCACGATGACCCCTGTGCCACACTATGCTTTTGATGTTTCCTGCTCATTTGTATAGAAATTTAATTACGAAGAAATGAATTGAAAATCTTAATGTCCAGTGAAGTGCCTCTTCTTGAAGAGTCATTTAAATGGCTGATGATTGTCTTAAATTCCTATTTCTATTCCAAATGATTAGTTCAATTCTCAAACTTACCCCTCCTCCAGTGCCTCCTCCCAGGCTATTATCTCGTCCACTCATGCTCTGCAGCACTGCTTTGTCCAGGCCCAGCTTGAGACTGGCACGATCAAACATTTCTCGCTCGTACGAGTTCCTAGTGATCAGACGGTACACCTTCACCGCCTTGTTCTGACCAATACGATGGCAGCGAGCCTGGGCCTGTGACAGACAGAAACACCTGAGTAATGCCTTTAACATTTCACCCAAGTGGGTGAATTAATGGTAGCTAACTTCTTGGTAACTTCAATTTTCAGTTAAATGTTATAATATATTAATTGGGCACTCTGTAAAACACTTTTCGTGCTAATGAGTCTTCTTGGCAGATGTTTAAATGAGCAGATGTCAGACAAAAATGTAACTGTTAGTGCGCCAAAAGCTTTAATGCACAATGGCACAAATCCACAGCAACACACTGCAGTTACTGCTAAGCAGGTCTGTATATATCTGGGTCTGTCGTACCTGCAGGTCGTTTTGGGGGTTCCAGTCGGAGTCAAAGATGATACAGGTGTCTGCAGCTGTGAGGTTGATTCCCAGGCCACCAGCTCTTGTACACAAAAGGAAAACAAAGCGGTCTGAGTCGGGCTTACTGAAGCGGTCGATGGCAGCCTGCCGCAGATTCCCACGTACACGTCCATCTATCCTCTCATACAAGTACCTGCAACACAAAACAATTATCCATGATGCATGTATATGACAGTAACTCACTGATAACCAACCTGAACTTCAGGAAAAATTCAGTTATTGCATTAAGACTGTGTCTTTAAATTCAAACAAAATGCTTCTATTTTTTCTCTTTTCTCTTCTACACCTAGGAAATGGCATCCTCAAAGATACAAGTGTTTCTTCAAGGAGTGGTTATTGTCTTTCATCGCTGCGTCCATTCTCACGTCATCCCACAGTCCGACCCCTTAACCTCCCCAGGGTAATGCACCTTCACCGAGGAGAAACCTCACACAATCTCCTGCTTGTCTAGGAGCCTTAAGGGCTTCTGTAACCTGCAGCTGAACCCTGCCTGAGGTCTGAGCTGTGCAGTAGCTCACATGTTTACAATAGTTTGGGGTTTGTTCCAGCTGCTAGTGGGAAGCCAGAAGAAAGAGAGAGAAAAACAGAGACACTAGAAGAACAAAGGGATGTGGAACAGAAATAATACAGGTAATGATGAGAACCAGAAACCAAAGTCCTGTCATTCAGAAACTCTTAAAAGCCATTTAAGTCTAAAAGTAATGCCTAGTTTTCCCATGATTGTGTGGCTTATTTTGCCTGACCATTAGTCCATTTCAGGTTTTTGTTGAGAGGAAACAAGGTGAGAGCTCACAATTCTATACTCAAAGCAGTGTTGCATTTTGACAGAGCCACCTCTTCTACACAGTCGTTTTATGACTTTTTCATATACTTTATCCTGTGCTCTGTGAGAACGTGTAATCCCTATTGTCATTCACTACTGTTGCAGATCTAAAAATGACTCCTTTTGTATAATAAAAAAATTCTACCTAAAAAACAAAAGCTGAGTTAGCTGAGACATAAAGGAATAAAAAATTCACTACGCGTTTACCGTCTCTGAATGAGGTAGTCTTCCAAGATGTCCAGGCAGCGCACCATTTGGGAGAAGATGAGCACCTTGTGTCCTCCAGCCTTCATCTTAGGCAACAGTTTGTCAATAAGTACCAGCTTCCCGGCAGACTGCACCATGGCCTGCAAGTGAAAGTCGATTGCAGCAGGACTACATACTTCCCTGAAGTCCTCCAGGATCTTCTCTTCTGCCCCTGGCGTAGCAAAAACATGGATACATTAGGAATACTGTGGTTCTTATGAATCTCGTGTTTTTAATGTTTAACACATAAAAACTTTAGAAGCAGATTTCAACAAATGCTTGTCCCATCTCTGAATGTTCAGATGCATATGTAACATATACTGTATGTACTGTATATGTATTATATATACATACAGTGTATGTGTATGCCACAGTTTTAATCGCATATGTATATGTGATACATACAGTAGGGCTTGTCATTTTCAGACACTGTGCTTTATAAAGGGAGCCTGCATTTAGTAGTGGCAGCACTGCAGTTTAATTAAAATGCAAACAAAAGGCTGAGTGTAAATGCAAAAATCCAAGAAATCAATATAACTAGTAGGCAGTGTGCGTTCCCTTGAGGTATCAAATTACAGCGTGTATCACACCACCACCAGGAGACAAAACAGGACATTTTGCTAATTGCAGACCTGCCAAATCCCAACTTTCCAACTATATTTAACATTAACCTGTATTCAACCTTGCAAAGGTACCATCCTACCTTTGATGAGGTAGGGGTGGTTGCAGCACTTTCTCAGCTCCATCATGGTGTTGACCAGATTGGGCATGTTTGCCTGGCCAGCACCTTTAGCCAAGAAAGAGAAGTTTTTCTCTAGGATGGCACGATAATATTTCTTCTGAATATTTGTGAGCTCGACTTCTATGATGGTTTCCTCTTTAGGAGCCAACTTCTTCTCCACATCCTCCTTCAACCGACGCAGCATCATGGGCTTTAAGATACCCTGAAGCTTCTGTACCTGTGGACCAGATAGAAAAGTTACCATTATGACATTCAGTGCTGTGGGACCCTACGTACCACACAAGCACTTAGTACTATACCATCTGCATCATTAGGTGTTAGCTGCATCATTTGGGGCAAAGCATAGCCTCACGTGTTGTACAATCTGGCAGGGATCAGGAATCAGACAGTAGAACTAATATATCAAAAAAATTATAATTTTAATGTATTTAGTTTTTAAACCTATTTTTGCAGTGGATGCAGAACCACCATTCTAAATCAAGAATTTGTGCAACATCACAGATTTGTTACCTAGTAGTAGACCCCAGTTGAAGCTAACCAGTCTTATTTTAATACAAAAATACATCCTTGTCCATCATCATTTAGCTCTGTGTTCATTAAGTACCTCTTAACAGCACCGGCAACTTTCACTATGAAAAGGATTTCACATTCACACTGGCATCAAGTTTTTACTTTTTGTACCCAGTGTTGAACTGTAGCTGTTCCACATATTTTAACTTTCAGAGCGAGTTTCACACTTCAAACCCATTGTAATGGTTATTTCTTGAGAAACCATTCGCTGCTGCTGATAAAAAAAACATTTTAAATGCCAGAAAAAGCTGTAGGAAAAAGAGGCAAAAGTATTATTTTTATTGTGAGAAATTGTGTCAATACTAAGAATAAGGAGTACAATATCCCATAATCTGTTATCATTATCCACCATATGCTGTATATGTGCACTGCCTAGTAAGAAAAAGCCGAACTTCGAGGGGTCCAATAGAATCTTTATATCTAAGCTATGAAGAAATAATAATTTGGATGTACTGTTAAATAATAAACACTAGAAACAGTAAGCGGCCAGAATAGCAAAAATGGCAACAAAGGTTAAAACTACATCATTATGTGAGTAATAAGTAAATAAGTCTTTTAATTTTAGTGTGTGTTTACTTTGATATTTCTCATCTATCCCTGAATATGATTAATATAATTAATATTAAGAAAACATAAAAGTGTAGACATCTTTTCTATGCATCTGCAAGTTCACCTGCTCCTCAGTCTTGAGGTCACCAAACTCCTGCATGAAGGTGTTTTCTGAGGGGAAGCGTGCAGGCTCCAGAAAGTGGAGCAGGCTGAAGAGCTCCTCCACTGTGTTCTGGAGAGGAGTACCAGTCAGCAGTACCTTATGCTCCTGAAGGAGGACAAGAAGCACAAGAGGGAAATGTTACAGTATCAGTCTGATTTATCAGAAACCCTTCTGTGTCACGCAGTTTGAAATTATTGCTTCATTAAGGATGAAGTGTAACACTTAATGACATTCCTACTTGATTAGATCTTATACCATAGAGACCAAGAGATAAGGCTAGAAAAAAATGTAGAACTGATATCAAGTCAAAATAGGCTGTACTAGTTTTTATACTACAGAGTTAAACTTAAACTCTGCATGGCACGTCAGATGTGTGAACTTCAGTCCCCCCTCTGTGTTAACGTACCAGGTTCATGAGCTTGAAGCCCTCTAGCAGCTTGCAGTTCTTATTCTTTAGGCGGTGGGCCTCATCGATGATAACACAGCGCCACTCTATGGCGTTGAGCTCAGGACACCCTCCCAGGATCATCTCAAATGTAGTGATAACAGCCTGGAACTTGTAGGCGCCTCGTATCACGCGACCCTCAAGACAAAAAAAAGTAATAATAATAGTAATAATGATGATTATTCAATTTGTTTATAAAGAATTTATAAAACAATTGACAACACAATTATTCAGATTATTTTTTTTACAGAGATTATCGTTTGTGTTACTAAGCACTAGAAATGGTGTCTGTGGAATTCAGTTGTTGAATAATGGAAAAATATGTAGTGTTGTATTTTTTATGAGCGGCTTAATTAGTACGCAATTGTTACATAGCGACATGCAAAAGAAATTCTGTGATTACATGTATAATACATGTATACGTATTCATGTGATACATATGTACATAGCTATCTAGGTTAACTCTGAGTTGCTTTTTTAAACTGTTAATATTAGAAACGTTCTTGCAACTTGCAGCCTTACAGCACACACGTGGCCTACTTTATTTTTAGATTACAGCGACTACACACCTCTTGGTTGGAAAGAAATCTGCAGTACAACCAGGACATGATTCTGCACCCTGCTAGTGAGTGTTTATGGTGTTTGTTTGTTTGGTTGTCTGGGGAGGCTTTTCTTCACCCCGCCTCTCCATTTGTATCTATCGCCTTGACAACAGTCCTCAAGGGACACTCAGTTATCCAGTAACCCCCTCACACAGCCAGCGAGCCAACAGACTGTTGTAGAGGAGCCTCTCTCTCTATGATATGCCTGAGCAGTGCTGACAGAGAGCTCTCTTTGGGGGCTGCTATGACATCACAGGCTGCCTGGGAGACAGGATGGTGGCGGCTCTTCTCTGTTCTGCTCTCACTCCTTCATAGGCAAAGATTTCTAAATTTGAAAGCTCTCTCTGAGTGTTAAGGTGACTAAATCAAATCACAGAAACATTAAACTCAGATTTACTGAATCTCGATAATATTCCACATGTAGCATTAACACAGACTTTCTGTCTAAAGAAAAGCTTTGTCAATTTTATTTACTACTCTGTTTTGTGGTGGGTTTGCTTCAGAAACACTGTGGCAAGTACGTTTGCTGCATTTAAGTCATAGTATATCCGGGCTTCGTTTCACACATGGTAATGACGTCTTGATTGCCTTTTCAGAAGCCAACTGTTGTACGCAGGTCTCCTGTTTTGAAACATATCATTAGATTACTCACAGTGCTGCTGTTTTCTAAAAAGCACTGATTATTTTAATCGGAGTGAATCACTACTTTCCATTCTAAAGAAGAGCACAGTGATGTTGCCGTTTGCTCGCCTGGCTTTGAAAAGGGAAAGATTAGGTATGTCAGGATGAACCAAAAGGCTTCTCCATCCGCACATTTCCATTTGTGTCGTGTGTGTGAGAGAAGCTGTGTATCCACAACAGGTGCTTTTCTCCTTAAGGCTTTTCTCAGGCCAAAACAATTACTGAGTGGTAAAACACACAGGCAACACTGTGGGAAAAGCAGTCCTCTTTCTAAAAACAGCAACAGCTGCACTGCTAAATATGCAGCCCAGTGCAAATACGTATAATGTATAAGTTCAAAGGAGTTTGTGACAACAAAATGGTCTTTATTTGCAACTAAACTCGTGTATGTGTGGAGTACCTGTAAATTAATGATTAACTGATTCTTATGCTGCAAAATGGCCCCTGTGCAGCTGTGCTCAGTCATCTCCGTGTGTGTCCAATTACCTGTGAATCCCTGAAATACATCTCATACTGCTGGAGCATCTGCCTGCTGACCATGCTTCCATGGTAGACAATGACATTGAGGTGGGTCCAAGTATGGAATTCGCGCTCCCAGTTGGCAATTGTGGAGAGTGGCGCTATTATGAGGAACGGTCCTTTAATGCCCACACGATAGATTTCTTCTAGGAATGTGATGGACTGGATGGTCTTTCCCAGGCCCATCTCGTCTGCCAGGATGCAGTTCCGTCTGACAGGTGGAAATAAGAAATGTTAGAAGAATATCCTAGGCATATGAAGCAAATGCTAAGGAAAGTGCATGGAAAGTGGTGTATATATTTTGTGAGCATTGCTGATATGTGTAACAAATAGTGTACCAACTTCACCCAAGAAAACTGATACGACAAAACAGAGAAGTAAAGGAGGAAAAACAGGGAATATGCAAAAATAAAAGAAGGAGAGAACCAAATCATCATTGGTAATAACAGAGATAAGATATATTCAAAATAATAGCAAAAGCAACTGCCTCTGCCTGCGTGGTGAATTCCGGCAAACCATTTATTCAGCTGTCCAGTGGGTGGGGGTATTATGTCTTGATGCTAATTGCAACGTGCAGATATTCCCACTGGTCTCTTAAGCAGCTCTCTACTTTTGATGAATCTCTTTGCGTAGGCATACACAAACTCCTGCATGCTCACACATATCAAAGCCAATTCCCAGGGTTAATGCAAGCACACTGACACTGTGTGCGCCAGATGAACTCTGCTGCACTTCTTTTGGGGTCGTGGGCAGAGAAAAGCAAATGTTGTTGCAGCAGTGTGCATCTGGACAGACATTTGACTCCTTGCAGGCCCAACCAAAAAAACTAAACAAAAAAACGGGAATACAGCCAAATCACAGCGTAGTCCTCACACACGCTTGTCTTGCTATACTTGTGAGGACACACATTGAGATAATGCATTCTCTAGCCCCTCACCCTAATCCTAACCACTATAACTAAATTCCCAACCCTAACCAAAGCCACATTTTCTCTAACCCTAAAACCTAGTCTTTAATCCCCAAAATGCTCTTTGATGTTGTGAGGACTGTCAAATGTCTGCAAAAGACCATTCCTCACAAGAATGAAACTTTAGTTCAACTTTAATTAGTTCACACAAGGAAATAAAGACAAAAACTTTCAAAACATTATTCATTACCTGCAGTTCCAATGCACAGAGTGATTCCTCAGGAAATCCAAAATGTCTATATAATGTCTCTAAATCAACTAATATACAGTAGTATTCTGGCAGCATGGGATTACTGAAGATTCACAAGTGAATACATAGAGATACCTTATGTTTTACTTAAAGTGCAAGCTATGTCCTAAATCTACCACTGGTATATACAAAAAGTTTGCTGAAACTACTGAAGCTATTGAAGTATGTGACATTCTTTTTCAAAACTATAGTAATTTAGGACATTTTGACAGAAATATTAGATTCCATATATTCCAGTCGATGATGTTGATCAAAAACAGGTGTAAATGTATTGTTTTTTTAATACAAGATTACTAATCAACTTTGATCTTGCCTAGATTATTATGCATGGCTATATTTGAATAGTAAATAGAATACTGATATTTCACAATGTTAGTCGGTAGTTAACCCAGGGTCTACATAATGCAAGTGCTTCTTCCTTTAATAAATGTACTTGCAGATGTTGTAGATAAGCCTCAATGACTCACGCAAGTTCCAAACTTGTGTTTTTCATTGGGAAAGGACTGTAGAAGTGGAAAGGTATGCACATAAAGAGGTGACATAACTGACCTGTTGTACCAGTTGAAGAGGAGCCAGTTAACCCCTTCCAGCTGGTAGTCCCTGAGGGTGTTGCCATTCCTGTATTCCCTCGACTGTTCCCTCTTTTTCCACATATTGGCTGGGGGACGCTCCTAAATGACAAAATTTACATACGAGAGTAGAGTTGGTGTTTTGAAAACAGCATTTATATTTTAGAGGAAAACATTTTCCAAGACACATAAAATTATACGTAAAGCTACAATGTGCAATGTTTGGAATCCAGCTAGCCATAGCATGAGACTCTAAATCAATCCACCCAGGACAGAGTGTCAAAACCTGTGGGGTTTCCGAGACACATGCAAGCTATCCTTTCATGTCTGTACGGGATGCACAGTGTTTGACCATCTCTGAATAGTTATAAGGAGGAAATCTCTGCACCACTGTCAGCATTGTTCAGTGGGTCTTTGTCACAGTAGACTTTGACAGCAACTCATCACATTACGCCAAGTTTTGGAGCACACTTGATCTGGACCCGTCATGTTCAGGCTAGTAGCCACATTTAGCAAGCTTTCTGTCAGGTGTTGTTTCAGGCTGAAGAAGTGAAATAATACGTTCAAAGCTAGCCGATGTTCAGTTCATATCAAAGTGGTCAATTAACGAAAAGACCTCAAAGCATCAGTATGTCTGCCTGGCCTGGCTGTCAGTGTGCCCAAGGTTAGGTTACTGGTTAGACAATAAATGTTATTTTTTTAAATGTATGGTTTGCATATACACTTCTGGAGTTTTTACAACTTTACTTGCTTTAAGCAACTAACAGGAGGTTTGTGGTGGGTGTAGCATATACACACCACCAAAGGATTTTTTCAGGGGAACTTCGTTATTAGCACTTGGAAATACCAGCAACAAATACAATACAAACAGGCTGTGACTAATAAAGGTAAATGACAATGCAGTGAAAAGTGAGAAATGTGGGTGGGCATTGCTTACCATCCTGCGCGAGTCTGGCTTAACTGCCTGCAGCTGCTCAAACTCCTCAATCTTGCTCTGATCTACGTCGTCCTTCAGCTCCCAGGTGCTGTCTTCATAAGGCAGAGAGCACCACTTCACCAGGTAGTACACCACCTCCTGCAGCAAGCAGAGTAAAATAAGCACTGAAAAAGACTAGAGCGAGGCCAAGTTCTGCTTTTATAATATTAACAAAGGCTGAGAGGAAGCCCATTAGGACGGCCTTGGGCACTTTTGAGATACAAAGAAATCGCTTGAGTGGAGAATATATTGAAAGGAATAAAAAACACAAAAAACTGAAAAATAGTAAAACATGTTCAGGCACAAAGACATAAATAAACACACGTGCACACTACTCATGGATATGATTACCAAATGAAAGAGGATTCACTTTACCTCTCCTGTGTCTTTGTCCTCACAATATGACACCTCCAGTACTCTGTCTACCTCTACATAGTCAGGGTTAAAGGGGTCCTCTTCCATCTGAGACACAGAAGGAAAGACAAGAGGGAAGGATAGAGAAATAAGGAGAAAATAAACCTAAGTGCCCACTCACCATCTGGAATCTGAGACAAGCATCACTACTGTATCAACAGAGCGAGTAAAGAGATTCTAATATATGCACACAGATGTGCCTGCCCACACAAACAAAAAACAAAAAGTATATTTAACTTCCACACACACACACACAATATTTATGCACGCATCCTAAAAGACAACAAATTGTGAATACACACACCTGCTCATACCAAATGTTCACAATATGTGAGTACACAAAGGCAGTATACAATATGTCCACACGCACACAGTCACACAGCCTTACATCTGCAAAGAAGAGTGCCCTCTGTGCTTGTTTCATCTTGAAGCGTTTGATCTTCTGCTGAATCCTCTTGTCCTTCTCCAGCTGCTGCTCTGTGGCCCACTCACAGTGTAGGTAGGAGCTGAGACCGTGCACAAACACACACAGTACGATGAGAAACTCTCGAAAACACCTTCTAAACAGCATCTTGGGCAACCACTGAGGCCAGCAGGTGTGATCACAGATTACAGATGTGGTCACAAAGTGTTTTATAACATGCTGTTCAGAAAGTCACTGAACTCCTCAGTCATCACTGGTTTATGATTTTCATATTTCCATCCTTTTCATCATTAAGCTCAGCTTGTAATGAATACAATCTGCCTTGTGACATTATCTGTCATGTATAAAGAAATAATTTCTCTGTGAGGCTGGGGTAGTAAACCTATGGTTCATAAATCCTAATTTCCAAAATTCAAATACTGTTACAATATTTCAGATTGGCTGTTGGAAAGAGCTTGAATCTTTAATATCAGTGAGTTCATAGAAAAGAAATTAAATCACTGTTGCAGACTTTGATGATAGCATACAAGGCAATACTGAAAGCTGTCTCAAGGATGCCTGAGATGCTTTTATGCTTGTGTAATCACAAAGATCCTCTATATCTTTGTTTAGCAAAGTCTTAGAATATTTGCTTCTATTTTAATCTATGTTTTTTGTTTTTTTTTTTGTTACAAAGTAAAAAGTAGATGCAACAGAAATATGTTAATGTCTAGTGACATTTGTTTACAATAAAGGTTATCTGTCAGGACCAAATACCACTTTATTAAACTGGGAGTTACACTATGTTTTACTGAGATTTTATATTTATGCATTTTTATTATGCTGGTCAAAAATGACCAATATAATCAGTGGTCGAAAAAAAGAAAGAAATAAAACTCACATTGTATTATTTCACCAGAACTGAACAATAAAACTTACTAGTTTTTGTATTTTACAAAAAACTCTTCCACCTCCACCACCACTCCTGGAGAGACCTACACAGATACAAAATAAAGAAAAACAGACAAACCTGATAATTATAGACAAAAGTATTTGCCCTTCCTAATTTTTTAGGTTTTTGCATATTTGTCACACTTTAATGAATCAGATTATCAAACAAATTTTAATATTACACAAAGATAAAGTGAGTAAAGACAGGTCTATTTTATCTACCTCTGTCTGAATAGATGCAATAACTGCATTAGCAACTTTAAGCCTAATTGTGCATCAGTTGATAATATACTTAGAAACAAACACACTAGCAAATGAAATTATTACCTCATTCTTGACAATACGAGAAGACATGATTTTGTCAACAACGGCAGCATCCTCTTCACTGGGGTTCTCCTGAAAATAAAGGGAACACCTAACGTCAAGTGTTTTCATATTCTTGCAAAGCATATGTCTGCAAAGACCTCAGGATACTTTGTAATGCAAAAACTACACATCACAGTGTGAAATATTTATGTTTCTGGATTACATAAATAAGACAACTGAAAAGATCGGATTGATTTAGCAACACAAACTGGGGTGAAACGTGGACATTGCTAGAGGAACATTTTTGGACAGATCTGTCTTCACAGTAGTAGCCAAATAATTATTCTGCTGTTACTTCTAAATTATTAAAAGTGAATATGTATCCAGCTGTGCTGCACTTTACTGTCAACAAGTGTTAACTGCAACGTGCAGATATTCCCACAAGTGTTCAGCATATCAAAATGTTATTTCCAATAATGGTTAAATTTAACATAGCCACAAAAAACATTGGCAGGGACTGTTGTTTTTTTGTTGTTTGTTTTAACGTATGAATTAAAATTTGACTTCTTGAGTAAATCAAAATTTTATACATACAATAACTACTTACTACAAACAGTTGGACAGCTGGCTCCTTTGATGCTGCAGTGTTGGTTTTCTTGGTTTTGACAATAACTTTGACTTCGTCATCCGACAGCCTGGCCTCCAGCTCCTCTGCATACTTCTTCCTCTTCACCTGACGATTGGATCGCCTCTTCTGAAAATGTAAGAAAAAAACAAAACACAAGACAATGAGGGAAAACACATTCACAAAAAGGTTAGAACTTATTCAAGTTCTTCAAAATGCATGGAAAAAAATGGACCTTGCCAGTAGCTTGAAAACTGTGAGCAAGTATACCAAGGAGTTTGTTGCTGTTTTAACCATAAACTGTAGTCACACTAAATATTGATTATATTTATGTTTTTTCTGTTTAATGAACTTTAAATTAACTAGTAAATAAAAACTGGGATTATTTTTGAAGCTCCTTACTTTTAACACCATATACATTTGAACAACATTGTTGATCTTTCTTTTGTGTGTTTTAATCAGTCTTATCTTACCAGGTTTTAACAAAAACATCAATGTCACTTCTTGAAACTTGTATCACTATATCAGTGAAGTTGAAAGAGCCTAGCAGCAAATGACACAGTACACACTGTTCCATCACTCATGATTCATGACCGTGAAGCTAGTTTCCCGTTTAGTTTAGCTAAATTATCTTGCTGTTCCATATTTCACACTCAAGTTTATATTTCCTCGTAATGATTTCCTAAATATAACCATGAATGACCTTGCTAAATTTCGATAAATAATAAGTACAGAAGAACATTACGCTTTGTGAGTCCAAGAGAGTGCTAAAATCCAGCTTTTTTCTTTTCCTTCCTCTAAAAGCTTCATAATTACAATACACGTGAGCTTCTGGACGCTGCATCAATACACAAGTCTCTCCTAATGATAATATGTAGTTAATTAGGAATAAATGCCACTGAGCCAAAGTCAATTAGGCATGAAGTATATTATACCCATGGAACTACACCCTCATATCCCCAAACCCAACCCGACCAGAAGTTGGACAATCAAACCTGCCACACACCACCACAACAGGGGTGAGCCCCTGAGGAGGCCGTGCTTCTGTTTTAGCTGTCCGCCACGCTACTTTGACTTCTTCCACAGGATCATCTTAAATGAGTCATCAACAGACTGTTTTAATTAAGGCCAAGGGCACCATTTAACGAGCGTAATTATATCATAAGCAATAGCCCGGATAGGATACAAAAATGAGACCGAGAGATGGGGCTGAGGTTGTCGGGTTAGGATGAGCAAAGTCTCTTGTCAGCCCCACTCATTCAGACACGTAACTCAACAGACACTGGTCATGACAGTAGTCAGCAAAGAAGAAGGTAACCAGACTGTTTGGGGTTTTTTTACCGATACAATAAACTATCATAACTATCATTGCAACAAGATACTGCTTAGCATGTTAAGGCTAAATCACCTAATTTAGTGATTAGGTGATCCAAAATTTTGCTCGTATTTGTCATAGGAGGAGGACATGGAGGCCTTCTCCCTGGGTTTTTTTTTTGCACCTTAAATGATCTCAACTTCAGGTGAAAAATTGTTGTTTATTATAAACTTTCTATAGCGGCACCATTTGTTTTGTAAAAAACAGAAAGTGGCTACAATTACTCTAGATAAAAAAATGTGATAACTTAATTTTGTATAGTGTTAAGTTACCAAATAAACTAACAAAAAAATCCCTGGAGAATTTCAGTGTCACTTGCTGCTGTGGCAACGACATTTCTGTTCAAATGAAAACATTGAAAGAAATGTATGTATGTAAAAAGCATCCAATTTAATTAATTTGAATTGAATTTAGGTATATGTGTCTGGATGTGCTGTTGTTAATGCTTTCACCTAAAGAATCGCTCTCTGCTGTCAGTCGCCTCCATCATCAACACAGATAAGAATGTGTATTTGAGAGAACCACCCACTACATGACCTCTACATGAACCACAGTGTTGATCCTCACAGGCTCAAAGCAGTGAAGCCTTCCTTTAGGCTCAGCAGCAGTATGAACAGTCAAACCAAGGACGCATCTTCACTCACTGCCTCGTATGAGAATTATACCAGAGGTGCGACAGCAGAGGTAACACTCCCACCAAAACTGAACAATGTAGGGATTTAAAACATAGAATGCAAAAGTGTTCCCGAGTATTACAGCTCCACTTACACTAATAGTGACTTGTACTGTACGTTTATATGTCTGTGTTCATTTGTAAGAGTGTGTGCATGCTGGCTCTTACAGAATCGTCATCTTTAGATGTGTGTCGAGGGGGAGGGTCATCATCTGACTCCTCCTCAGAAGACTCTGGCTTTCGCTTTTTCTTCTTTCCAATCTTGATGACAATTTTCCTGAGGGAAGAAAAGAAAAACACAAAATGAATACCATGACCTGGAAGGCCTAGGTAATGAAAACCTGCAGTATCATTGTCCTTAAACACCTGACCTGTAAATGAAATTTTATTCACAAATGTTTTTAGAATCTATGCATATTTAACTTCAATTTATGAATTTTTCAAACTGTGTAAGTTTATATTTAAAGGTTGTAAAATAAATCTGATAATCTTCAATCAGGCCAACTGATGGTCTTAACTAATCTCAATTCTGCATGTTCAGATTAGCCGATGTGTGAAAGTACAGAGCAAGTATTTTTTTCTAAACTGACCAGAAAAAATTTGTCTTAACTCAGACAGCTTAAGCCTCATATTATCTTCAGCAAAATTTCACAACCATTTTTTATACAGAATTAGGACTGTGGACTTTGTCTCCCATCATTTACACTGATATCAGTGTAAATGTATCAGAGTTTTTATGTGGTCAATAGGAACAGGGGGAAAACCATGTGAGCGTACATGTTCATATAAGCACTGCTTTAACAAAGGCTTATGTTTTTATAATCTCTCTTTTAAGAACAAGAGTAAAAATGAAACTAACACCACCATATTGTCAATGTCAGAATACTCTTCAAAGCTAACTCAACTCTTTGTTACCTCCCAGTAAAAACATTCAGGCACTGAGAATCAAGATTTATTTCAGAATAATTTAAGTTATTTTTGCTCTAATTCTGCATTCAGACATTTTATCTACGTTTCAGTAGGTGGACATAGAGCTGCTTAGGTGGAGGGATGTTTTTAATGGATTATAAGATAAGGAGTGGTCTACATCATCATATAGACATTAGAATGAGGCTTACACCGACAAACATAGCAAGTAAACTAATAAGCATTATGCTATCTAGGTGGAACATGTCTCAAAGAAGACAGAAACAGGCATCCAGAGCCATTTGACTGTTGACTACACGTACAAGCCATATCCCTCTGCAAGTTTTCACTGCAGTGTGTAGACTAGATGAATTTCCAGCATTAGCCTATATTATGTTCTATATAGCTGTAAGCATAGTTTTTAATCCTGACATTAATACAACAGTAGCAGTGTAAGGACTGTAGAAACTGCTTACCCATATTAACATGCTCACAATATGAGTTACCCATAATTCAGTGCTATGCGAACGCTCCCAACGAGTCTGCAAACTCAGACCAACATCACATAATTTGTAAAATGTATTTTTCTTTAAGCTTCCGTAGCTATTTTCTGGGTGCTGAAATTCTCACCATGGCCTAATATAGAATTGCAGCACTGAGACTGCATGGACGCTATTAGCAGGAACCCAGATAGCAGCAAATCGCACAATGAATAGATGCAAGCTTTTTGCCAGTGCTGCATCCTCTAACTCTCTTCTCTCTTTCACACACAGACACATATTATTTTTGTGACCTTTCCCCATATATTCTCTCACCACATATGCGCACACTTCCTATCTTGTGCTTCTCCACATGTATTATTTCTTGGAAGCCACAGACGCCTAATTTCTGGCTTGGTGTGATGTTAATAGGGAAAAAAATAAAAACACTGCTATCATACTGATACACAACGGCATCTTCCCTCTCTCATTCTCCAACATGCTTGCAAACACATAACAAACCCACCCCCACCTTTCCACAAAAGCAAACACGCTCCGTAGTCGACACAATCACAGGCCTATTCAGATGTCTCTGGTGAGGAGGATGTCCCTGAGGGCTTGTTCACAAGAGATGACATTAGAGACTCATATCAAATGTATACAAAGATTCCCATGCTAGTCAGTATCTTCTCC
This sequence comes from Ctenopoma multispine, assembly GCA_034779795.1. NCBI lineage: Eukaryota > Metazoa > Chordata > Actinopteri > Anabantiformes > Anabantidae > Ctenopoma > Ctenopoma multispine. The sequence goes on along the minus strand of JAUYWH010000018.1, from coordinate 20,690,722 downwards.
GGTTAGCCAGCAAGTCATTCTGTCAAACAGTTGTTCAGACACTACAGGGGCCCACTAGACAGGAGGCCAACCTGCATTTCCTGTAAAGGTCAGAAGCCAACCCGTTAAAACAGCAAATAAACTTTAAAGAAATTAGCCATATAAAAAGAAAAGCTGCCTATACAAACTGCAGGAACCTGGTTTTCGTTCATCATGAACTGGCATATTCAGATTCCAACAGTAGTTATTTTACAAAAACAAATAAACCAGTTTGTTCAATGACCTTAAAGTGACTACACTTCAAACACAATAAGCTGCTCTAGCTTAGCACCAACACCCAGTCAACAGAGCTTGCAATGCATTACGGGTAAAATAAAAATAAATATTAACATTTCAGGATATTCAGGCACGTTCAAATTGTATTGTACCATCATCTGATTGTGTAAAGTAGGAAACAGCTGGTTCTTCCCGTACCACTGTGTTGTCCCTTCTTTCTGGTGTCCCTGCCCCCTTTGGATGATATTACATTTCACAAATCCTCTTGACAATGACACTTCATGGTTGCCATGCAACATGCCCTTGGGAGTGTATTTGACAATGTGGGCGGTGATGTTAACGGTGACATCACTTCTTGTGAAAATCAACACTGTCCGCTGTCACTATGAATGGTTGAGAAATGTGCCAAGTCAGAGTGACGCAATGAAACAAGAACAAAATGAACCAGCTGTGACACCCAGAAGAATAGAAAAAAATAAACACAGTATAAAGCAGCTGAATGGGACAGGACACTATGTTCTTACTAAAAACTGACTGGGATACGGGCCTGGCTAAATAACACTGTCACGTCACCAGGCAGCAGCTCAGCAGCTAACAGCAAGTAACAGGGCTAGAGCATCTCTCTGATCTCCATATGGGAAAACCTGAACTGTGAAATGAGATACTTTAGGCCTGTGAAATCATTGATTGAGCCACTACAGACAGAACGTGGTACTTGCATCATCAAAATGGCCTTTTTTTAAAGCTTAATACGACGAAAACTAGATATTCTAGCTAAAATGACACGCAAACGCAAAGCATAAACCACCTCACAGTGATGGTCACAATCTGTTCCACCCTGCTGATGCACAAGGCCACCCAGGGGTTTACCAACATCAGCACTAATGCACATTCTCCTTCTTACTGGATCGTCTCCTCACAAGCTCAAATGTATTAACTTAAATGACAGGGAGGAAACACAGACCTTTAAATCAAGCTCTCACGGGGGGAAAAAAAGTCTGATAACACTCACTTTTAGTCTTCAGAGTCACTGTCAAGTCTCTCTGATCTGAAAAGCTCAGCATAGAGCTTTTGCACAGCTAGTATACAAATCAATTCACTGACCACTGACCTAGGCATTTAAAAGCACCTAACAGCCTAGTCAAGCTGGCACGGACCTTTTCCCCAAATCTAATTTGTCTTGCAGAAAAACTAACATATTACTTTCTGTATTTTTGAAATAGTGGAAGAGTTTAAAATCTCAACATCACTGGTGGATTTTACACATATTAGGATAACTGAGTTACAAAATGATTGCTTTTCTATAATTAAAACAGTAAGTGACACAAGAAAATTTGAGTGTTGACAGCACAGCAGTGTTTGATGTATGTTTAATCATTTTTATGAGAGAAACAAAACTAATATTTAATTTTAAAACCACTTTGTTTAAAAATAGTCTTTCATTTTCTGTCAAATGTCTACATTCCATTATTTAAATTATTTACTCAATAAAATCTTTACAATATAGAAGAATAAATATTACATTCTCACTCCTCCTGATGAGAAGCCTATGTCATTTAATTTCACAAATGCACACAAATTCTCTGCTTCACCTTGTTTCATCGTCAAACATTTAGGTGCATTTTCACCTACATGATACTGCCCTCAGTGTGTGTTACTGATGGAGATAGTGATTTATTGCCTCCCCACCAGGATTTAAAAAGACACTCCTCCAGACATAATCTTGCATTCCTAATTAGACTACAGCTGCCCCCATCTGACATTATAGACAGATTCCTGATGATAGGCTACCACAAGCTTTTTCCTTAGAATGACAGGCTAGTTGCTTTCATGGCTCCCATCCTCCTATTGTGCCAAATAACCTCCATCCCTTGTCCCCCCAGTGTTGTCCTGCCCTACTTGGCATACTGCCACTGGGAGAGAATATGTGAGGGTTAGATTTTAATAGAATCAAGATATGATAATGCTTTACAGGCCAAGATTGAAATGTGGTGCTTCAAGGAGCTCAGAGAGGATTGTATTGCCTTTAAGTTGGTCGAGTCATCTTCGAAGGTCATGTGTGCGTTTCTCATCCTAAGGGGTTCATCGAAACACTTATGCTTGTCCCCTTCTTATGAATGGAAGCCTATAACCTCTGTGCCACACAGCACACAACAGGAAACAGTAATAACAGCACCATCGAGCCTCGTCTCAAAGACAAATAATATAACAGCAGTGTGCACATGGCCACAAATGGGATTTCTGCTTTAATCAGCAAACACTTCAAAAATGGGCAACACACATATACACTGGCAAGTGCTCACATGTACATGTATTTGCATGACTTTCAACACACAAAGTGTTAATAAACCCACAAACATATTTATATATCACATACAAGCACACGTGAACACGCACACATCCGCGCCCTGCAAGGGATTAACTAGGAAAACACTCAATTAAAAAAACAGCTTTAGCTTTTCCTAATGAAAAAGTGAGGGGAAAAAGAGATTAGATGGCTAGCAGGCAAGCACTGAAATATGAACAGCTCTATACTGCAGCATATACGCTAGACTTAAACCTCCATTTTCTATCATGTAATTGATCTCACAAGCACCATTTTGTTTGATATTTTCCTGCTACCCTGCTGCTTTGTAGTATCAGCATATTTAAAACATGCCTGCTCAGAGGAAACATCAGATGCACAGCTTTGAGCACGCTGAAAGAACAAAATTTATATTAGGAAAAAAAAATGTAAAGGATGAGGGGGAGGGAAAAAAAAGGGAATGAGCGGTACAGTGCTTTCATCTGATAATTATATGAGCTTATTTTTCAGCAGGTAGGTTGCCTGGAAAAGCAAATTCCATCCGGTAAAGAGCTGTGATCAGTCGAGCCTGCTCTGTAAAATAACTCTTGCCTTACCCAAGGGTAGATTCTGTTGTAAAATATTCTGATATCCAAAAAGACCATACCTAAAAATCTATGAGTGTCTTTGTTTGAAAAGGAGATGGAGATTCTTTAGATTTAAAAACTGCAATAATACAGCTTACAGCAGTATCTCTTAGATAAAACTCACTTCTCTCTTTTTAGAGTTCATCGTATAAAAACAACCTAACTGACAAGGTGACATTTATAATATCCCTTGTCGACCAAAGACATGATGTATTTGTGTCACTCTTGAGAAAGAGGAATTCAGCTTTAAAAAGGGATAACGAAGAATGTCACACGAAAACATGCTTATTCTGTGTAAACTGCCTGAACTGAAAGAGACCAATGGCGTACCATAGGTCTCCTACAGGCTTCAAACTGCAATACAACAATATACTGTATAATGAATTCCACATTCCTTATCTTTATGAGCATATTAAGCTACACAAGCTGTTGTTTTAAACACTTTCTTTAATTCCACAATAGATGGCTTGAATGCACTACATCATAGTAAATCATTAGTAATTGAAATTTCCCGTGTAGTTGAATTTCCCCAGATCAGGAGCCCTACTTGATATTAAAGCCCTTTAAAAAGCAAGAAAAACCTTGCTGCAACATTTTTCTTGGATATACGTCATGTCGCTAGTCCACCTGTCAAAGCAGCTGGTGCACCCATATTCTAACCAGCCGCTTTCATTTATGTTTCTCATCAGTCAGGCAGATTTTCTATGTGATATATGACCCCTAACTTGCTTTCCATACTAGAAAAGTGAATCAGAAGGCACTTAAAAGCAATTAAATGGAACTGTTGATTTTAGGAGAAATCTAGGTAGTAATGACAGCACAGTGGTCTCAGAGAAACAGACCTTTAAGTGCATAGACGATTAGGATAATAGTCTTATCTCAAGCCCCATTCCCCGCTCACAGCACAACAGTCAGATGCAATGGGTATGAGCATTTACTGAATGCCAAATACACACACTCACACACAAACACACACACACGAGGCTACACAACCTCACCAGAGCGGAGACTGAAGTAATGACTTCAGTGGAAGGTCAGTACCACTACAGCCGACATGCATCAATGTTTTATGAGGAGATCCTGTGCTGTGAATGCATATGAACAGGACACACCTCTGGTCTGAATCTCATCAGAGCGTATTGCAATGATGTACACAGGCTGTGTCCATCGCCCAACATTAACAAAAAAGCAACAATCTGGGCCTATACCTATATATACATGCAGTCCAACTTACATGTACATAGATAAGCAAACACACTGGGAACTCCATCCAGCACTCCATCGTAGATTTGCTAACAATCATAAAGACAGGTACACAGCATATGGAAGTAACAACAAACTAAAAGCCTTGACAGTTCACATATTTCTGATATAATTCTACCACGTTACAAGTGTTGAATTACCACTAGAAGCTTTGTTCTGCTAGGATAGCGTGCTTCCTCCTGTGTGTCTGGTGTCTGCCTGTAGTCACTCCCAGAGAAAAATTCCATACTGTACAATGTGTGTGCTCAATTGACCAATCAGCTCAGTTTCACCTACTTCAATCGGGTTTTTCCAGACTGCATTAATAAGTTCCAAAGCATCTGAAAAAAGTATAATCAGGTAATCTAGGCCAACACAGTAGTATTTATGTTTTAGTTTTTTTCTGTTGACATTACAGTGTCATCTGCCTGTGACATGTTCTGAGTTCTCATGATTCCAGGCCGAGTCACTACGGTCAAGAGTCAAATTTATGGTTAATAAAACCGAACGAATCATCATTACATACAGCGCTCCAGAAAAACCTTTCCAATCCCAGTTGTGTTTTTTCATTGTGCAGTTTCTAATTAGCTGCAAAGTAATGAACATGAGCATTTGCCAGCTATGAATATTCACACTTTAGATGAAAGATTCACACTCCCACAAACCTTTTGTCATATACAGACATAGTTATACGTCACTGCCACATTTGTGCTGATGGCCGCTACATTTGAACTTCTCAATAAAAATAAAAAGAGAGGGACAGAGAGTAGGAGCTACAACTGTAAGTTATCACTACGGCCACATCCTGAAATCACTGTGAAAAGATTCTGCTTCACACATGCAAAATGTAACAACTGAAGAGTCACAGCATCTCACAACTCAGATTTCTTTTGGCACAACAAACTACAAGTTCACATTCAGTTCCGATTTATTTTGTTAAAATCAAGCATATTTTATACAACTGTGGTGACTGTGACTGGAGTGAGGGTCAGGCAAAATCACAGGCAAACTTTCTATTTGGATCCATCCTGTTTAGTGCAGGAATATACTTATACATATCTATATATATTTTGAAAGATATGATTTTTGTAGAGTTCGAGCTTGCAAAAAGTGTATCTAGAAAAAACAAATATATAAATAAAATGTCATGGCCTATATAGACTTTTTCTGAGCCTGACCGGTCATCTGATCAGACTGATGTAGTTTGATGTTTTTAAAATGGATGGAATCCATGACTGCTATAAAAAGGATGACTGAAATAATATCAGGCTCCATAAGCACGCTGTGCTGCTTGCATCCTGATCTGATGCTTTTTTGGGGGATGTAGGCCAAGTACAGTTACACTGAACAAAAATGGGCTACATCCTGTTGCTCATTACATCACGATAATGGCTGTTATCAATATAACTGATTATCCAAGTTCTAGTTGAATATATAAGTGTTTTATATATAAGTGTAAATGTTAAATAATATAATCAAACTTTAATAATCAGAACTGAACTGGTCAAGTGATGACAACAGATCATCTGTCCTTTATTCAACCAAACAGCCCAGAGGCCTGATTTACTGTGAGCATCATCAGAAAACACATACAACCAGAGTTGAAAAGCTGGTGGGGTTTTATCACGATGACTGATGCCTCCATCATCTCACTATTCTCCCAAGCATCAGTACTGCCACAACTTCCTCATTATCTCTCTCACTCACTCACTCACTTACACACACACACACACACACACACACACTAAGTAAAATCTATTATCTGCTACTGCTTTTCGCCCTCTGCCAAGCTCATCTAATTACTAATCAACAAAGCTGCCATCCAGAAATTATTGTTGACCACTGTCAGTCACTCTCACACTAGATCCCAAAAATACAGGCCTTGTCGACGGTTGAAAACAAATAGTCCTATTTCTTTCAGCTACACAGTCCAACTTCGCCATATTTAAATATTCCTCTTTTTCATCAACTCCCTGTCTCGTTCTTCACATCTGCACCAGCTGATTTTTCAATAGCTTGTGTTGGGTGTGGCATACAGCTACTCACTGCGTATAGCAGTAAAACAGGGGGAAGGGAGGCGGATTACAGTATCTATACATCAGCACTACTTGCCTGAATAAACTAGGCACAACCGTCTCACATGTTAATGCAGTCTTTGTTTACACCTCCCATGTCTATGCTGACAACTGAGCCTGGTTTATTGTTACAACATGCAGTAAATTCTCTTGAACTTTGAGCTTCAATCTTGGCAACTACAGTTAGCAAAGGGACGCCATTAAAAACACACAAGCAGAACCAACCAGCACACACGTAGAATAAATCAGTAAATTACTGGACTGATTTTCTATAATCACAAAAACAAAGAAAAGCTCTTAACATGATAATATTATTCTATACAGAGTCATATACATTTTGAAGGAGAGTCCAAGAGAATAACAGTACAGACATCAGATGTTGATTATCAATCCAGAAATTCTAAAATATATACGCAATACACCTACCTATATTATACCTTTTAAAAAAGCTCAACTACCCTTTTATTTTTTGTGCATGATGGGATCTGGAAATCGGTGCAGGTGAAACAAACCAGTATGTTAACACTGCATATATGTGTATCTGTTTCTGCCAGTACTTTATGACATTTATCGCTTTGGCCTATGGATATCAACTAGAAAAAAAAAGATGCAGATGAAGACTTTTCAAAGTCTGCAGTCACGTGTCAGACACCCCCACTATGCACAAAACACCGATAAATATTATTTGATCTGCAAAAAATAAATTAATAATAATTTTGTATTTTTTTGTCAGCTTAGAACATTACATTGGTCTTTGGGAATCTGTAATGTGTATTTGTCAGTATTTTATCATAATGTTGAATAAAAAAATGATTCTGAAAAATATAATGAACAGAATAATAGATTATGAAAAATATTGTCTATTCCATCTCTGGTTCAAATGTACAATGCTACAATGCTACAGTAGAATGGCATTTGTTCATTTGGGCTCATTAAATACTGGTGGGGATTATGCTCAGGTTGACTGAAAAGGCTGAGGACTTTAATTACTATATTCTTTAAATCACCGTACAATTTAGTTTAAAAACAATATTAAGAGTTGTAACATACCCAATCTTGGCCTTTTGTTTGGGCTTGGAAGAAGGTACAATGCAGGCCTTCCTACAGGCCTTCTCTTTCGGCCTTGCTTTGCCATTTCCTTTATGCTCACGATCACGGTGGGTCCTGTGCTGTGAGGAAGAGCTGGGGAAGCTCTCAGGACTCATAACTCGTGGGATGTTCTTCTCCCCACGCTGCTGGGCTTTAGCAATCGCTTCTGATATTATCCTATTGGCCTTCTCCTGCTTGTCCTGCAGACTTGACTCCATCTGATGATGCATCCTCCGTGGTGTCCTCTTCTCCGATGATGAGCTGGATGAGGATGAAGACGACGATGAAGAGGAGGATGATGTGCTGCTCTTCATAGGGGGGCTGAGGACCCGTATTTGGCTACTGGGACCATTAGCGTTCTTCCGAGGCTTAGGAAAAAGAGAAGAATGAAGATATAAGTATTTATTTTGAATTTCAGACATGATGTAATGTATTGTGGAGGACATTAAACCAATCTCAAATGCTGTGCAGTACAAGCAACATATAGCAACACAAACGCCCATAATGTCGACTCTTCGCCTTCAAAAGGTTTTTTTTTTCCTTTTTGGGTAAGAGAGATTTCTCTCACACAGAAGTAAACAAAACAGCAGAACAGATGGGACTACAGCCAATCAGTCAATTCAGATTCAGATTTTGCTTATTGATTCAGGTTCATATTGATGAATGGTTAAACAAATTGTACAAAGAAATAAAGCTAAAATGTTCAGATAACAAAAGATATTCACATATTTAATATTTGTTCTTTTTTTCTTGTTAACTGAACAGTCAGTCCAGGAGTGTGTCTGCTAAAGCAACAGCAGAAAAGTCCCCTGATAGACATTCAACATTACAAAAGGAAATCTGTAACTTCTACAAACTGTTTTCTTTTTCCTTGCCTGACGTTATTTAAATGACAGACAACTGAGTAAAGACAAAGCCCCTTCACCACAAATGCCCTTACCACTCCCCAGGCTCTACTGGAGGTGCCTGTGAGGAGCTACAGCTGGCTGATGAGACACTCGGCTCAAAGGCTGTAAGACATCAAACACTGTACAGTGTAGTACGGTGATTCCGTGTTGCCTTAAAAATTGAGCTAGATTTGATGTACAAATACATTTATAAATAATAACTAAACACTGTTGTAGCTTGTAACGTTAGCCATGCATTCTACCTCGTATCTAAACAAATGACATGCGCAGCATCGGTTGCCTGTTTCGGAACCAAAGTCATCCAACTACAAGTCAACTAATAACTGAGCAACATAAGCAAGCTTTTGGTCCCTTAAAGAAAATATACCAGCACAGATGAGATGTCATTTCATTAAACTATACGCAGAGGGTAAATGTGATGTTTCAGTTATGAAACATAGGCTTACGAGAAATAATATTGTAAAACTACTGCAAACCATTTATGAAATTACAATATGGTGTATTGTGAACTTTATCCCACACTCTTTCAGGAAAACACAACCTTGTGGGCTGTGTGAACCACTCAGACAGCAGAGCTTGTTGCTGTCCCCATCACAGATGCTGGAGGTGGGGGGTGGACCTGTCGCACTCTACACGCTCACTTCAATTCTCACACTCTTATCTAACTCCACCAATGGACCTTCAGCATAAGACAGGTCAGTGCTTCCGCCAAGAATTTATTTAGATCAGGTGGAGAGGACTTTGAAACTCATGTGACACAAAAACTCTCTGAGCCTGATAGAAATTAAATTCTTGTGGGTGGAATGAGCTATTCGAAGATGGGGTAAACACTGGCTCAGTGTAGTAGGTTATAGCGAGCCTTGCAGACATAAATAATCCAGCCTGCCTGATACATGATAATATGTGAATAATAGATGGCGTGACTGCGGCTATGCCTACACAAGCGTCTTGTGGTGGGACTTGAGCCCAGTGGAGAGGGAACCCATAAATGGATGACCTAATCTAAAAATGTGTTGCATATGCTTACATGGCCCAGGCGCACCCAGTTGCCCCCCCCTCTCTCACACACACACACACACACACACAAACACACACAGATATCTGAATAAAAAGAATTAGCTTGAACCTCGCGAACAAAGTGGGGGGATGGAGTTGAATAACTAGCAAATTATTTGGGATGAAGGTTAGGAAAAAAAAACACGCACACACACAAACACACATAAAGAGCTGCATTATGATTTTCACGTGTGTAATGCTGCTGAGGCTATTAGGAAGAAATTTACTGGATCATGCTGGAATGTTCTCATTCAAGTAAATGGTAAAAAAAAAGGAGGGGGAGGGGTTGAAAGTAAAGCTTAAGAGCGGAAGAACATGAGGGTACATAAAAGAGGTACTGTAGCATGAGGAAGACAAATACATGAAAACAGGCTTCTAGCAAAGAGAAAGAGAGTGAGAGAAAAGATAAAATGCACCAAAACTGGGAGCACTGCAGCTGTGTAATACGTCTATAAATAACTGAAATTACAGCCTGCCAGCACTGCAGTGATTTCAATCTCTCTACCAGCACGCAGTCCCATGAAAACAGTGGGGACCATTACAGCCCATGAAAAGGTAGAGTAAGCTCCATTTGGGCCGGCTAGCTTTCCCTCACTCTCACCCCCTCATTTCCACATGTAGTGAGCTCTCTGATTGACAGGCTCAACTCAGAGGACACACTCTCTCTCTCTCTCTCTATCTCTCTCTCACACACACACACACACACACACAGTACATAAACTACAGAGCAGCTTGAAGAAAGGCTGAAAGAAGACCGAGACTAAACAGACAGTGAAGGTGAGAAAAACAAAGCACTTTAAATCTAGGGTGCCTTAATAAGGTTTAGCACAGCGAATGAGTATGACGGGGAGAGAAAAAAAAAAGCAGCAATGAGTTCAAGATGGCGGCAGTGCAGCATGAGCCAGTAGCAGAGGAGGTTGTTCAGTTCCTGCCGGCCCCTCCTCCTCCCCCTCTTCCCTCCTCCCTCCCAGCTCTCAGAGCAGCTCACTTACCCTTCCTCTTGGCCTCTTCACTGTAGACATGGTGTTTTTTTTCCCTTCCTCTTTCCTCCCCCTCTCCAACTGGCTAACAAAAGCCTTGCCCTTTCGCCGGGTTTTTTCTCTCTCTGTTGCTCACTCACGCTTTCTCTTACAAACACACTCACTCTTTCTCTTTTAACAGTCGTTTTCTCTCACTCTTCCTTGAGCTGTGTGTCCCCCCCTCCCCTCCCTCTCTCCTTGTTTGCCTCCCCTCCTCCTCCCCGGGCAGCTCTTCTCCTCAGGCAGTGGAAGAGCGCTGGAGCCGTTCGTTTCCTCCTCCCCCAGCAGGCAGGGCTCAAGAGGAGTGCATGTGAGCCCTCTCTCTCTCTCTCTCTCTCTCACCCTCGTTTGTTTCTTCACAGGGTGATGAGGGAGCAGCGCTGTGGGCGGTAGAGGAGGTGCGTGGCAGTCCAGGAAGCTCTCATTCTGCTGCTGCGTGCTGCTTTGCCGTCGTCCTGCTTCACCCAAGTCTCCCTCACTCTCTCTCTGAGCGTGTGTCAGAGTTACCTTCCCCTGTCTCCTCTCTCCTCCCCTCTCATTGATTCCGCTTTGCGCTTGCTTTTCGTGTGTGCTCTCAATGACTTTCTGAGCCTTCTCCCTCTTATTCTTGTTCTTTCTTGCTCTTTCCGCTCTGCTGTTTCCCTATTAGTGCCTCTCCTCGTCTTCTTCAGCAGCCTGGAAAGGTAGGTTACTCCTTTTATTACACACAAAAAGGCTTTTGTTTTAGCTTGCTTGCTTGTTCGCCTGGTTGTTTTTTCCTCCTTTTTCCCACTTGTCTTTTTGCTCGTTCTCCCTCGCTGCCCTTCCCTCTCCCTGGCTGGGGCGCACGGTGAGCTCGAGACTCTGACAGGCAGAGCGGCGGAAAATGAAAGCACAAAGCAGCAAAATGCATCAGCATGAATATTAGAGATGTCGTTAAAACCCAGACTCGTTTTTCTCTCTCTCTCTCTCCCTCGCTCACTCACTCGCTCTCACTCTGTCTCTCTCTCTCTCTCTTTGTAAGGAAGTAGGCCAGCAGATGGTGCTAGCAGTTATTACATTAACTTTCACAACTTAACCCCTGAAGTACTAGAATTTTCCCACACCACAGATAGTCAGAATTGTTGGGGTTTTTTTGTCGTCATGTAGGTTAATGCTAACGATGAGCTCATTTATATATGGAACAGCATCACTCAATGGAGCTGGATGAACTAATAAACTAAATCTCAAATCCTACAAATATATTCCTAAAACAAACAGTCCATAAAAATGTAGACACTGAGAAATAAACACAGTAGAGTATAGTAGACGTTCTACTTCCTAGCAGTACCAGATATGAGAAGCTTACACCACACAAAGTTTTCAGTGGTGAACTCGTGCACTTATGAGGTCAATGCCTGGTCACTCTGCTATGACTCGTGGAAAAAATCCTAGGGGAAACTGGAATGTGTCTGAGACATGCAGCTCTTTCTGTGTGCCAGAAAAGATATCAGGGATGTGAGCAAGCCTTTCAGGAGACTCTTGTCAGCATGATACAGAGGCCATGTGCACCGGCTGGCACATGGTGTTGGGAATTATTCAGAGACACATGATTGGCCTGGAGCCAGGTACAGTGCACAGTACTACTGGGTCAGACCTGAGCTACTGACACATACTCAATCAGCTTTTAAATCATTATTTACTGTGCAAAATCAGCTATGCAGGCTTTTTTCCTTTGAACACACAAGCATTTGTGAGCTGACCAACAGAACCAGGTCTCCCAACCACTGACCTGAGGCAAAATGAGGCACTGACTGGAGACATTTAACATTTGAATAGCTGAAAAAAGGCACAGAGCACTGATTTACCACCTCAGTTGTACTTCTGTATATATCAAAGTAATATATGGATTTCATTGGGGATATGTGATAATCATATATGAACATGGAAAAACACTAATCAATACACTTCTCTTGACAGGCAATGCTGGTGACAGACACTTTACTTGAAGAGATTAGACTTTAAGGTTTGGAGCACACGTGCCATGATGTTATATTGTATTGCTTATTTTTGCATAACTTGTGACACTGCAGCCAGAAGGAAGCCAACACTATTTGCTGCAAGTTTAATCAACTACAGTGTGAAACATGTGGGTGAACGTCTGTGGGCTATAACACAATATGGCTTTACACATTGTACAGATAACCTAAATAAATGACTATGCTACTGACCAACTGTATTTGTGTGGGCAGCCTTAATCAAAGTGTGTATGTATTTGTGTTTAATTAGTGAGGAGGGTGGGGGTGGGTTATAAGGTCAGAGTGATCAGAACTACCTGCAGACAGACATTTTAACACCTCTCACTATATCTCTGTGGTTTGTGTAGTTTTACATTTTACAGCCTTGACTGCGATGTTTGCATAACAATTACAGTCGTTTCCAAGAGTGTGCAGCAGCCGGCATCAGATCCACCTGCCAGGCCAGACATTGGAGTTTGGACTTTAAAGCAGACCACATGCTTACAGGGTGCTGAGCAATAGCCAGGTAATGCCCACTAGGGTTTAGCTGCTTGTGGAAGAGCAACAATACAACAGGTGTTAAAATTCATAGGCAGCTGACCTATGAATGAGTCACAAAATGGTGTTTGTACCAAAAAAAAAAAGATCTATTTTTAAAGAAATATAAAGTAATAATTGACATCTACAATACAAATATATCAATACAAACGGGTAACATTTAGAGGATCTATTTGACTTCTCTTTCCACAGGAAGACTTTGTGGCCGTTAGTTATGATAAAACGCTTTTTCTTCACAGAAGAAGGTTTGTTTGTGTGCCTGAAAACAAGAGCAAAGACGGAAAAAAGAATAGCAAATAAGTGTGCATGTTACACATGCTTCAACAGTCACATGGCATGAAGCCAGAGTTTCTTGGTAACTAAACAGTTAATATGCAAACAAGTCTGGCAGCTCTCTACGAGGGGGAGTGGCTTCCTTTAAGGACAGATGAGGGAGGGGAGAGGAAGAGGAGGGGAGTAGGGGAAGGGGAGGGCAGTAGCAGAGCTGGTGAAAGAAAGCAAGTGGAAAAAAAATGTGTGTAAGGCTGCAGAGGCACAGGTGTCTGTCTCTGAACACTCCATTACTTCCTCATCAAAGGGCCTGTATTAGTGCACCACTGCTCTCATTTCTTGCCTGTGCCACCGTGAGAGTCTCAACTAACTCACCATTAGGGAAATGAGAACTGAGAGCAAGCAATGGACTAACTAAAATGACAAGATGACTAGCACCCAGCAGTGCTAGAGTTCACAGCAAGCTATGATAGAAATGGATGCCTAAGATCTAGTGGCTCTATTAGAGGATCACAAAGGCAGCCCTTGCAACACAATAATGGAGCACTATTAGCACTATTGGTTTCTCTCATTTGAAATGAACATCATCACACAGCAACAAGCATTTCCCACAGGTTCAGAATTGATTTTTGGGGATCTGGCATCCACGACTTGAGAGTCAGCTGCAACACGGTGTAAAACTCAAATCAATAGCTGCTTAGCAAAGGATCTAATCTAAGACTGAGCACTAATTTGATGTTATCATAAAATTTTTACATATATTGGAAATAGTGAAAACATTTTTGATTAAGGCAAAGGTGATAAAGAAGCTACAGCGCTACCATATGAAATCACTTTCACTTACAGCCTTGGCTAAACCATTGCCTCCATTTTCATTCTGTGAAGTTTTCTAAAAATAGGCTTCGTCTTTAGTGGTTCTTCAAGAAATAAAAACAGAGATGCCTCCTCAGGCATCGACAGTTCTTATACCTATGGCTTTGTTAATGAAACACAGGTTCCACTGTTGAGTCTTGGTGCAATAAAAAAAGATTAGGCCCTATTAATTAGGCCTACGGCTACAGGCCAGTTTGCAGCCACAATAGAGTGTGAGGCAGCCACAGGGTTGACAAATGAAAGAAGACATGATGCACAGCAATGCTTCCTAAACCAATTAAATACAGTACCATGCATTAATGATTCTTTATTCAGAGCTAATAATAACAACACCATTGGCTTGGCTGAGAATGGTGCCCTCTAGAGGAGCTGTTGAAAGCATTATTACTACATTCTGGCTTCCACTGTGACGACGCAGCCCTGCTGAGCTGGATGGAAAAATTGAGCAAAGAGAAATGGGATTATACTATTATTGCATTATTATATGTTTATTTTATATAACTGAGCAATGTCTGGTTTTACACATACTTACTAACTCTCATACTAACTCATACTTTTGTACCTGGTTGCTGCCTTCCATCCACAAATGTAATCCACTCACACGAAACAACAGGGTTTACTCGTTTGGTGTAAACCCGCGACTCTTACAGGTTCCTGGTCAGCAGTTTCCCTGATTCAAGAACACAAACCATCATGCTGATCTGTAGATTCTTGGCCCTAATCTATCCCAAGACTCTTTAAATTTGGGTTTCTGCTGATTTGGGTCAAATATGATACACATAAATCACCTATAATGGACCTAAAGCAAATGTTTATTATATGAATTTTTAGGAGCTTCTTTATACAAATACTGGAGGCCCTGGTTAGAAATTCAGAAGTTTATTATTAATAGGCTCTTAGCATAGGTCAGGTGGTGTCCAATCCTGGTCCTCGAGGGCCACTGTCCTGCTTGTTTTGCATCCAGCCCTGCACAACACACCTGAAGCAGGTAATCAGCAGCAAGGTAGGGCAGGTCAGTGTCCCTCAAGGACATTCCCTGGTGTTGGGGAATGCAACTTCTAAAATTTCCATACAACATAAACATCCATAATCAATCCACTTATTTTTCTGGGTTTGTGTCAAAGTCTCTTCCACCATCACATAGCATTTCTCTGCATTACAAGTGTTATTGTAACTAAAGGGAAACGCATCTAAAGGAATGAGACTTCAACACATTACTGGACTTACAGAAACACTTCAAGAGAAAAACGTCTCTTGAAGTTGTACAGCTGTGTCACAAAGTAAAGTATCCTCCATCATTAATAATCTTTGACTACATAAAGACAGCAGCCACACAAAGAGCACTTTAATCAAGGTCACCATGTGGCACATATTTTCAGCTATCATTTTAAGCTGTGAGCACAATGGTCAGCACTGGCTAAAAATGAAAAGCTGCTAGGTAAATGTCTGGAAGTAGGAACTTCCAAACAACTTCACCTGGATGACTGAGAATCTTCACAAGCATACTGCAAGGTAAATGCATTTTTCCAACCTCAGTGTCTGTAATCAGAGTCACTCATACCCCTTTTCCACCAAGCCAGTTCCAGGGCCGGTTCAGAGCCAGCGCCTAATTTCAAGCCAACCGTCCGGCTCTCAGCCAGCAAAACTAGTTCCAGAGTCGCACCAGCTCCTTGCTGGTCTAGAACCAAGAACCGCATGCGTCAGAGGCTGGGGGCGTGATAATCATGACCAACAAGATCAACTAAAGCTTGATTGCAAAAAAAAAAAAAAAAATTGTGTATTAATTAGATTTTATTAACTGCAGCGTAACTGATAAAGCATAGCTAGTTGATTAGCTAAGGGCTAAAGTTAACCAAGTTTAACAGAAATCAAAACATAATAACTGTCCATATCAATCACAACAAGCAACAGATATGTTGCAGTGTCTGGGTGCCAGTATAAGCTCATAAAGTCAGGAGCAACACTGGTACATGGTTGTCATTGTTGTGCTTTGTGTTGCTGTGAAGACAGATGTATACAGACATATATAGTGACTTTATGACGCTGCTCTGTGATTAAGCAAATCGGTGGGAAAGCAAATCGGTTCCTAAGATTGACAAAAAGGGGTATCACTGATGTGTCTACTTCAACACTTTGTTTATACTGCTGCATCTTCAGGTATAAACATTCAATAAGGTTGGTGTAAGAAGAGGAAGCATGAAAAGTTCAAGGCTGAAAACTGTACTGGCCCGAGAAGATAAAACCCTGCTAGCAGACTTCAATTCCTTGTGTGTGTTTGTGCACATCTGTCTGAGATATTTATAGTAAACGCACACGAGCGCACACACACACACACACACACACACACACACACACACACAAAGGGCTATGATCACAAAGGCAAAAAATGTACGCATGCAAAGACAGTTTCATATCTGCTTCCTTTCACATGTCCACTGTCAAACATACACAAAATATTCTTTAATATATTAATTAATTCTGACAAGTGCATGTAGTGCACTATATCCAAATTAGTCATCGAAAGTGGTCAGACTATAGCAAGCATATGTCTCAGTATAGCCATTCCTAGTGCTGACAAAAAGGTCATACTTTAATTATCATACTGCTGTACAACTTCAAGATAATATAGGTGCAGACATGTAGGCTAGGACAGAGCTGAACACTAGGGGGTGACTGTGAGGACAAACCAAGAATGCAAAGTAAAGAGTAAAGAGGTGTATCAAGTCAAATAGCTGCCATATGTGAAACAGTCTAGTAAAAATAATATTTTATTTTCTGAATGTCACTGACAAGACAATAATACAATGAGTAAGTTAGCAGAGTAAAAATAACCTTAAATAATGCAGCACACACTGATAATAACATAAACCCATATGAGCACATTAAGTTACTGTTTCCTCTGTCTAAGTGGTTGCTAAATTAGTCTCTGTAACACAAAATGCCTTAGAACTGAATAAAGATCACACAGACAGCAGCAAACACCTTGTGACCTGTTTTGTGTATTGGTTTAGTTTGGCTTTCATGTACGCACCAACCCCCACAAAAAAAAGGTGTGTCTTGGGTTTATTGTTGTGGAGAACACAGAGTAGAGCTGTGTGTCAATCAGGCCCAGTAACTAGAAGAGTTGGCAGGGATTCTAACTACGTCCCTTCTTGCATCTTTTTAAGATCGTATTTTAAGGTGAAGCATTCTGTGCACACTAGCAAGAATAAGTCAAAGGGAATGCACAAGGCCATCCTTCCATAAAGGAACACCCTTTTCAATTTGTAGCTGAATCCTAGATTGTACATATTATTGTGGATCCTTTCCTATTCATACTCAATTCACCAGTCTACAATTCCACCAGGTGTCTTGCAGGTTAAATACATTTTTATTACAAAAATAGATTTTATTTAGTGGCGGTTTTTCAGGTGCTGTGTGATTCGTCTACATCAGAGGAACAAAATGTGTTTTGCATACTGCACAGGATTTTTGTGCAGTTTGTGTACATTTGTGATGTGTCACAAATGAAATCAGGAAGCTTCTCCTTTAAAGCTGGCCTTTAATAGTGGATGTTCTGAGTAATGACGTGTGCCTCTGTGAGTCAGAGATGGCACAGCAGGTCAAACACCAGGCAGTGAAGTGAAGCTGAAATGTGCAAAACAAGCAAGCTGGATGATACCATTCATTAATGGGAACATCGGTGCAAACTGAGGAGTGGAACTGAGAGGTGGTCCCTTAGGATGCAAAAGAGAGAAAGCTAGACAGAGACAGAGGAAGGAAAGAAGAAAGGGAGGAAAGGGGGGGTGGGAGGGATGTAGAGGAAATTCAGCAAGGGGCTTACTGCCAGACCTTTACAACTCCTTCATTATTGAAGCAGTGCAATGGGAGAGCAAGGCCAATGCCGGCATAGAGAAAAAACACGGAAGTGAATACATACAGTACATCCACTCATAAGCAAGAGAGCAGATTCATAGTCAACCTGCAGCTTTCAGTAACTGACAAACAAGGAATTGTTTTTCCCATTTCTGATGTCCACCTCTGGTGAAATGGTAAAGACCAGACATGTAGACATTCTTCAACCAACAAGAAGATAATAAAAAGGATGACCATTACCCCATTTACCACATAATCTTTCTCAAGCATTGAAAAAAATAGACAATTAAATATATTATTAAAGTTAACGGATAATGTCCTTTATTAAATAGTTACTCCTACCAATTCTTTTGGTAGATGAGCTAAGATACTTGATATTAATATAACGCCAAACTCAAGACAAATGTGTGGCTGTGCTAAATGTGATATTCAAGGAGAAACAACTGATGAAGCTGTGTGTATCTCTGCAGTAGCTGCCAAAAAACAGATTTTCTAACCTAACCCTACCCTGTTCCCCAACTCCCTCACACAGACAGCAATGACTTTCCAGTGGACAGTTACTTATTGGCATGACACCACTTTCTCCAATAATGAGTTTAGCTGCTTGAAAAACAAAAAAACACTATAAAGTAACAAATACACTGCTTAAAAATTAAGGAAACATTTATATCACAAATCAGATCATGAATGGCTTATTCAAGTTGAAAATATTTACTTATGTACATTGTATAATTTATTCAGAACAAGATGGCAATAAGAATGGTCACCGGAAACCAATAGAATCAACCCATGGAGGGCTGTACTCAAAAATCTAACTGAAAAGTTGTGTGGATTTTATCACGGCAACTCATAGTGTGACTCACAAGTGAGTATGGCCCCTGCCTGCCTGCATGCACTCCCAACATTGTCTGGGCATGCTCCTAATGAGTCAGCAGATGGTGCCCTGGTAAATCTCGAGATCCAGTCCTGGATCAGGGCAACAGTGAGCTCCTGGACACTCTGGGGTGGTACTTGGTTGCATCGCATGCACTGACACATAATGTCCCATAGGCGCTCAGTTGGATTTAGGTCAGGGGAACGTGACGGCCAGTCGGTAGCATCAATTCCACTCTCTGACTCAATCATCCTGGACCTGTCTACATGCCCTGGCCCCGTGAGGCCGGGCAATGCCCTGCACCAGGAGGAACTCTGGGCTTACAGTGTATGGTCTGACAACTGCTCTGAGGATTTCATCACTGTACCTCACAGCACTCAGGGCACCATTGGCCATGACATGGAGGTCTATGTGGCTTTCCAACGTTGTGCCTCACCAGACCATCACTGACCTACCAACAAACCAGTCATGCTCGATAATGTTACAGACACGCCAGTAGCCTGCAGGAGAACATTTTTTAGGGCACTCGCAGTGCTTTCAAAATAAAACAATACTGTACCAAGAGACACTAACAATAATTAACAATTTTATGGTGGCATAGCATTTCTAATGCAGTGCCTTACTTCCTGAAATATGGGAATAATAAAAATACAAATGATAAGGTGTAACATTTTAACAACAACATAATAATAATAACCACAAAAACTTATACTTTATTGAACTTTTGTCTTTTGTCCATAACAAGTTGACATCTTGTTGCTGCTCTAGACAATGTCACATGTTGTTATCATGTGCCAATGAGGGGTGTAAGCAGTAAATCGGTGCATTTACTTAATTACTCAGAGAAACCAGGTCACATTGGTAATCGAAGAATGCATTCCACAATGGTTGAAAAATAACTATGTATTTATGCACATAACTGATCAGATTTAGATATATTTTGGAAGCGTGGCTCACAAATTTTAACTGTATGGAGATACATGCAAAGATGCGATAAAATTGTTACCTTTTCTTTCTGGACATATGTGTCTAAGGTTTTTTTCATAGTGCAAACTGGCTAAACGGCTGACATTTTGACTTCTACAGACCACTTTGTGATAGTTTTAATTTTAGTCAGACTTTGGGCGGGCTTGATTTACAAACAAAGAGACATTCTTCTATGTAATTATCTTCCATCCAACCCCACGGCAGTATATGTCTGTGGTCTTTTGTCATGCACATAAGCACTTAGAAAAAGCTGATCAGAAACCCAGTTGCATGTGCACATAGCAGAGAACTCTGTTCTCCAGACTAAATCCACCTGGGGAATGCCCTACCCTGATTACAGAAAGCTGGTTTCTTGGTCAAATTATAATAAAGAAATCTGCTTACTCAAGACAGCCAACTGTAACTAGGTTGCTATCGTGTATTTTAACACAGTAGCCGTTTTATGGACATGGACACAACTAAGTAGTATTCTGACAGTGTATTCCACTGTCAGAATACTTTGTAAGTACTAAAGATGTACACAGAGAAATAAATATTTCAATATAAAAGTACCAGATGGCTCTTGGTAAACTATATGTAGCCTCCAGTGAGTAAAATCAAATAAATACTTGATAGTAAAAAAAAAAATAGAATAACTTATAGAATAGAAAAACATTAAGTCTTATAGTTGAATTGACTAATCCTTCAACTACCAAGAAATAATAACTTATTAAAAATAACTTTTAGAAATGCTACAGAAATTAAATATATAAATAAGAGAACCATTCTAAAGTTGACCTACACTCTGTAATGTCCCTGAATGCACCAAATACTTGGCGTTCAGAGGTCGCAAACACTAATGCTAACATGACTAGTGTTGATTGTAATCAGAAATTCACTTGTATTATTTATGTGCAAAAGGTTCCTTACAGTGCAGTGTTAATAGAATGAAATTAGTATTATATGCACATAAACAAACCGATTACAACTTGCAAATGCAGTGCAGTGATACCATACTAGCTTTTAGCATCTGTTAAAATAATGCATCAACTACTCTATAGCACTGATCCCAAACAAAAATCTGACAAATCTCACTGTAATAAATACCTGCACTGCTGTCCTCTCATTCTGAGGTTGCCAGGCGTTTTGCTGTGAGATGCTTGTGTATAGCAGTTGTGCTGCTGTAGTACTGTTAGGCCATTTCAGTTTTATAAACTTTATTTTACCATTTTATTAAGTCTCTGTTTATGAGAATCTCACACTATTGATAATACAGTGAGTAGAGTGAGTTAATTTCCCTGTCAACAGAAAATATATGCTGTAAAGTACAAGCATAACACTCAGTAAATAAGGTCTTGCCCTACAACACCGGTGTCCATGGTAACTAGCTAATGGCTTCCTACTGACACAAACCTGTTTGCTGAACTTACAAATAAGTAACCAGTGAGCCAAGAATCATCTCTGGGGACAATATAACGCACGTTATATTCTGTCAAAGTCAAACTGTGGAACATTATGTATCAACTGAAACAGAAGGACAGACTAACTTTAATAGCCAGCTTTACTCAAGCTTTGAGTACCTCAAGCAATCATCATTTTAATTCAACAATTCTTTCACAGTGTCTGTCCTACCTCAGAAACTCCCTTTATGACATGTTAAATACAAGGGCAAGGGGTCATACCCATCCATGTCTTTTCTTTTCTTCCACCCTATGATGCATCCTATAAAAAAGGCTAATTTACAATTGCTTTTTATGCCATCTTCTTCCAGTTGAAGATTTTCTAAGCCGAGAGACACTACGGTAGTCTCATTTCCTAGTTTTCTGCTTTCCATCAGTCAAAGGTTAACACGAGTTCAAGGAGCTTGCGTCATGTCACAACCAAAAAGCCTTGCATTCCAGTCACATACACACAGGCAAAAGCCCTACCCATTTGACTGCTGAGCAAACACTCACACACCCATTATCGAAGAGAAATAATCAAACCCATTTAATACCTAGGTAAGGCAGTAAAGGAAAGAAGGAAAAAAAGAAGAAACTATATAAAAGAGTATACTTTAAATTCAGACCTACTGTGTAGTTTGGGCTGGCAATGTTCCCACATGCTTCTCACACAGTCAATCCAAGTACAACTCCCTCCTCCCTCTCCTCTGCCAGCTCCTCCCTCACGGTGCCCTCCCCTTCTGCCCACAGCAAAGACCGCCTGACTTCCTGTTTACCTCTGACCCTTACTTATTCCCCGCCTTTAACTGGCAGGCCTCCAAAACAGACAGGTCAATGAGACTAGATGCAAACTGACAGAAGAGAGAGAGGGAGAGAAAGAGGGAGCAATGTGTATGGATGTTGGGGGAGGTGATCATAGAAAGTGTGCGAATAAGACAGCGTATGACCATGTGGCCACTGGAGCAGCAGGTTTCCCCAGGGGTGTCGGTAAATGTGCAAAATGAGCATGTGTGTGCTCACCACTTGTGGGTGGTGGGGTGAGGGCTGGGGTGATTCGTGGTGTCAAGTTTCAGAGCTGATTAAGGCATTGCCTGCCCAGTCTGGTCGGCATATATTATATAAACGTCAAGAGAGGTCAGGAAGCAACAAAGCTAGCATGTCACTCACACACACACGCACGCACGCACACGCACGCATGCGCGTGAACCCTGCTTTCTAGTACACACACCCAATGTTGCTTACTGGCAAAACAGCTCAGAGGTCAAGGGGTAAGCAGTGATACCCAGTCAGATAATAAATCTAGAACCAAGCAATTGTGGCAAAAATGTAAGACGCACCTATTCAGTGTTACTGACAGGGGACTATCACAGTCTACACTGTCATCTCTCTGTTTTTCTTCTATTCACCGAAAGAGTCATTTAAAGCCTTTGGTGTAAAAAAAAAATTAAAATCACAAATGCAGTGTGTAAATTAAAAATTACTAAATATTCAGTATCAAGTGTCATGATAATGAAAAAGCAGGCTATGGATGTACTGAAATAGATTACAATACAGTAAGTCTCATATTACATCAAGAAACAGTAAGCTATACAGTAACTAACTATTAACTGTAACAAAAATTTAAAAAAAGATTGACTACTGTAATCCTTTCCAGGGGTGTATTTCATTAAGTGGGTTCAACAAACTTAACTCAACTGTGAACGCTCCGTTGACTAACCCCAAGATAGGAAACTTATCAGTGGAGTTTCAATACTACAGTTCACCATAGCAGTATGTTATTACAGAGCAGAGTTTATATTTTGTTCCAGTTAGGTTACAAACACAGTGCTTTGAGAAAGTATCCATATCTCTTGAACTTTTCAAGATACAAAATACAGTGCAACCAACTGCCTATAGAAGTCACCTAAATAGTTAATAGAGTCATGTATATAATTTAATCTCAATCTGTCCACAGGACAACTATTAGTCGTGCACTCCACAAATCTGGCCCTTATAGAAAAGTGGCGAGACGAAAGCCATTATTAAAATAAAGCCATAAGACTTTTGCCACAAGCCATTGTAGGGAACACAGCAAACACATGGAAGAAAGTGCTCTGGTCAGATAAGACTAAAATTGAACTTCTTGCCCTACATACAAAACGCTGTGTCACAGAAACCTAACACTGTACATCAACATGAACATGCCATCCCCACTGTGAAACATGGTGGTGGCAGCATCATGCTGAGGGGATGCTTTTCTTCAGCAGGGACAGGAAAGCTGGTCAGAGTTGATAAGAAGATGAATGGAGCCAAATACAGAGAAATCCTGAAAGAAAAGCTGTTAGAAGCTACAAAAGACTTGGGCGGAGGTTCACCTTTTAGCATGACCATAACCTACACATAAATCCAGAGCTACTGGACTAAACTGAACTAATGAAATGGTTTAGATCAAAGCATATTCATGTGCTAGAACGGCCCAGTCCAGTCCAGATCTAAAGCCTATTAAGAATCGTAAGAATGACAGCAGTCAATACAAGAACTGAATAATTATTTGAACTGCACACTGAACTAGTTAAAAGTGTCATGTTGCACCAAACACATTCCCACGTGTGCTCCCTGTCGCTGGTAGGACAGTGTTCACCTGTGTGCTTGGAAATGTGTGTGCGCGCACATGTAGACACAGAATTCATGCAGTCGTTTAAAAAAGAAATACCATAAGGCTGTTTATCTACTTTAATAAAAGGACAAGGTATAGACCTGTTCTATAGGAGGTAACCTTAAATGACTTCTGTTGTGATCTGCAGTTGCACTTTATTCCCATCCCAACATGCAAAGCAGCGTGACGTACCTTACATTCCCTAATCAACAACGTAGCAGGCAAACTGATGCAGTGACATTTAGGATTCTTGTAAAAGCTGGAATATGAAATTTCAAAATACTGCTCAAAATACTTGATCCACGGTACGAGACACCCAGACGCAAAAATTCATTACACATTCATTCCACTGCTGTAGCCTGTTAGCCGTGACAAGATTAAACGCAAAACTAAATGTCCAGTTTTTTTTGCTACAATGACTGATTTATGTCCTAGCTGCACTTTCAAGATTTAAGACTCAGAGAACTTTATTAATCCCATAGGGAAATAGTTTTGCCTCGTTACTGTTGCTCTCAGATCAAAATGAAAGAAAGGAACCACACCAGATAAGGACAGGAAATAGATCAATAATTGTAAAGTGCAAAATAGTCTTAAAAAACATGAAAAAAAGAACTGTGATCCCGCCAAAGATTGCGATATGATATATTTACCATATTGCCAACCCTCTTACTTTCTTCTGTGCAGGACTGAAATCAGGGTGGCAAACATCCTGTTTCAGTTTGAATAAACTATTAAGGAGGGGGCAAATCTCCAAAACAGCTTTTAGCCTTTGATGCTTAGTTTAATTTGTACACATACAGAAGTCTTTCAACTCAAATTAGGATTGTGATTACCAATAAATAGAAGACACAAATGCCTAAGAAATGTCTAAAATCAAACAAACAAAGCAAGAAAATGATTAACCTGTGTTTTTGGTACAGATACAGTACACTATCTGAAAATCCAATTAAGATTAATCTGTTTTTGGCTAATCCATATTATAGTAATTAACAGTGACCAGCCAAATGAAAATACAGCACTTGATCACATTAAACGTGGGTGGAACCAATACTACCAATTACAACCACATCGAGAACGTATATACACTACGAGTCAAGGTTTGGACACACATGACCATGTTTCCACCAAAAAGCAGATTTCATAACATCAAATTGAAGAATAAATGTGTAGTCATTGTTCATATTGTAAATGACTATTGTAGCTGAAAACAACTGTTTTTAAAAGGAATATTTACATGAAAATACAGAGGCCTAAATTATGCAAACAATACTACTGTCTTCAAATATATATATATTATAATATATATATTATGTTTGCTAATGCAAATGTATTAATTTAAAAGGAGAACCGATCATTAGAAAACCATGTGCAATGATGGTAACACAACTTAAGACATGTATCTTTTCATCAGAAACATGGTCATTCCTATGTGTGTCCAAACTTTTGACTGGTAGTGTATGTGTTGCTAATTTGTCTGCCACTTTCAAAATGCACAAGATTTAGAGATGTAAATCTTGAGTTCCTTACTAGTTAAAGGATACATGCTGACTCACAAGTGCACATGCTGAAAGCATCACAAACTAGGATTCAGCTCTGAAGGGTCTCACTAGCGTGCTCGATGGCTTTAAGCTTCACTGACATTGCCACAGAAAGTTCCCATTAGTTCAGAAATGTTGCTGAAATGATTCATGGGCTGGAGTTTTACAGACATCTACAGTATTTATTTGAATTCACAACAGGGCCTAAGATATTTTATTTAGTCAGTTCAACCACTGAATACTGCAACCTCTTGAACCATGGGTGCTCATCACAGTTCCAGCTGACCATTCCAACCATTGCAAATCCTAATTAGCCACATTCACTGCAGGGGAGTGAAGAGTAGGCAGCTATCCCCTGATGTCTGTTCAGCAAACACACTATCAACAGGCTATTCACACATCAGTGCACATGAATAGCACAGTCAGCCTGTAAGCATCAACACAGGGCTGGATGTTGACACAGACAGGGAGAGGCTTGTTCATATGGCTGTGGCCCCATTTTAATCAAGGACCTTTGCAGTTGGACAAATAGCCCGAGTGGATGAGCTCTGCTTCAGGCAGACCACCTGTTTTGTTGTCTCCCGTTGCTTGTTGGGAGATAGTCGAGGCAGTGCTCAACACACAGTTTGCATTTTGCCTCATGGGTACAGGTTTAGTTTCAGAATTGGGGAGACACAATGGGTGTACTGCCAGTAGGAGAACACTGTTCAGAGAGATATAAATGACTCATTCAAACTGTTAAAATTGCCGTCAATCATGTGTTTGCCAAATGGGGGTGTGTACAGATACAAAATACGTGGGGTTGGTAAGATCATGTCAAACAACACTTCTGTGTTCTTGGTGGTAATGAGTGAGAGAGCATTTTATCGGTAGTGAGCCATGAACAACACAAGTGCTCAAGTGAAAAAATTTAATTGATTTTCAACATTTGCAAGTGTTTGAGTTAAAACATTTTGATTGCCTTCAACAAAACATGTTTAAATGACAGTAAAATGTGTTGTTTTTAGCATGTTTCTTCTAATATCATTGCATTACTGTAACACAAATGTTATCAAAGGAAGCTGAATGTGTTAAAATTCATGTCCTTTTTTTTCTTTTGAGTGTGCAGACCATGATGATGTGTCTGCTTCTTTTGATGCTGGTCATGTGTCACTTGTGGGTCAGGAGGCTGTGTGGATGCTGCTAAGTTACAAGCAAACTGAGGTCCAGGAACTGCCTGAAGCCTGTTACAGCCAGCTAATGCATTCTCCCAACCTCCCCCTCTGCTTCTCCTCTCTCTCTCATGCTCTTCCTCTCTGTCTCTTCCCCTCCCTCTCTTTCCTAAGCTCTGCTTTTTCCATGAGCTACTGCTCTCTTCCAAACACCCTCCCCCTCTTTCAAGTGCTAACCACTCTCCTTCACCACGCTGTTTTCCTCCCGCCTGCTCTGTCACACGTGCACAGGCACTCACACACATACACAGAAGCTGTGGCAGCTACCACAACAGCATGCAACCTCCCCCACACTCCAGCGAGGCAGTGTACAAGTGCCTCTGGCTTGCCCTGACCCACATCTTGATATAGCCCTAAGTATGCTTACAGCTAAGTCCTGAAGACACTCCTGCCACTCTCAGCCTAATCAGGCCTGACCTGCTGTCGGCGAACTGGGCAGATAGATAGGCCAGGGTGGACGGAGCATTATCATTTTCAGAAGGCTTTCAGATGGCCCTAGGTACCGCCTCTCCAGCTTCCCCCACTCCACCACTGATTGCAGCTTTCTGCTAGACAAGCACATGTTCTATCTGGAATAGTTAGTTAAACATTACATGAGCAACTGGATTCTGTGCCATAATATACTTGGAAAAACACAAATTCTCTTAATGTCAGCAAACAAATATTTTCCCATTAGTAAATCAGAAATTATGCACTTGTGATATATTATTTCTTCAATTTGTGTCAATTTCTCAATCCTTACTCCATCTAAACTCAAAAGAAATATGGGTAAACATTAACAAAATTATATCAGAACAGGGAGAATGTTACAGTCAAATAACTGTTCTCCTATAGTTTGTCATATCATTCCAAGCAGGTGCAATGTTTGTTTAATTGTAAGAAGCATGCAAATTCAAACAAATACTTTACTGCTGATTTATAACATTGTACAGCTTTACCTTTTCTTCCTTGTACACAACAGGTGGTGGTTCCTTGTGCTCATGTTCCCTCTCCTGGCTGGAACTAGCCCAGGAGCAGTTGGATCCATCGTGTTGGCTGAGAGCAGCCTCCAGCTGGGGCAGTAGGTCAGGGAGGAGGTCAGGAGGCTCCAGGTCCTCTAAGTCTCCATCTTGAGCCTCTGGTGGCAAGATACTCTCTCCCAAAGCCTGGTATCCATTAGTGTTGATTGCCCCGCAGCTCTGAGGCTGCTCAGAGGGCAGTTGGCTTGTTATGTTGTAGCATCTCATAGATTCACCAAACATCTCAGATGACTTGCAGTTTCCCTGGGTTTCACCAGAACAACACAGGAAAGGAAAGTCCTCTGCCTGGCTAACTGGAATCCTATTGTGCTGACTCATAACTGATGCAGGAGAAAACTGACATACTGTCCCTGTAAGCTCTGGCAATGTGGAGGAAGAGGACAGAGATTGCTGACTGAGACTCGATATTTCAGGCTCTCCAGGGTACGTAGGATACTGAGTTGGTTGGTAAGCAGCAGGAGAATTGATTGAGCATGTGGGCAGGGAATGAACCATAGATGATGAATGCATGGGGAAGGGCAGCTTAGGGTCTTCTGGCTGAGATCCAGAGAAGTCTTGGCCTCCTCTGGTCAACTGGTAGCTACCCTGCTGCTGCTGCTGCTGCTGCTGTTGTTGTAAGCAAGACCCACTTAGTGAAACATTTTGATCATCCAGATAAGACTTACTTGGCAGAGCGCTTGAATGGAACCTTGGTCTTCCTACAGTTAGTTGGCCCTGAACGTGCTGCTGACTATGGTGACTCTGAGTGTGACTTTCCTGGTGAAAGGAGAAATTGTGATGCTGCTGTTGCTGCATTGACACAGTCTGTGGGTTCATTTGTTGGTGCTGGTTAAACAGCTGTTGGTGATGACTTTGCTGTTGCTGCAGCTGCCGTATTCCGTGTTGTTGATGCTGCGTTTGCTGTTGTCTGACATGGAGTTGCTGGTTGTGCAGTTGCTGCTGCTGATGACAAAGCTGTTGCTGCTGTGGTAAGGTGTGGTACATATTACCATTCTGGTCTTGGTTGCCCCACATTGGACTGCTACTGTTACAGAACAGCCCATTGGATTGAGGTACCTGGCTAACAGTGGGATTGTGGTAATGGTCATGCTGTTCTGTAATCATGCCGCCACCACCTCCACCGCCTGTGCCCCCAGGACCAGAAAATGCCTGACCCACAGGATTATGTGCCTTCATGCTAATGTAGTGACCCATCTGCTGACTGTAAGTGGGTATGGTTTGATGGGTAGAAACTGGAGCCATAAGCCCTTGATGCTTCTCAGGGCCTAGAGGCTCCACATGAAGTGGCTCAAAATCAGTACTAAGGTTTAGCTCATCCACAAGCGACGGTGCTGAGGAAAAGCCATCCTCGTCCAGCCCTTCCAAACCTCCCACAAAGAGGTTAGGGTCATCAAAGAAGTCCATGGCAGAGGCTGGAGGGTAACTGGAACCTTTGGAACACCACCGAATCCAATGAGCCTCACTTTCTGAAGACCTACAGCATATCCATCATAGGGTGGCCCTGTTGATGAATAGAAAAAAATTTTATTATTAGAAGATGAAAACTGATTTTATCACATAATGGTCGAGATTAAGATCAGATCATGGTGTTCACTTAAACTACAAAATATTTATTAAAATAATTAAAGTAAAAAATCCATGACACAAACATGCTAAATAATTTTCTATTTGAGGTGTAAAGACAATTCAGGTAAATTTTTCCCTTACTATATCTATTTTGATTAATTACTTCTTTTTTTTTAAATAACTAAATGAATTCAGATCCAGTACTAACAAAACAAAACTCTGAAAAGCCAGGTAATGGCTAGGTCAGAGGGGTCTGAGAGAAATTTGGCACTGTCAATTATCTATCAACACGGCCTTTCATGTGTGTAGTAAAGCAGCTGGTGTAAACCAACCGCCAGCCACCAGCAGGTGCCTCTTTGCCTCTTCCTGTACCCCCTCTGCTTTAACACACACACACAGACACACAGACACACAGAGAGAAACACACCTCAACCCCCACCCCCACAACCAATGAAGCTGCCTACCCTGCTGCTGCAGAATGCGTGGGAGGTGCAGACAGCTGATAGAATTTCAACAGCTAGGGACAGAGGCAGATGAGGTCCTTGTGTATGTATTTGTGTGAGTGTGTGTGTGAGCGTGCTGCAACCACAGACCAGCGGAAGATGACAGGCGCTTACCCAGGTCAGTCATTATATGCTGACTTGCTATGCACACAGGCACATAAAAGCACAAATAAGCACAGACATTTCTCCAGAATCTTCTAAAAAGAGTTTAATTGTTTCAGTCTTAAATATATAATGGATTTCAAATGAGTTCAGTTGGTTCAAAAAATATATTTTCAGTAGAATATTCTCCTAAGTGTGTTAAACTGTTTTGTTTCTGTTCAAAACTACAACCCATGTGATTTGTAATCATAGGCCATTCAATTAATTAAAATAGCTTTTAACTAAAACAAACAAAGGAGAACATAAATAACACTGCAGTGATGGGCATGTGCATGAGTTTACATTTGAGGCCAGAAATATAGTGTATTTTGTAAGGTATTCATAGAAATGGATAAACATCCTAAAATGCCAATGCATCACCCCAGACACAACATTAATATCTGAAGAGCTTGCAGACACACTTGAAAATGCAAATGTTGTCTGGATTTTTATATTTGACAAACAAAGGCAACCTACCTAAGGTGTCACCCTAAAATGCGATTCATGGGGAGGGGCAGGTTTTTGTCTTCCTGTCCTGAAAACTTTGATCTCCCCTGCTAGACTGTAACCTACTCAACTTCACAACATTTAGGCCAAGTTGTTACTACAAAAGGTAAATTTGTTAAGGTGGATAACTTGCCCCATACAAACACTAACAGCTTTCTGCGTCAAAATTGCTTGTGTTGTTTTCATTTCCATTAATTCATTACTTATACTGACTTATTCTTTGCAAGGTTGTGCAGGCTAGAGTATACAACAAATTCTGTTCAGAACTGAGGCAAAGCTATAAAATGATGCTAGATATATATGAGCACTGGGCTTGAATCTTAACTAAAAACCTGAGACTCATTCATTTGCAGCACTACATTTTATTTCCATCAGTCCATTCAGAAGGTGGCAAAGTAAATTATTAAAAACATGACGTCTAAGCCAAACTCACAACTCTAAAGTGCACAAACAGAGGTATGTTTGCCCTACTTTACTGTAATGTCATGTATTAAGGCATGCACCAGCTACATTAACACTCTCCCCACTAACTACAATCAACAGGTCCCAATAAAAATGTGTTCACAGAGGCATGAAACCATTCCTGTTTCAGCTATGGTTGTTTTGCTTCCAGGTTGAGGTTCTTTTTTACGCTTCCTTGGATTCCTATAGAGTCAACATACTAATTATTTGTCTCACACTCAACAAGCAAAACAAGAGGCATGTCCACCTATGACACAGACAATACAGACAGCCTGAGGAGGAATGAGACAGGAAAATGAGAGTAAAGGCTAATTTCATAAAATTAGAAAGTTACAACTTTTCTAAGTTGTACTTAAATTATAATTACACCATCTCTAACTATAGTAAAAAGATTAAAAGTACCTAACAAACTTAGGTAACTAAAGATATTAAGTATTTTGTGATGCACACAATAGCTTAATAACAAAAAAATGTATGTGACCATAATGGAACTTATTTGTCTTAGTGAAAGGATACCCAGCACTTGTCCGGCAGATACTCTCGTTTGTGACGTTTATAGAAAGTTTAGGCTACAGTTAAAAGACTAAATATACTATTCAAGATGGATTTTAAACAGTAAACCTGAGATAACGCGTTATGTGTCATACAAAAAGTGTGTAAGAGTGGTGTGTTTTACTTTGACACCATATTTCTCATGTGCCTTGGATCAACGCAGCATTTTTCCTGAGCCTGCTAGCCAAGCCACTGCTAACCCATGAACACCCCATCTGGCACAGACCAGTCCCCCTGCCTGAGCCTCTGTCGTCTTCCAGCTGTTTCCTTCATAATCATGACGCTGTAAACACCATCCAGGCACGTGCAAGTCGTGCCTAATATCAACAAAAACTGTGTACATAACTGTCCCGAGGTCGCCATTGTAGCCTGCACCGATGTCACACAAATGGCCCCTTCTGCGCACCTCAGTCAAACAGCATCAAACCAACAAGTAGCAGCTACAAGAATCTTTAAATTGCGAAGACTAAAACGCGTAAAGTAAATAAAAAGTAAGTGTTGCTGTCACTAGAGGCGAATTTTACGTGCCTCGTGTCGCCTCAGCTGTAGCGAGGAGTCTTACTTTCATGAAGTAGACACCGGGCTCGGCGCTGAAGTCAACAGCATCCTCTTCATCTTCACCCAGCAATGGCTTCAGCTTCTGCCGGCGCGGTGTTTGATGAGGCGACGAGGCGGCGATGTGCGCGAGTGCTCGCTGAAGTGGAGACAATGTGAGCGCACGTGGGACCTATGATGGTGCATTTAAGATGTTAGCTCCCCGGGCTGCTGAGCCCGGTGGTCACACGTGCTCCTCGTCAAGCCTCCACTTTGGAAACCTCAGGATTCAAAAGATGTCGTGACTCGTGACGCGTCCTCGCCGAAGTAAGGGAGGAGGAGGAGGGAGGAGGAGGAGAGGAAGAGGCCGGAGATGGATGGATAGGTCGACAGTGATGTCGTCCGCGATAATATAAGTAGTTTGTTATCCTCGACGGAGTTTCGTTTTCATTTCTTTCAAAGTGCCGACGTATTAGCGCTGCGCGCAGTTAGCACGTCCAGGTTGGAGCGCGGAGCCGAGTGAGCCGGGCTCGTCGCTGTCAGTTCAGGACCACCATGACCCACAGCCACTGGGGGACTACTTTGGAGCCACGTACGTTTTCGTTTAGCGAAGCAAACTACGAGGAAGTGCGATAACATTTGCTGCTCCACATGAGAACTTTATACAAAAAAAAAACCCATACGGACTAGTTTGACAAGTCGCCACAGTCTTAATGTCTACCGGGAAGATATATCCTCAGCAAGGCGGTGTGTCATCAGACAGCTGAGCCGATCCTCACTGTCAGAAATTGACAGCTCCTAGGCTGAATGGAACAGAACCCCTCGAGTCCAAAACATCTCTCAAAATTACCATCAAAATAAGTGTTGTTGCTTACCTGAAACGGAGACCGAAGCACAACTCCAGGCGTCAATGTACAGAGAGTGTTATCGGCGAACTTGTTACTGTGTTGTTAGTTGTACTCCTGCTGGCGACCGTGGTACAGCCGCTCTACTGCTGCTGCTGACGTGACTGTGATAACACTGGATTTGCATATTAGTGACCTCGCCTGTGATTGGACCGTCGACCATTTGCCACAACGTAACCTTTCATTTTAAAATTAGAACCGCTTCTGAAAGTATTAGCACTTTTGGTACGGTGCCGCCCCAAACCAGCGTCAGAGAGCCCCTGATTAAAATCATGCATTCATTCGTAATATCCCTGTGTTGACAGAGCGCATAAGATGGCCGCGTCCGCGCCGCAGCCAATCCGGAGACGTTTTACTTTCGCACATGGACCGGAGTCTCTTCTTATTGCAAACATGACGGGAGTGGGAGAGCTGCCCCCCACCGTGGGTACACAGCGACCTCTGGTGGCTGACCGAGCGACATACTGATCTAAGACACTATAGAAGATAGTGCATATTCATTTAACATGTACTAATTTTGTCAGGGACTGTAGGTAGGAGTACTTTTTCTGTTATACATATATAGATATATGTACTACAACATCATACAGTAATTTAGCAGATGCAACTGTTGTTTGGTTTAGGGTATCCATTTTCTTTGGTGCGACTATACAATACACGTTGAATAAGTCACGTGTTTCTTGTGGCATACCACACAATCCTACTTCACATTTACTTTTCTCACTAACTAGGTTTTACTTTTAGAAAACACGCAATACACTGAAATAATCAGCCACACGTTCAGTTGCCTCATATTTTTTAAGTAGCAGGAGAACTTTTCTATAATAAATTGATCTTAAATTACAGTACACAGATTTATGATACTTTATATCTATCAATGTATCGGCATACGTGGTAATCAAAGCAGACAACTGCCCAGGTTTTAGTTGGTATTCAGCACTATAATTAAAAAAATGTATTTATGTGAAAACCAATTTCCCATCCAATCCATTTCAGACACCACTCACAAGTTGAGTTTTGGTAAATCCATAACTGATGAAAAAAAAAACAACATAGTATGACTTTTATAATTTTATTGATTTCAGAGAAAAGCTTTTAAATTTCATGTCAGCTATGCAGTGTCACTCACTAATATGAGCAGGAATGGATCCATACAGAAAACATGAAATCTAACACATTTGAGGATTTGAACAGCTCAAATTGCAGTGTGTGAAGTATACTGGGATTTTCCTTGCCTTTTACAGAGGCTATAAATAGAATAAACAGGTGTCAGCACCATATCTGCGGTCTTCCTTATTCCATCCTTAGCTCAACAATGTTTGAATATTGAACATCTCTTAGTAATGGTACTAATAATTTGCATCCAGGGTTCTCTACAAGTGATCTCATACATAAAATGACATTGGTCTGGCACAACAAAAAAGGTGCGACTCCATACGTACGGAACTCCATTTTGCGCTGCTCAGACAAAAGTTAATGATTTAGACCTTATCAAAATACATTTCTGACTTCAAAAACAAAAGTAGGAATCCTGCAGTGACTTGTGAAGAAGAGATCTGTGAGTGCGTTTAAAAACCATTTGGAACAAAAGCAAACCAAAATATTCACTTGTAAAACTGATCAAGCATTGATGCAGACATGTCTCTTAAAGTCAAACCTTAGCACAGAATTATTTACACACCAAACCTTTAATGACCAAAGATGCATAAAATATTCAAACCATTTAAAAGTCAGACAACCTAAAATAAAAGTAGTTTACTTATGTAAAACCCTACTTGTCTGCCTATTTTTAGTACTATGCAAGACAATAGCTTACACAGTAGGATTTACAGAAACAGTCCAATAAACCGACATTAAACATACCATGTCAAACTAATTGGGTACTGAGAGGGGTGGTGATTAAGCTGTGACTCACAACATTCCAAGTCTGACAAATAAACAGTCCTGAGCCTATTTCAATAAGTGGTTTAGATCTGAGTCCACTATACTTACCATATGAAGGCAAATTGCTTTGCTCATACTCTTCTTCATATTGTGGCACAGTATGTTATCACCTAGTCCAACAATGTGCATGGATCCAGAAATCTAAATGAGAAAGCTCTTTGATTGCACCAAATGATGTTGCTGAGACATCCATTTGTCATTGTCGATTTACATACCATATAAACTTGTTTTCTTAATCTAAAGCGGCTTGAGGAGATGCCTACAAAGCTGAGCAATATCATGGAGACTGAATATAAAGTTCTCCAAACTGTTTTATGGATCCACCTCAGCAGAGCCAAGACAGTGGTGTGGCATAATGATAATTGTGCCTCCCTCTAGTGGCCACTGCACCAACAGTGCGGGTTCAGCTCTGGGGTGGACTGTCGTCTTTGCTGAAGGGCTGCGTTGATCCAGGTTTCACCCAAGACAGCCCTGATACCTTGTGGTGATCCTCAGGCCGTCTCTAGGGCAACAAGGCAAATAAGCAGTTACATAACAGGAACAACTCAACCAAAGTGCTCATGGGTCACACTGTAGCTTTACCAAACCCTTTAGAGTTTAAGTCTAGTACGAGAGGTTCTGTAAATCTTACCTTGTACGTAAACATCCTCTCTTTCGCTTCTTCATGAACAGCTGGGTTCCATGGAGAAAAACTAACCAATGGATAAGAATGGCAAAGTGATTATCAAAATCATCAACGTTTTCCTCTTCCTACTGAGTTTGAACACAAATAATTTGCAGGGTTGTGAAGAGTGGGGGGAAAAAAAAGAAAGCTAAAGAGACCAACCTTATTGCGTAGGGATCATCTATCTTGGGCTGATCAAAAAGATGACTGTTGCATAGTTTCACACTATCCACCACTTTGCTTTTAAACAACTGCACATCCTTGTCGTATCTGAAAGGAAACAAATTGCAATGATTTAAATAGCAAAGCAATGAAAATGTATTCTTTTTCATAAAGACTTTAAATTAAGAAAGCAATCATTTATGTTATTAGTAACACCTTCCTGCTAAAATTCACAGCTTTAGGAACATATTATAATTGACATTTTAAATGTTACAGTCCCAGTGTTAAACTTGCATAATACCATTTAGCCAGATTGCAGACAATTTCGCTTTGACATGAGCTGATAAAGATTTGATTGTTGCATTTTAATTCTATTTAGCCTTAAAATATACAAAACTAATACAACAGACAAATAAAACTTTAGGTTTTGATTGTAAAAAGCTCTTCTTTTCATATTTTCTTTTAGCAATCACTGAGCACTGCTAGCATAGCATCCTTTCAGGTGTTCTGAAACATTGACACTCACAGGACAGCAGCTTCTGGGTTGAGTGGTTCTGTGGTACTGATCTTGTAGAAAATTGTCCGTGCATACATGAGGACTTGCCAGATGTGGTTGTGATTCCGTCTGCAAGAAATACAACACAACACATTGTACAAATAATTAGGTTTTCAGTCAAGTTTCTGTATTTTATTAATGTAAAACAGAAAAAAACAAGTAAATCAACAACCTACCTCCATTTGGTGAAAGCTCTTCTGACATCAAGCTCTCCAGATACAGGGTCAACAAGAGGATGGAAGACTGGGGTGTCAAATACTAATTTCTGAAAAAAAAGAACACATAGTTCCCTAATTTGTTCACTCAATATGTTATAACTACAATACTACAAAGTTTAGTTTTGCTGATCAATTACTGATCAAATTATGCTGATGACGACAAACAGAGATACTGCAGACACTGGGTGCACAAATATTTGTTACTTCGATTAACAGTCCAAAAGTGATATTGACAAAATTACACTACTCACAGGACACTCTCCATCTGGGTAGTTATCAGGAATATACACAGTGAATTTGAAGACTCCATCCTGGTACAAGCCATGTCTGATGAATATGACCCCAAACCACACTAAAGAGAAAGACATTTATTTATTTAGATAGATTCAGATAGGATAGATGAGAAACAAGTACAAATGTAATCAGTAACAGGTTTTGATACAGTATTATAAAGTACGCAGAATGGAGGGTTGCATTGAGTGTTAAATTATTAAAATATATGCAGTTCAGAAACATCAGATGCATTTGAGCAATGTAAATATAAAACACTAATTGAAGGATGTTTTAATTGAGGTTCCTTACTCAGTGCTGACTTGTAGGACGGTTGGACATAAATCCCAGGGAGTTTCTGCTTAATCACTAGTGTGCTGCAGGGCACATGACAATAAGTTAGATTAATCCAATATTGGTCTACTAAAATATTTTAATAACAAGAAGAAACATGATATGAAAGACTGATAAAAACAAACCAAATCAAATTTTAGTTCTGATACTGGACCAGTACTTACAACTCAGCCAGAAGAGAGTACTCCAAGTAAAAGGGGCCATATGAGGCATGTGTGCCATTGGCTGACTGGGCAGGAGTGCCCATTGATGCAGGCTTGGTAATAGGGGTTGCATTCTTAGGAATGGGCGGGAGCTGCTTTTTGCCAAAGGAGAGTCGGGCTGGGCTGGCTCTCTGCTCCCCGTGAACACTCTGTTCCTCGCTGTCAGGCCTCTGCTGTTTTGTATAGAAATATAAGGAATTTGACAGCTCAGAATAGTGACCATGACAACCTCTCAAGTTACACCGCCCATCTGGTTTGTAAGTAGTGTCTAGACAAGTGGAATGACACCTATCATTGTATCTTACTGATGATGTTGACAATGATTACAGCAGTTACAATACAGTTTCACTATACACATCGAGCACACAGCAGCAACATGCCAGGAATGCATCAGGAAGTCAGAATCAGCATAGCAAGTATGCGAGGAATGTAACAGGAAACAGTGCGTTAACGCAGCAGCTGTAGCTTGCACATTCACTAAAGTAAGACTTGACTACACAACATTTTTGTAGTAGTGTCCCTTTGATTAGACCAGGGGTGGGCAATTCCGGTCCTGTGGGGCCAGTGCCCTGCTTGGAGACACACATATATGTAATCTCCTATGCCTTTTGAGACATTACACAAGATGAAATATGACATTTGGGGAAACTTAAATTTCACCAATAAAAATCAGTGAACCTCTTATCCACCCTAACCATAAAACTAGCCCTGATGTCTAAGTTGTGTCATAAACAAGCACCATTACAACTTTACCTTACGACTGGTATTGGATGACATACTCCAGAAGGGGTTCATTACTCATTCACAGGTTCAGAAATGGCGTGCCTCTTTTTTATGTAAGTCCCACGACAGGTGCTAGCCGGGCCATCCGCTGCTGTGAAAGAAAGAAAATAAATATTACTGCTGCTAAGGCCAAACACACCAAGCACATAGTGCTAATCTAGCTAAAACTGCAAGTACTGTTGCAACCTGACAATTGAAACTAAAATATATTAACATTAAGTCATGTCAGGAAAGAAAGTGAGAAATATTGACTGCTGTGGAATACTCGAACATTAACGCCAGCGATTGTTTGGGTCAGTTAGCAATTAGTTTAGCTGCATCCTAATGTTAGCAGTTGTATTGTTGTCGACGTTCAAAACTGTGGTAAAGTCACAGTAAAGATCTGTGTTTTAATTTCAATCAAATCATTACTTCTGTTACTGTAGCATTCTGACAACACGTCGAGTTATTAATATCGTCAGAGTTTAAAGGGCTAAGTTATGTTAGCAAACGTTAGGTAGTCAAAACAGTTGTAATTTTACCTGACAGCTGGAAATCTAACCAGATACTCTGGACACGAAGTGGAACTAATATTACTTCGTGTTAATGTTCAGATCCTAACGCTGTTTTATCTGCTTCCTTAACTTAGGATAACGTTAACAGGATGTAGCACTAGCCTAAGAAGATATCTTTAGCATGGCTAACAGTTTCAGTAGCGCTATCCCTTTAATTTAGCCCTTGCACGTAAGCAATCTTAGTAATTTAACTTACCGTATTTGCTAGACTTCTTTAAATGCGCCTTTAACAGAACTGTTAACGCTTACAGCTTTACAGAAAACACTCAATCGCCATTTCTTTTGGATCTCGTCCCGGCTAACTAGCTAACATTTGGTAGCTAAATAATTTGACAGACTGTAACTGGAGTTCAATCTAACTTAATGAGGGGTGGGTCTCTGTAGGACTTCCGTTCCTCATTGGTCGACGGGATAAACGATCTCGCAGACGATTTGATGGCGCGCCTCTCACGTGAGAGGGAAAGTGTGCCTACGTTTCTAAGAAAAAACAAGCTAACGCGGTCACGGTTTGCTGTCAATCAATGAAGTACAGTTGCAGGTAAGAAATCCAGTGAAGCTGCTCCGTATATACAGACTCGAGTTTTTAACAGGGCCATAGTCTATAGACTCGCATTAGTTCACACTAGATTAGACAAATTAGACATTTGATTTGTCATAGCAGCATATAAACGTGGAATCACGTAATCACGTTATTGGATCCTGGTGTGTTAAGTGCCCAGTTTACAAAAAACAGATAACGTCGGTCATTTCGTGTTTTTGTTATTGTTAACAAATGTATAAAAAAAAGATCACATTTTATTTTTCTCTTCTAACGCCCTTCAGGTATTTTTTAATAATAAGTTGACACGTTCTGTTATGAAGAAACATGTCACCCAGTACATCAGTGTGGCTCATTGATGTGTGTGTAAACGATGGAGAGAAGCAATACAAACAACCAAATTAAAAACTGGTTCTAGATTTACTAACACTACATCTTTTTATAGGATTTGCTCATGATAACAGCAAATAAATATTGTATGCTGTAATTTTGTATTTGATTAATTTCATTGACAAAAATGTACTTACCAATTTATTTAGGCTAAATATTTTTTTTTTTGCGTTTTTCCTCCTTATTATATTTTTGAGATGTTACATTTTAAAATATTACTATAGTACCTGTATATCTAGATTAAATATTGATAGATATAGATACAGATTTAGAACCACAGATTAAAATAATAAATAGCTTGTCAAACCTGTCAGTCCCTGTCACTATGAAAACATGACTGTCTTAAATAGAAATGATTATAGAAGGTAAATGGGTTGGAAAATAAACAATTTTGATTGACAGTTCTTGTGGACAAGCAGCCCCCTTAAGGTCCCAAGGGTTCATGGATCAATTAAGAATTTTTTTTTTTTTTTACTTTTAATAATATCTTTTAAAGTAATTGTAAATTACTAGTAATTCTTACATGTGTGCTCTTACCCGCACTGCACTGGTTAGTCCACATCCTTCATTTAGTTCTTTTTTTTTTTTATTTGTTCACCTCTCAGAAGTAAACAGAGAGTTCCCAAGAAATGCTGCAGGGCATTTTGATTAACAATAAAATAATACATGCTTTTCTCTTACCTCAATTGTAATGTTTCAGTGTACTGCACAGCTAAAGTCCCTCGAGGGTAAGGTGCATCCAAGCCTCTGTCACACATTTCTATAGTTTTGACCGCACTTCATTGGCAGTTCATTCTGCTGATTGATTTCCCAACAATTACCCCTAATTATTTTTCTGGGGGAGGAAAAAAAAAGTAATTTAATGCCTGGACGATTGCATTAATTGGGAGAAATAACATTGTCCAAGTTTCAGAATAAATACAAGTTATTATACTCCATAATTGTTATCTGATTGTATATTGTTCCAAGTACACTTCACTGACAAAGGTAATTAGTGTCCTGCTTCTTTATTGGGCAGCCGACAACGCAAGGTCACCATCACTCTTTTGACATGTACAAATCAAAGACCACCTCAAAACAAATAAGTTTATGTCTGCTTTGCCTTCATCGACATTGAGGTGAACTGTCTAACACAAACAAGGATGCATCCACACTGCTGCTTTTCTAATGAGCTTTTTGCCTTTGCCATTGATTCTTCATCTAATCAACTATTGTGACCTTGTTTGGTGAAACATATACACTAATGGGTGTAATTAAAGTGGGGAGATTGGATTAACTAATTGAATATCTGATGTGGTGAAGCTGGATTTTCTTTTATGCATGAAAATATAAACATACATTGTATGTATAGAGTTTTTTAGGGAGTCATGTATGTATTACACTTTAAGTTAAAAATGTTTAGTAAAGAGTTATGAAATTCATCTGCAGTAAAGTTTGCTAAGATGCATTTCACACTGACCTTAGTGTAGCCGGAGGTCACACTACAGAAAATACACATTTTAAATAGAAAACATCCGATCTGAATCAGATACTTGTTTAAGTTCTATGTGCTATGTACAGTAGATCAATGATGTAATGGGATATTTTATTGTTGGATTGTTCCAGTCTGGAAGATTTATATATTGTGGTTTTCAGCAGCATTTTCCAGTTACACGCCTTCAGCTGGCGCCAGAATTTAAATTTGAGATGAAATATGTTCCCCTCTGTCAGTCCATTGCTACAGAGAATTTTAGGCCCACGGTCTCAGATCTACAATTTGGTTAAAATGACAGTTAAAAATTACAATTGGCAGTCCCTGGTGAAACCGGTCTTGACAGCACAGACATAAAAAAGTGAAAACAGATGACTCCACGCCCAGATAATATGTAATAACAATGTTAGTTTGAATAAAGAAGGCCAAATCTAGATTCAAATGCAATATTCATTTTAGAAATATGAACAACTGGGGAGTAAAGGTTAAAAAAAACATCAGGCAAATCCTTCATATAGCAATAGTCTTTTCTTATCCCAGAGGCTATGGCCTGGCTAAAACCTCAATGCGGCAATTATTTGCTGTAATGACTGCAGTTCAAATAAGCCCAGAGATTTTATTAAACCAAATGAGAGAATCATCTGTGTATTATCACCTTGTGATTGACAGTGACAAGTGTTGGGCAGGATCGGATGTGAGCATGATGAAGAAGCTCTCAGCAAAGCTCTCGATAATGTTACCCCTGATAAAGTTGCCTGGAAAACCTCAGCCAACAAATGGAGAGGGAAAGCTCCACGCATATTAATTCCAATTGTCAGATCCCCCGGCTGCCCCTCTATTCACTGACTGGCATTTTACACAACTAATGAAAAAGAAATCCATTGTGCTGATCATATGCATAGATTTCACTCTATAATAATGATGAAATAGAAATATTCATAATAAAAAGTAAAGGTCACTCGCTGCTGCAGCTAAGCTTCCTAAGCTGCAACCTTTGCAAGAGCAGTTGTCAAGTTCCAGCAATAAAATAAGAAAAAGAGAGAGGTGTCAAGTTTTAACCCTACAGAAGCCAAGAGGTGAGACCTGCTGCAACCAAGCCACCATATACTGTAACTCTTTGCTCGTTTGTTTGTCCTCTTACATCAAACAGCAGAGATGTCGGGATCCAACAGGTCGGTCCCCTCCGGCGCAAGAGTTTAAAGGTCAGTCACATAGTTGTAATTTACATAGGCTCCTCTGGATGTACAGCATCAAAGCTAGCGCATACATTGTTCAGGGATTTGTCTAATCTAGCTAATAAAATACAGGGAAATGCGAACAGACGCCTCTCCTCTCTCTGCAGTCGTCCCATCCTGCTTGTTTCGGTAGGTGACCCGAGCATCTTCAGGCATGTGAGCAGTGGAGTAGAGAAGTGGAGAGCAGCATGTCTCCCCTCTGAAGGACATCGCGGCTTTATTATTGCCCGCCGCGACTTTCACACTGAGCCCCGTCTTCATATGCATCATACATTGGCATTTATTAGTGCTATATGCACTAAGTACAGGCCATGTTATTGAATTTGAATATCAGCTCCTAGCCACATTCACAGGCCCTTGAAATATATTAAGATGAAGCAATCTCATTTAATAACACCCAAACTAATAAAAGAAGAGCAGATTGGAAATTAAATTTATGAATATTGCTTGGCAGCAGGAGTGATCCAAAAAAGCCCAGCTTGGTCTGTCATATGCAGATATTTCTCTAGCTCTAAGCCCAGGTGTTGGAGCAATTTCTGACGGTCTCCCCATGAGTATCATGTTGAGAGAACAGTAGGTGTGTTTCAGTCCTTTTGTGTTTGTCTTTCTTCACAAGTAGAAAGCCTTGTTTGTGGACTCCTTAGGTCTTACCGGACAGAAGTATTTTGATAAAATAAAATAGAAATGAAGTGATTTTCATTCTCACAACACAGCGCAAGAATAGGATAGTGCTGAGATAATTAACACAGCAACTTTTTGATGTTGTGTTGTGTTGCATGTGTGAATCCAGCCTTCTTCTAGCGTTAACCATAACACTGCTCTGTTTTTAGTAATGATCATATTTTCCTCTTGCTATGCTGAAGGCTTACATCGTATGGATACAGTAAGAATGCCACAAAAGTAATTTAAGCCATTGACAAAATATAAAGAATGTACACGTCTAGCAATTTGAAAAGCATTTCTTCACCCTTTTTCCTAAAATCTGGCTTCCTGGCTTCGCGAAGTGGCGTTCATCCAAGAGTAGTCATATCAGTCTGCTCCAGAGCTTTAGAAGCTCAAATCATGGAATGCCACTTCTTCACTTTACCGACTGCGCTTCACACACAGCTCATAATTTTCCCTCTTGTGTTGTTGATGGACAACACTCTGTCCCTCAGTGTTTTACTGTTGTGTGTGCGTGTGCAGCCTTTTGCCAAAAACATCTGACGGGCATGGCCTATCTGTGTGTAAATGTTGACTCCTGGTGGAGCTGTGACTGTCACTCATCACCCAGCCAGTCTAGTGCCAGGCATTGATCGCTACATATATCTTGCTCTGTACTTCCCAAACCTTCATCAACAGATGCGGCTGCAGAATTGATTAGCAGCAAGTCGATGACCAAATCTCTTTGGAAACATTTTTATTTATGTGTGTGTTTATGTGGATAGTTTAGAGGGCCATTAGTGGGATTACCTTTGAGGCTCAGCTGAATAACAGATGTTCAAGGACGACTCAATCAATTTGACTTACAAGAGGCTGCAGTTGCAGGAAACAAGTGATAAGTCTGTGGGGTGCCAATGGGGGGGGTTAAATTAAAATAGTTAAGTTTGCTAATACACAGGTACAGCAGAGTTACACCTAGAGTCAGTCCATTATTC
Organism: Ctenopoma multispine; assembly: GCA_034779795.1. Classification (NCBI taxonomy): domain Eukaryota; kingdom Metazoa; phylum Chordata; class Actinopteri; order Anabantiformes; family Anabantidae; genus Ctenopoma; species Ctenopoma multispine. Next base: position 20,646,781 of record JAUYWH010000018.1, on the reverse strand, counting down.
AAAGAGAGATCACTGAGAGGTTTTTAAGACTAGAACACACAGTTAATGAACTGAAATCCTCTTGACGTTTACAAAATGATCAGAAGATTTGGTGGTGCTGTTTTAACTACTGGCAGCTTTAATTTCATTTAAGTTATCACTTTCACAAGCTTAAGTCAAACTAACCCTACATTAGTTACACAATACAGAGAAGAGCTTTTATGAAAGTAAATACATTCTGAAGAGGTGTGTTTGGCTTTTCACTAAAAGTCATTTAGTTACACAAACAAAATCACTCTGACCATTACAAATAGAAATATATAGTGCAAAATATTTGTATTGAACAGAATGGCAGGCGTATAAGTATTTTCAGCATTAGCAGCACCAGCCTCCAGAAAGGCGCATTTTAATTTGTGCAGAGTACTGCATTCAATTATACACCCATCTATATTGAATTCAAATTAATGTTTGATATGGATATTTTTATTATATTTAAATAATCTCAATTCAGCACAAAATGTATTATTTCTCAGGGAAGATCATGTTCTTTCATTCTTTTCAATTTCCCCCCTTTCCTCTCATGAATCAAGTAGTGAATAAATGTGTTGCCGAGACTCACAATCATCCTTTCAAGTCCATGCTTATGCCTCCTTATCTGCAAACTTATTAAAATTAAGTCAGAACACGAAATGGTATTTAAAAAGTTTAAGTGAAACAATTTGCATTGGGAGTGTGTGAAAATGCTAATGTATTCTTTCACTAAGCCTCACAATCACTGTCATCCATTTTGAGCTCTGATTGTTTTCCACATGGATGCCTTCATTCATTATTGCAAAATTATAAACATAAAGAATATCTCTGTATTAATATTTCTGCTTTTTGTAAAAGCTCAATCAACCATAATGTCCTAATTTTTTCTCTGTGAACCTCATTTTATATTATCTCGCTGCTCAAGGAATAGATGTCCCAAAAGGGATTTATTTCATTTATCAGGATTATTGAATTAAATTAAATGAGACACTTAACGCCAGCCGAACAGAGGTACCATAACCACTTTAAAAGGTAGGCCTGCTCTTCACTGCTATTTAGGAAAACACATTAGGCAGCAGATGCCTTTTGTTGGCCGAGCCCACGTTACTGCATAATTCATTTGTTCATTAAAGAAAAGTGTTGGAAGTGCTTGAGGTAAGTGGAAAAAGGTCACATAATTGAATGGATCTTTAATTAAGCTACTTTACAACCACAGTTACATGACTGACATATGCCTCGTGTTTGTTTACATACAGAATTAGTGCGATGAAAGACAATAAATAACACAAAAACACAACAAATGTAAAAAAGACAAAGTTGAAGTAATCCAATTATTTTAAATTAAATATAACAACCTCCAAAAAATATACTAGGTAAAATGTTTGTAGTTGTGCATATAAAAAGCATTGGACTCTAGAATAATTTTGCTCTCATTACTGCTGTCATTATATGTATTTAATGTAACTTTTTCACTCGCACAACTTGCTTTTGTCGCTTATAAAATATTTTCGTGGAGGACCAGACCTCTGACAAACAAGTGTCTGCTATTCTTGTATTCGGCAGCAGATGGCAGGCTGTTTCCACTGATGAACCGTTCCCAGACACAAACACATGCTGAACTTCTGTACCCCGTCGCTGTGATGTTGGCTCCTCAGACCTCGCTGCTCTTGCCTGTGAAATGCATTCCCATTAAAAAGGCATTTTTAAAGCCAACACCATTGCTATAACAATCATCTCCCCGAAGCCAAGCCTCCACACCCGGGAGCTCGGCAGTGCCACACAGGCAGACATGTGGCGGCTGCCGCAAACAAAGGCCCGCGCTCTCCTCCCCATTCCTCTTCCCTAAGTCTCCACATGGTTACGGGCCAGGCTGCCAGGGGCAATTACACCCACAGCCTAGCGTGTGAGGTCTCACAGAGACCCCAATCACCACTAACAAGATCAAAGGCTACTGTGTATCACATAGACAGTATACAAAAGTATACACCTGCATATACTATATGTGTACAAACAGTCTTTCCCCTCTCTCTTCATCCATCATGTATCTCTCTGTCTGCCTCTCTCTCTCGCTCTCTCTCTCTCTCTCTCTCTGGCACGCTCTGAAATTATAACACATTTTGAGTGGCTGTGGAAAGTATATAGCTTTTTTAGGAGCAACAAAAATAACAGGGTGACAATCATGCTGTCAGACATGGCTGTCTCATTTCACTGTATGTCATCAAGTTCATGACTTTGTCTTGGTGACAGTGCAGTATAAATACATCAATATGTTCATTATTATACATGAAACATATGTATTTAAGTAAAAGTCACATGGCTGAAACCAAAAACGATCACCCATGGAGTAAAGCAAATTTTAAGCAACACCTGAATATGAAAAGGTAACAGCTCTAGGAATACAATCCTATCAAATCTGTACTTTAAATATCTGATACAGGAGAGGTATCTGATTTTGGAAGCAGATACTTTATTTGTAGCAGTCAGTAACATTTTACCCTTTTTATCAGGCCTTGCCAATGCAGACTGGCTGAATCGGTGACTGGTGAGAAATGTACCCCTGTATGCTGATACAGCCATCAATACCCACAAGGCCATGTGTCATGCAGCAAGAAGCATGAGCCTTCTATGATACCTCAGTGAGAGCCCGTGCTTCATGTCGTTACACCAAGCACTGATGTGGCAGCTTGCTAAATTATTTGTGCTTCTTTACCAGGGTCATTGGATAGAGAATCTGGTCCTTGAATAATTAATTCGGACACAATCTAAGCAGCCGACTTCTGTTTCCTCCTCTTTTCTTCCGGATTGTCTGCCATCGTCCCCTGCATTCATACTGACTCGCCATCTAATTCATCTGGATTGAAACCTACATCACAATAACACTGTACTCAGTGTCTGAATACAGCGACAGGAGGAGCATGTCCTGAGCGTGACCCACAGGATCTTGAAAAAGAAAACCACACACAGCCACAGAATCTATTTTCATTTTGTGGATAAAAATAAAACAAAAGCCTATTACCAGCACAGCTTTGTTTAGCTGCATAATTGCTTTTCATTATTCAGCGCACAATTGATACCCACAGTGTAGGTTGAAAGAGGCACAGTTGTTTGAGTGAGGCTGGAAATAAGATCTTTTATTGATACAGTACTGCTGTGTCTCAGATCTGATTCTTACAAATACTGAGTGATACAACTGATTGTCTGTCTGTCTCACTGAATACTAATGCCACTCTTCAGGTTGTTAGAAAGACTTGGGGAAGACTAGAGGCTGGAGACACAGGCTTGTTAGTGAAAGATTTCTCATTCAGCGCACCAGACTGGCTCAGGCAAAATGAACACGTTATGAAAACCATGATCTTTCTAAATAATATTA
>JAUYWH010000018.1:20630316-20643302 GCA_034779795.1 Ctenopoma multispine | reverse complement strand
TTACACTGTAAAGTGCCTTGAGATGACATCTGTTGTGAATTGGCGCTATATAAATAAAGTTGAATTGAATTGAATTGCTCTATCAGACTCTGCATTTATTTCTAGAAACAAATGTTAACAGTTTTCCCACAATTCAGATTTCTTTTTTCAGATAAAGGCCATCTTTTCACTCTTTAGTTTAGGTTGATTCATGTGTATGATCATATCATATATCACTTCAGCAGATAGAATCAGTAAACTCAACCTTCGCTGCTTGATTCTTTTACACTGATATATCGTTTACAGCATGGTGTAGAAAAGTTGCTGTTGGTTTTCTCGTGTCTATATCTCTTTATTCTATTATGTCTTGTTGCAGAACATATTCAGTGTCCACTAATTAGCCTTAAATAAAAAGGACAGCTCAGAATAATGGGAATGTCACCGGTTTTGCAGCTACAGACCTGTAGCTGTCATCAAAAAAGTGTGCACGCATTTCGATAACGGAAATAGTGAACAATCCCAGTCATTTAGCCAAACGAACAAGCTGAAAATACTATTACAAGTTGTGTATATGGTAGCCAGAATCAGTATTCTACTAGTGGGCTCAAGTTTTACAGGATTTCAACTGGATCAAGTTTCAAACAACTAGTTTTCTAGTTTGTTGATTTTAACTCACGCCTCATAATAGTCATGAAGTTGGAAGGACTCCTGATTTCAAAACACAATCTTTTGACTCTATATCATAGTATTTGACATTGTACGTGTGTACAGGCAATATAGTCATAAGTATTTCGTGACTTGCAGTGAAGCCTCAGTGATTTGGGAAACACACTAATATGCTGTTACTTAGCTGACACGCTTATAAAACTAATAATCACCTTCAAACTGAAAATGTCACCTGCTCGTGCGTCATTTAAAGACAAGTCTAGTGTTTAAGAAATATGTCTTAATATTTGAATTTGATCTGGACTGGAATACAGACAACATCTATTTTTGCTTTTACCACGGAGCCACAATGGTTAATGTGCAACACAATTAAAGGAGGAAAAGAGACTGAGGGGTGTGTAAAGGAGGGAGTTTACACACTGTAAAAGGATCTATGTAATAAACCAAAGTTTTGGACAATCCAAAGTCATTGTAGGATTCCATGAATATCTGTACACAATATCATCATGGATCATTGGACCAACAACTGATACAAACAGGGATTTTCTTAATTTGATCCATGACGTCAGCTTAGCTAACAACAGGCACAAGTCACAGTGAAATCACATGTAACTTTTCTTAAAGGGGGATCCTTAGCTACTAGATGTAACTACCACATCACTAATACAGATCTATAGTATATATAAAGATGTGAAAGTATACAACACACTGAAATATCTTTGTAATGCAGAAATTAAGTTGACCTTGGTGACTCCTATGTATCTTTGCTGACGTAATTGTAGGAAGACTCTAAGGACCATTTAAGGGACATGACTTAAACCCAGTTCAAACAGCAAGCATGTGGTTATGAATTTCATCATGCTTCATCAATGTGAACTCACAGCCACGATTTGGAGATTGATTGATTGTAGTCACTAAGGAAATGCTGGGGATAAAAGAAAATAGCAGTTACTTGTACTAAAACACAGTTTTCTTTGTGGGCGTCTGCCATCATATTCTGTCATCCACTTGAGGTTTTGTTATCCCGGTCACTGAAGAAGTCTTGGCTACGAGGGGCAGGGGTGGTGGTTGCACAAATGCACGATGAGGCTTCCTTTCTGCCTTGTTCTCTTACATGTATCTGTCAGCCTGTGGCCTTCAGAACTCAAGCCCAGAAAGCCCTGTGGGGCTCGTTCTGTCTGACATTGTCATTACTGGACAACATACAAATGTTGTGGTTTACAAAACTGAAAACAAAAAGAAGTCATGTTTCTTTTTCTCATTTCAGAGCGACAGCACGATTGTGCACATATTTACTGGAAGTGAAATGATCCATGAAAAATGGCAGACCCATCAATCAAATATGGCAATAGCAAATAAATGAAAAAAAGGTTTGTTGATTAGTCTCAAGTCCAAGAAAGAATTTATGATACTTCTGCCTGCCATTGCACACTCTCTGGTTTTTCGCTTCTTTATGTTTTTTTTTTTACACTGTGTTCTTTATTTTGCTATTTCTTTCCATTGAAGCAATTCAACTGAAACCATCAGTTTGAAAAAGCGATAATTGTCAGACTTGTCTGGTTCTGATCTAGCAGCAGTCATCCATATGAAATACACCTCACCAGCAATGACAGAAGCAACTGAGAATGCACACATCCGGAATAAGTTGGCATAAAAAAACCTTTATTGCAAGTAGGCACAATTCAAATGAGCTCTGTTATCAACCTTCTCCATGGTGGCTTGCCAATGGCTGGACTGCTGGCATGGCAATTATCCAATAGCACAAATCCTTTGATCAGTAATACCAATAGTGCATCATGGGCCTCAGTGAAGCTCGTACTCTTTTCCATTTTGCAACTTGTTTACAAGTTATTACACAGCCTCCTCCCTCTTTGTAGCTGTCACTCTGTATAATCGTCATTGACAATACGGTCTGGCCCACGACACTTGGGACATGCCTTCGAAATATAATAAAGACGAGGCTTTGGAAAATTCTCAATGTGCAAGGGAATTGGGTTAAAAGGCAAAATTAGTCTGACAATTACTTTGTGACAGTGCTGTTAAAACCATGCGAAAAAAACCAACAACAAAAGGTACTGAACTGATTAAAGTGTTACCCTTTTTTTCTACTCCCTGGAAGGATCAAACATAGAAGTTCAGCCAGCTTCTTTTAGTGCTGCCATAAAAGTGTCCCTTCCCTCACACACATGATGTGAGAGCTGGAGAAGTTCAATCCCTCATATTGTTTGAAGATTACAGTATCTTTATGTGCATGTACCAAATATGCACATAGACTTACAGCCTTCGTATTAAAATGGCTGAAGTCAGTTGAACCTCCTTCCTGCAACATTTGGTCCGACACATTTCGTATCGATGCCTTTATACTTTTATTGACTCTTATTCATTGTTTTCAAAAGGAAAATGTTATACAAGAATAGTACAAGTTATCCTAAGTTAATCCTAAAGAGAGTAAAATACAATCATAAAGTTGTCACAGTTCACAAACTGTGCAGAGCCGCTTTATGAGATGACGCCACAAATACCAAATCTGTCTGTTATTGCAAGTGACATTGTCATTATGCACTGACACAGCATCCCTGCTCTAGTGGGGCATAAAAATGTCCTACTAAACCGGCAACATAAACAGGCTGATAAATTACATTTATATGCCATCAAGCTGCGACATTTGCTGACACCAAAAATGTTTCTCCAGATCTGCCGAGGCGATGGTTCTCATTATCCAGCTGAGGAGTGAGCAGCACAAGGTTGTTAATGAAAAATACACAGACAGTGACCTTTGTAAAGTCTCCTGCAAATGACAGAGTTAACAAACTCAAGTCAGGGTACAGTGGAAACTGGAACAGAGGGCCTCGCTGCTCGGGATACACTGAAAGAACTCAACGTTTTATCTATCTGAATCCTCATGTTGTTATATCGGATGGACGCTGACGGGGTCAGAAAGGTCACAGTCCTGTCTGTGCTCCAGAAATCACAGCTGCATAGGGAGAAAACATCAGGCCTGAGCTCTGCCCAAGGCACTGGGGGAGTTGGAACAAGTCAAAAGACTATGGCTTGACTCCACAATGAGTGTGGAGGAATTTCTATAATATCTTATGTCTTAATTAGCCTATAAGATATAATGGAGCCCAGGACTGAAACGCAGCCCGCCAAATCATGACAAAATGGCAGTAATGGTTCACTTGGATTCCTAAAAAGCATGCAACTCATTAAACATCAGGGTAACAGGCTAATTTCCGATTTTGCAGACAAGGTTTATAGGGCAAACTCAAATGCAAAGTTTTTATTACACATAGGTGTGTCCAGCAAACAGCACATAAAAATGATATATTTTGATTCCTTTTATGTATCTAAATATGCAAGCTGGTATTCTTGTGGTATTATTCTACAACTGTAAAGGCGCATAGAAAAACAATTAGAGGATTTACTGCGAAGTATCAAATTAAACCGCCTGTGACCTCCGGGTTCACGCAGCCATTTTCATAAATCCTTGCATGGACTGATTTATTGAAAGACCTTAAGAGGGGTTACCAGACAAACTGTGAATATGCTGAGTTGATGATGGCACCATGTCTTTTATACCACAGCCTATTAGGCTCCTTTGGAGCTTAGCTGATCATTGCTGATGAAAGGGTCAACGCAATGACAGTTGCTATATGAGATGCAATCAGCCTTGGGACCATTAATGCTGAGGTAATCATCCTTTATAGTGGTATCGGTTTATAAAAGATGTACACAGCAATACTAGCAGTCTGTGCAAAAGGATTATTGTGAGTCCAATCAACTCAGACAAGCTGTGGGTGGAGCTCACCACATCAAGATAATTTAAATAGTGTCAGATGAGTTGTCAGTCCTCTGAAACATCCTAAATTTACTTTAACATCATTTTTTACAGTCGTGTTTCACCAATTTAATCCATCTGCCGGAGTTTTAAACAAAACTCTAAAAATTATTGTCAGATTCTAGCTCCCCAGGCCTACACAGTAACACTGCTTCAGAAGTTTCAGTTTCACCACTTTGTTGAGTTCTCTGCTCTATGCCAGCTGCCCTTTCTCACGCTCTCACTGGGACCATATGGGCCCGTCCAGCGTCAGCCTCAACCTGCACCAGGCTCGTTGTTTGCCAAAGCCCTGTCACACCTGAGTACAGAGGATCAAAGGGGCCCGCCGCGCCTACAACTACACAGCTGCAGCACGTGCCAAACTTTCTTCTCTGCTACACTTCCTTTGCTTTCAGCACACGTGTTTCCTAGGTTCACCGCTAATCCTGTATTTATGTGTATTATCAGGTCCCGAGGACTCAGTGGAGTGACAGCTCTGGAAACACTCAGCCATGTTGTTGTGTCTTTGGTGATTTCATCCCCTCTGGTTTGTTCAACTTTGGGTCTTTTTGTCTGTTTATGTTTGTTTGTGTCGCCTTAGCTGTGGAAAGCCACATTCTGAGAGCAGGAGCGCAACGAAAAGGCTTCTGCGATCTCACCCGGCCAAACCATAACCAGTAAGGCATAATTGTCATTGGGGTTTCCACTTGTAAAACAATGGCTTTGGCTTGCAATGGAGGCAGCTTTTCATACCAGCAGGCTGAAGAGAAGAGTGTTTTCTGTTCAGTGCTGAATTAAAGCACCAAATTGGGACTGTCATTAGAGAATTCCACAGCGACTGCTAACGATGCAAAACGCTGACATAAACTAAAGCAAGATAAACCTCTGGGACACATAAATATTCTAGATACAGCCATGTATCTGAGCAACAAACAAACAAACAAATTAAAAATAACACCATCTGAATAAACAGGAGAGAGAAAACCATTGATTAGCAGTTGGATTGCAGAGTTTTTGAAATGGTGTCTACCACTCAGCGTAACAGACACTGGCACATGGAGGGACAACTTGAGATTACGTTTGTGTCCTCAGCAGTGTTTAAGCGATCTTATTGACTTCTGCAGATGCACTCAATCTAAGTTAACTTTTATGTAGCCAGAATTGATTTGGAAAAAATCACCAGGGGTCCTTTTAATGCTCTAAGCCACATTAATTTCCACTGGGAAATCCATCTTTGTCCTTTTACATCAAGTCTACTTTGTACTTTTCTATCCCCTTAATGAAACCAAAACCCAAAGATTATTACCAAGCGTGCATGATGTATTTAGTAATACTGAATTAAGAATTTTGTTACAAGCTTTATGTATTCAAGATTTTAAGAAGTATGTATTAAAGATTATATATATATACTATATACTCTTGTAGTTCAATCTAGTACAGGAAGGGTAGATCATTTAGAAAGTGCCATGTCATGGCACTTTCTAAGTGTGATTCTGTTCCTATCCAAAGGGGAGCTCCAGCAATTTACTATTTCACTATTAAAACACAGATTAACAGCTAGAATTCAATCAGCAGGTGTGAGATCATAACTTTTAGTTCCTATCATAAGTCAAGTTTTCTCCAACTTCAAAAAGCTCAAGAACACACAACACAATGTGTAAGAGATGGCTGAAACATTACTTAAAAAAAAAAAATGCAACACTGTTAATAAACAACCCCTAAGGTTATCTGGCCACAGTAAGTAAGTGTAGAATATAGCGTAACAAATAGATGGGACAGCACAACACAGGACTGTCACATGAGAGTTTTTAACAACAAATCACAGTTGTTTCCTAACCCTAGCCATTCTGCAACCTTCTGCCATTGCTATGCTGCTATGGGTCACGGCATAAATGACCTTCAAACTACACTCTGCACATTGACTAAGTCATTATGATAATCAACTTATTGGTTTATAGGATACAATTTTGTTCAGATGTTTGGACAACATTAGGAATTTCATTAAATCCAAATAGATTCATAGCTAATCTTGACAATAGAAATGGTGTTTATGAGACTGTGTAACAGAAACACTGTAATTAGACTGATCATTTACTAATCATCCCTTATAAAATATGGAAACCATGACAGAGCTCACTCAGTCTGTGCCCAATATTTTGTATCAGATGCAGCTGCATGCTTTGAATAAACTATAATTCTGTAAAAAAAAAGCACTTGCTCGCATAACTGATATTCACTGTACCATTACCAAGACGCAAGCAAGGCCACTCTTTTACTTTATGATGCAGATGTTTATCAGAAATGAGTCACTGCTCCTTGGCACTAGAAAGCAGCACTGTGATGTACCGGCGTTATTGTCTGACTGCCAGATGCAGCGGTCTCAGTTTAATGTTTTCATGACAACTGTTAAATCTCTGCGAAGCCACAGCGTTAGCATATCCCCAAGGTCAGCTGCAGACCACCGCTCCAGAGTTTTCCATACAGAGTCACATTCAAGATGTTTCTGTTTCATCATGAAATGAGATATCGAGTATTCAGTGCCTAACCTTGATCTGCTTGCCCACAGCTCTGACAATAGGATGTCTGAGGAAATGATGATTACCAAGAAACCATCAAAAATACATGGTATGAAGTAGGCCAGTTTATTTGTATTTGGAAAATTTGCATTGTAATAAAGAATTTTTCTTTTTTTTAGATAATAGGATAAGGGTACCGTGGGTCTAACAGATAACATTGTGTTAAATACTGTATGTGCCATTGTAAGTGTTTATATACAGTACAGTATGTATCCCCTTTTTGTGTCCTTGCTTCCAAATGTAATAGATCTTAGGTTAAGGGCATCTCAGTGATTTACAACTTATCACTTCATGACTTCAGATGTTTTTTTACAATAAATTGAAAAACAGCACGTTCACTCCCAGGCTGTTATTAGTGATCATATGTGCACCACTGATTCAAATGATGTACTATAAAACTGCCGTGCGCAATGGTTCCAGATAACATATCAATTCAAATACCACAAATCTGGGTGACAGAAAGTATTAATAACATTGTTTAGAGAGAGGTTTAATACATCTATTTTAGAAAATGTGACACTGGCTAGAAAAAGGATCATGGACATAGACAATGTTACTGTAGTGTCTTAATTAAACATTCTCAACCCAAACTCGAATAAAAGAATAATTGTCTACCATTCAGTAAGTTTAAAGTTACATAATCCAGAATTTTAATGGTGTGTTTTATATCCTATAAAGTGGGAAGGACCTAAAAGCAGGCATATTTGGAGCCAACTCCAATAATATTTTATCTAAACAGTGTTCACATGCATTGCAAAATTCCAACCACAAATGTTTTTTTTAAAGAATAAGATGCACGCCGCCATGGGACAACTGCAAACTAATACACTTACACACAGTTTTCCACTGTTGCAAGGTACAAGAAACAATAACGGTGCTGTTGAGAATATTACAGAATGTGAATATTTATCTGTTTTACAAAATAAAAAGCTTGTTGCTTGCATCTCTAGAAGATGTTTACTGTCAGTTAAGGTCAGAAGGATTTGGGTGGGATATACCAAGGAACAGGCACCAGAAGCTACAGGGGTCATTTGGGGAGTAGTGACAACATGCCACTCACCAAATCATCTCTAGTCTCTCTAATGTAAAAATTAACCATCCTCTTTATTCTGACCACAGTGGATTTGAGAGTGGCTGAGCTACATGGTTGTGCGATGCTTCCTTTGTAATTCAATAAAGATCAGTTTCACTACAGAGAGCGCTGGCGTCAAGGAAGGGATATCTTTAGAGCAACACAACGCAGAATGAAGTGCAAATGCTGGAGCTTGCTGAAAGGTTTCGATTTTGGTTGTCATGCGCTCCGTGTTAGACTGGGGTTGAGAGCGTTCGGTCCGTCGCCTAATGTCTTCATGTTGGCACTCGCCTTCTCACCAGAATGGGTGCCAGATGTTTGTTATTTTTTCCCAAGCTGAGCACCTAAAGCACGGTGACTCGAAGGGCCCTTGTGCTGCTCCAAAAACCACCAGCAATGTACAAGCAAACTGGCACCATTTAATGAGTCATACAATTGCTTCAAAGTGAAATTACATCCATTTAAACCTGTCTTACACATCACCCAAAGAGGCACAGAAAAAAGTGTCTACCTTCAATTTATAGCCGAATGAAAACCGCAAAGACAAAAGTGGGACATGTGCAAGTTATTATAGATACACTACATTCTCAGTGATGAGAGCAGCATGTATAAAACAGAAGGGAAAAGGAGGGGTGGCATAATCTTTGCCTGGCATATTTGTATGATGCCAGACTTTGAAATGGAAAAGCTTTTTAGAACAAAATGTGAGTTTTCTCTGTGTCTCCATATGACCAGACACGGTATATAATCATCATTTCAACTGTTGGTTCAGGCCATCAAAGGATCTGTGCTCGATTACTATATCACAGGTGATCACAGAAAAGTCAGGACACATGCTCGCTGAATGAAAGCAGTCTGTAAAGAATACAGTCTGAGCTGCTGACAGAGTACAAAGAGGGCAGATTGTTTTGGCATGTAAGGCCTACGATCACTTATATGTGAATATAGGGCTATAAAGCCTTAATGCAACACTTGGGAGTTATGGAAAAAGTTGCTGCATGGCCTCTATAGTTAGAGGCAGAGGGCCACCATGTCCTAACAGCTGTCCACAGCTGTGTGGTTGACTGTAACAGTGGCAACAGCACCCACACTGCAATTGGATTTATCCGAGGTGGTTGTCAAAGCCAGAACACAGAAATATACAGCTATGGTACGGTCAATAGCCAACGTGCTTGGGTGTGTGTGCGGTGGCGGGCCTTGGAACCAGCGTCAAAGACTTTTCCCAGAGGCAGACAACACACTACATGAATTTCTATTATTACCAACAGCAGAGCTAACGTGAGAATACCAACTGGTACAAGGGAGCCAATACATCCATTTATTATACATACACTAAAATATAAAAAAAGAAAAACGTTGCCAAAAATAGAGGATTTGTGATCTTCCACCATAATATATTTTTGTCACACGCATAGTATAGCATTAGTCTCACAACCCAAGTTTATTTCAGACTTAAGTTTCAAACTGACTATGTGGCTCCTTTCTGACAAAGGAAATACTGTAATATATGCACTGCTATGCTTTTGATTCAACTTATTTCCTGAGTCTTGCCGAGCTCTCATGTCTAGCAGCTGGGCAAATCAGTTGACTTTAAGGCCAGAACCAGGCCTTAATGTCTTCCATCTCTCCGGTCGGACGTGCAGCCCCCATCACCCCAGTGAAGAAGAGAAAGAGCTGAAGGAAGTAGCACCTGGTTCCCTGGAGCCCCTTTGAGGGCCCTGGATGGGGATAGCCTTTGCAGTGCTACTCTGAGTGCCCAGGAAGTGCTCTGCTTCAACATGAAAGTTGTGACAGAAACAGCCAGCTGAGAAGATGATCAAGAGGCACTTAGCAATGACATTTAAACATCTAGGTGAGAGGGGGGGCAACATGGCTGTATGTATGTGAGAGTGAAAGAATGTGTTTTGATTGTGTGTCAGGACTACTAGGGTGAAATCAGGTAACCTGTCACTAATAAATCATTGTGTCCCTAGCATATGCTTTACAGACAGCCCATCTTTCTCTGGCTGTTGCTGTAAAACTATCAGCCGCAGGGAGAAAAGTCCAGCCAGCACGTTCTGTGAAACACACACATATGACATGCAAGTTGAAATATTTGATCATGAAGTTGGTACCATAACACACACAGACACACACACACACGCATGCGAGCACACACTATACTTGGCGCATCAACTTCACAGGCTGTGTTTCTCTCCCACTGCGTTTAAAGTGGAACCACACAGCATTGCGCCCCCCGTCCGCACATCTGGAGGTGCTGCTGCAAAAGGCCGCGGTCCCCTCCTCCTTCTCATCATCATCCTCGGCCCTATTATAAATCCCATCTCACTGTGTCTGTAATTATTCCACACATGCTTATGCAACAAAGCAGTAGCCAAGCCAAATGACAAACAGACCAGAACTATAAATTAAGACTTATTTCTTACTTTAATGGCTTGCACTCTCATAATTTTTGCCACTAATTCTTGCTGCAAAAAGTGGCAACAGTGCACTTTTCTTTCCCGTTCATCCCACTTATTAACAATAAGTATCTAAGCAACAAAGCAAAGACGGCATGTGTTGAGATTGCAAAAAATGTTTTCCCCTTTGTAAATCATTTTCTGTGAGACAATTAAATAATCATAGGTCTTTAAAGACACAGTTACCCAAGCAATACTGTAATAATTAGTGTTGTGAATCTTCATACACAAATAACCCGAAATCAGTCATCTTACTTAAGACTAGCATTTAGAAAACCAGCCAACGGAAAAAAAAAACATTTCTTTGGGTAAGCAAAAATATAAATCTATATCAAGTGTCAAGCACTTTGTCAATTATGCTCAATTACAGAACACCACATAAATCCTCTTAATCGGTGTATTATACCAGGCCTGCTCATACCGTGATGTACAGGCACTGCTGTGAGAGAGAAACACAGCTCTTTCTGTTTGGATAACGGAGTGAGTCTTGACCCGCGACCCTTGTAGACTCACCTCTCAAAAAAAAAAAAAAAAAAAAATCAGACCCCATGATAATCAGACCCTGTTCCTTTCTTTTATTAGGAGGACCTGACATATGAGAGAGCAGAATGAATGGAACATGGAGAGGAGCTCTTCCTTGTCACTCAGCTGTACTCAGCACTCACTTAATCAAGCAGGCATGTGGCATGGTGTGGCAACTGCCTGGGTGCATAAATACATGTCTTGTGGTTTACGCTGGTTTAAGACAGGACGGATGTGGCACTAGTGGCAGCCTGTCTCAACTTGTTCCTGGTATGTTTGTTTTGACAGTCAGCTAAGACCCCATGGGCAGGCCTTCCTCGCCCTGGCTGATCCTAAAACGTAATATATTTAGTTTTCCGAGACAGAAATAGAAGCCACATTATCCTTTAAATATGGAAAGCTGTTGCCCAGAGAAACATATAAAAAAAGTCGTTTAATTTGGTTTTATTTATTTTTTTATCCCTCTGCCTTCTGGCTTTTTAGAATAGAACAGAGATACTCACACAGAGGCAGTTCAGCCTAGCACACCATATGTATGAGCATTAATCAAATGGTCTTGGGCCTCGCCTTTAGTACCCAATTCAAAGTATCACAAATGTTCTCCAAGCAGCACATCTGTAGAGGATGTCAATAAAGGACTTTGAAATGTACACCAACGCCAACACTCGGTAGACAAGAAAAGGGGGCTTTGAAACAGCTCCCATTGGAGGTGCTCGCTGAAAGGAAGACCAGCGGGGTACTGAAAAGATGTCCGTTTCCCCTTTTTTTTAACTTTTTGTATATGTAAATCCACATTCCCTACGGGTTCCGTTTCTCAGAGAAGTATCTATATATGGAGCCACTTTATAATGGACAAATCCTCTTTAATGTTCTTGTCGGTGAAAGAACAGCTGGAGTGGAGATAAAAATGAGGAAGCAATCTGGACCAGCTGTTGAAGTATTAATACAAAAATTAACTACTGTGTGTTGGTTAATTGCTTTCTGCTTAATGTGCTTTCAAAAGCCTTGATTCCTCTTTACTGTTACACAATCGCAACTGCAGTGGGATATCAAGAGGCCTGTGAAATTAAAGATTCCATTTAAAGAAGCCGGCCTCCTCCCCCCCCCATTCTTCTCACGGCTCAGCGGTCATAATGGACTCATGTGTTGAATAACCAAAATGGTCACATTAGACACCTGCTACTGTGGTCTTGGTAGACACAGATAGGGAACTCTTTTAGGCTGCGGCAAAACACAAGTGCCGCTCATCCGTCAAGAGCTCATGCAAACATTTCCATAAGTGAGCCTATAAGTTTAACACAGCCCGCTCTGCCCCATTCCAGCAATCACACGCCTACACAACCGGCTGAGTGACGAGTGATTTCAAACAGCACAGCTGGTATATTCTCTTTAACTGCCATGCGTTTTATTTGCGTTCTTATCTGTTGCCACCTCACTCCTCAGATCCACGCTGACTGAGGCCACATGGAAGCAGTTAAGAACGACGTGTCCCTTTACAGAAAACAAAGAGATTTTTTTTTTGCCTCTAAAGGAGCCACAGCTCTCTTCTCCTCAGGGGCCCCATACATATACGGGTCATGTCTCCAGCACATTTAATTCCATGCTGTAAAAACATTAATCAGAGCCAGATGAAGTGGGAAAATTCTGAAGACATTATGTTTTTATGGATAATTTGAGGTTATTTATGCGGGATAAATAAGAAAATAACAAGCCCCAGACAGCAGTGCAGAGGACACTGGTTGCTGGACATTTATTCACAGCAATTACTCTGCAATTACTCCAGTCCTGAGCACTAATCTCCATAAACTGTGTAAACTCTACACAGATAGATAGATAGATAGATAGATAGATAGATAGATAGATAGATAGATAGATAGATAGATAGATAGATAGAT
>JAUYWH010000018.1:20563263-20630241 GCA_034779795.1 Ctenopoma multispine | reverse complement strand
TAGATAGATAGATAGATAGATAGATAGATAGATAGATAGATAGATAGATAGATAGATAGATAGATAGATAGAAAACTATGATTTAAACCAAAATTGTTTCCATTGTTGTCCATTAGATGGCTTACTTGTACTACAAACTCCCTGCATATTCGTACGGATGGGGGCTTAGTTAGTATAGTTCACGATCAGGCCACGGTCGACATCTTCCAGGAAAACAATGCTGGATAAGAGCACTGTGTGACATATGAGAGGTCAGAGAGAGGCCTGCCACCGCAGAGCAAGAGCCAAGAGACAAGAAAGGGGGCAAGCCAATTTGACACACATTACTGCTCTTTCTCTCTCTCACAAACTATTGTACTCATATTTTTGGCACTGTACCGTACGTCGTGTACACACAAACACACTATCATCAGAAAATACTACTGGTAAAGTGCTCTGATGTGTATTTGTCAAGCTGCGTAAACTAACACAACAATTAAATTGAAAAAGTAGTAAAGCAGTAATTTATTTGCTGATTGATTTATTCTCTAAAAAATAAACAAATAAAATGATTTTAGATAGTATGATAACAATAATAATAATAACAGTCCTGCAGGATAAACAGATGAAAGTAAAAAAAGCAAGGTAGGTATATGTAATCCAAAAAAATATATAGATGAGATAAATATTTAGATGTTCATCCCTGTATCATGATTAAAGTGATGGTAAGATAGAGTTGAATTATAACCTTATTCTAATCATAACCCTAACGTACAGCACATTGAAAAACTCCCCTCCTCCCCTCTGCTTTGATGTCACATGCGTTGTGAACATGAGTGTGTATCTCCGTTCCAGTAACACCACCTCAAACTGTCATTTAGGTGCATGTCCTCAGGTGGAAAATGACTTCTGTGGGGGAGCTTCTCCAATGAGAACATGGATTTGCTCTAAAATACGTTGCTTCTCTCAGAGCATTATGAATAAGTAAACGCTGACGAAAAAACCCGTTTGCAATTTCATTATTTTTCCTAATGCTTTTGCTTTTAAGGTGCATATTGAGCGAGGCATGCATAAAACATCTTCTTTCTCCACTTTCTGTCACTGCAGAAAATTATGGGGGAAACCCATGCACACAAAAACCTCTTCACGGCAAAAAGAAAACAGATGAACAAACAAAACAAGTCTAAAGTCTAAATGTGTCCTAGGCACAACGCCGAGGCCTAAAACATGTCTCCGTATGAGTAGTGCTGGCGTCCCTAGAGTTTATTTTGGTTGAATGAACTTCATCTGATCTTTTAATTCATCCAATTGTCACCGCTGCCCTGGAAAACAGGGTTGTAATTTTGGCCCAGGCATTGATAAGTTTTTCACTTAGCATTGAGAGGATTAAATCAATTATGTTGATTCTGTATTTACTGCTTGCGTGCCCACAGTCGTTTGTAATTAGCTTATTGCTTTTGATCTGATGTAATGTGATGAAATGCCTTGAAGCAGCTCTGGGAGTCAGCTTGGCTGGGGCGACCGGGGTGGGCGCCACTTCCAGGCCCCCACTGAAGCCCGTCCGATTGTCCAAGCATGAGGAGGGGAGGGGACCTGGGGGGGCGGGGGAGAGGGCGGTCGACTCGCGTGAGCAGCCGCAGACATAGAGGCAGTGAGATCGGTGTCAGAGTGGAGGGAGGGACCACCCGCTGAGATCGCAGCATCTTCCAAACCCTCAGAGTTATTACCCTCAGAGGCCTTTCCTTCACATGCATGTGTAATTACACCCCACCCAACCCTGCAACCCACCAGCATCTCCCCCTACCCCCCCCCCCCTCTCCCACGAAAGCTCTCACAACACCTGATACCTGCAGGTAGAGCGCCACAGGGGTGCCTTTGCAATGATAAGGCTCCAAGGCCTGAGGGTCTGCTTAGAGTAACTAGCATTCAACTTTGGCCACCCACATCAATCAAAGACCCCATAACACAGAGACTGATCATCTGTTTTGCTAAAAAAGAGCTGTTTATTCATGGAAAGCTAATTGTTCCACCTAGCCACTGTTCTGCATCCAAGACTGTACTACAAAGCACAAAGGATGCAGGATTGGATTAGAAATAGTCCAATATATTTGGACTTGCCTGAAGGACTGGATGTTGCCTGACAGTCTAAGGATAGAGAATCCTTTTCATGTTAATTCTGTCAAGCTTCTGGTGAACAGACGGATGAAGTTCTTGGCTTACCTAATACAAGAATGAGCTGGACTATCTTTTCTCAAAGACGAGCGGCTCCAACTTGACTTCCATTCAAACTACCCCAACGGAACCCCTCCCAAAGCACCCCTTTACCGCCCCCTTCTCTTCCTTTCCCAAACGGGTGAAACAGACCCACGGTGCACTGCAGACTGTTCTGTTTATGAAAGAGGTCAGGGTGCCACATATGGCCAGCGCGTTAAAATACACACAGCTCCTGCTGCGGCTGCTAAAAATGTATTGTGGCTGTCTGTACATGCCGGAATAAAATAAACTCTGAATGTTTCAGCAAGCAGTGCTGAGAATTTAATGATTGAGTATTTGAAACTATGGTCACATTGTACATGAAGAAGCAGAAAAGAGTACACGTCTTTAAAAGTCCAAAGATATTGGGTTAGACGTCAGCAATATACAGAGAGTTGTTTGACTTGGCAGGAGGGGATGTGCAGATTTTGCCTGGGATAAGCGTGTGTCACACGCCATCTGAGAGGACAGCAGGGCCACAGTAAGCCATAGGAAACTAGCGGTGAAACTAAACACATGCAATGACAGCCACAGGCGCTTCGTGTGAGCCAAGGAGTTTTAGCTCCTAAAAGACTGGCCCGAGGGGAGAGAGAGCAAGACTACTGATAAGTGGAATAAAAGAGCAGAAAATATGAATACTTTCCCCTTCGAAGGAAACCATTATCCATCCGTGCATTAGCTATGCCCACTTATCCTTGAGGGTCGCACGGGTGCTGGAGCCAAACCCAGCTGACACTGGGCAAGAGGTGGAGGAGCACACTGGACAGGTCGCTGCTCTATTACAGAAAGCCAAATCACATGCATCACTAAATTCTGATTGTTTTCCATGCAGTTTTGGTGCTTATTTCTCTTGGCTGCATGGAACACCTCTGATTCTGTAACAGATTTGTGGCTCTATGTTTCACCTCACCAGTAAACAGACTGTACTTAATAAGACTGAGGTTGGAGATTACACTGAAGATTGTGTGGGCAATGCTTCTTGTGGGTTTTATGATCATCACGCCATCAATAAAGTCTCCTCCGACAACATTTCTGACACTGTGTGCTGATGCAGGCGCCAGCAAATGTGAGGAAAAGGTCAAGGCAGAATCGTGGCATGTCGCTGGGTGTTGTCCTTACTTTTAAAACTATCACGCCTTTAGACCGGGTGCAAAGCTCCAAGGTTGCAAGTCTGATTCAAGCCAATAGCCAATCCATCCATCACTGTAGAGATTCAGTGAACACCTACTTGCTCCAACTGGCGGCTGCTTCCAGACACTGTGGTAAAAATTATCAAATTCATTTTCCTAATTATATTCTGTGATTAAAGTGGTCTTTATTTCATTAAAGTTTATAAAATTGCTGAAACTCACCAGACAGCAAAAAAACAAAGGCTTTAAACATAAGTGAGGTGCCAGTAAGTGTGAATCCAAGTTCAAGAGGGCATCGCTGGGTGTAGTACTGGGTGTTGCTCTCTGACACCCTGTCTTTATGGGATCAGACCAGGTTTTGAATAAGCTGCTGTGACCTGTGGCAGGAACACTGTCCACCTCTCAGCTCTATGATCCTTCCTTACACCTAACAGTTGTGGGTAAAGACTGACCATAATTCCATCTCCTGCTGTGCAATGAAAAGCCTCCCCCCCCCTGCTCTTTGTGTTTTTTCCAGTTGCAGGGTCATGTGCTAGCAAAGCATTGTGGGAAGAGAGAAGGGTGACTGAGGTGGAGGAGGAGGAGAAAAAGTTTAGGGATGTGGGTTGGGAGGGGGTTTGCTAATAAAAAAAGAATAAAAACATGTGTAATGAGAAAACATGTGGTGTGTAACTATTGGAAGTCATCAACAACAGAAAATAATAATTAAAGTGCAAGATGAAGAAAAAAAAAACTGAAGCTGTCTTTTCGTGGCTGAGAGACCACTGTCATCATGTCTCAGGAATTAGGCAAACATATGCTGGTCTGCTGCTGTTGAAACCGAGGCGCCTCGCTCAGGCTGCGGTTTGGGAACATGAAAGGCTTTGTGGGATGAGCAGGAGGACTGGCCCTAATTCAGGGCCTCATTGCCAGGGAAGCTGGCAGCAAACTCCGATTGTGGGACAGGGAAAGGAATTTGGTTACATATTCCAGCGAGGACCGCAGCTCCAAACAAACTGAAGCAACAGGCTGCTGAGCAAACCGTTCTGTCCACATTCAAACCTCATCTCTTGTGAGAGGAGGTTTTTGGGGTGAGGGACTCACTCCCACCTGACTGCTCCCAAGAGGAGGGAGAACATGGGGAACAGGAATGTAGAAGGTCGGGCCCACAGTTGAACTTGTAACCTTTCTTACCTGCTGAGATCAATTCCACGCAGGATGCTGGCGGCAGACTCGTTTATTTGGACGCCGTGTTTGGCAAACAGAGTAGGCTTTGTGTTGTTTTATTGCAGCCAATTAAACTCTTAAACTCGATATCTATCTTTGACACAATGCACAGAGGTCAACCTGAGATGTGCAAGGGAAACAGAGAAGGGGCAACAGTTAACAGGTCTCAAAAAAAAAAAAAAAACAGGCTGCAGAACTCACTGGGTTAAACTCAGCATGCCTCCATGGTAACCTGATCTGATGTGAGATTTTTTTTTTTTCCGGCATTTTCAGACAGGCAGGGATTAGATTAATCATGTCTCCGTTCAGAGTACATATGATTATGGTTGACTGTTTACAAGTTTTCTCAGAAGTGCTCTCCATGCCAGGACATGGTGGTAGCACTCAGAGCCTGAAACTCATTCATGCATGTGGTGGTCTTGTTTCAGACCAAGCTACAGTGAAAAATCATTCATTTTTTGACAGTGGAAAATACACATGTGAGGCAACATTGGATTTTCACCTCCTTGTTAGCATTTATTTAACTTCTTGGACTTCCAGCTGGCTTAGTAATGTGAAGTATGTGAAAGTGATTTATTACAGTTCAGTGACATCTGAAAAGTGTTGATACACATAACTCCAAGCAGATTCACTCAAATGCAAAATGAATTACTTGCATTATTACTTTGCCTCTCAGGAGGAGATGTAGTTTGAAGAGACGTTAAGTGTCACTGTCGGTATCGTGCCCAACCAGTGGGAGGCAGCACAGACTGGAGGATCGTGGAATCACAGAGCATACTCTCCGTGCATGCATGTATACATAGACGGTGAGTCACTTGAGTGGTTGAAAGTGGCCGTATCACACATCTGGGGCGCAGACCCAAATGACCAGTGGCAGAGGAGAGGACCAGGATCAGTGGCCAGGGGAGAGGTGACATGTGGCACACAGAGGGGAGAGCAAACCGCATTCAGTTTCTGTCTGTAATCCTCTGCCTGAGAGAAATGTTTGGTTATGGTGAAAGGCACTGTTGTCCCACATTTTCATCCACTTCTAATTACAACATAGCTGAGGCTCCGTGGCAGCCAGCGTAACTGTTGTTGTTGTTGTCGCTGTTTGTTGACATTACATAGTCCTTCCCCACAACACACTTGTCACACGCACACTTTGAGACACATACAATCAAGACCAAGTCATTTACACCCATGTGTAACACCGCTGCACGCGCACGGGCGTGCACACAGGGGCACACATGGCATATTTAAGGACCTTCAAACTCCCACACACACACACACACACGTGGCAGATTTTACGCACAAAGACAAACACACATCCGTCCACAGAGTGATCAACATAGTTGAGTGGTAACCATTGCCGAGCCCAATATAGAGACACAAATCTGTTTGGTGCCACTGGGAGATTAGTGCAACCACAGTTAAAACCAAAAAACACTATGTAGACATTTTGGTGGACCGGATGTCACAACTTGTACATATGTGAGAAAAATTCAGTGTGGTGAAGAAGAGTGAGTCAGTTATTCACCACATACTAATTGTACAATACAAATAAGTTACCAGTAATATGTGGCAGAGAGGTTTGTGTGATTATTTAACAACATTACTGATGTCAAATGTAGCATCGTCTGTTCTGCAGAATATTAATTATTGTTAATATTAATCCTGGTATGTGCAACAAACAAACAAACCGAGCAGATACATATACATACAGAAACCGAGATATAACACACTTATTAAATACAATTTTTATTCTTTGTATTTAGTTTTAAAATAATTTCCAAAGGCTGCCTATACACATTCATTACACATTAAGATGCAACACACACTCTGAACAACAAGTTGTCTCGATGACACAGACACTTATCAGGACCAAAGCTACAGCTGCAAGTCTGTCTAAATACATACTGTACAGTACACACCACAGTTTCTCAGTCTGTAATTTAATGTTTGCAATTAAAAACTCCTGTGCTGTCTCTTGGAGCGCATAATTTACTGAATCAACGTCTTTAAATCAAGCATTTCCTTCTGTGACAGACTTGTGTCTCCCGGAGGAATTTGCCATTCCAAACCACAGTCTGCGATCCCCACGTTGTTTTCACTCCCAATCACACACTTTATCTCCAATTGCTGACTAATTACCAAGAGCAAAGCATTATGGGAAAGGCCCCAAAAATGGCAGTCTGATGTTTTTGTGGTTCAGCATTTGGATTACTGCTTTTCTTTTGCTTTTTTTTAATTTACAGTGTATGTTTTAATTTAATTTATAGTGTGTGAAACTGGGGTCAGATGTGCGATAGGTCGAAAAAGGGTCAGTGTTTTTCTGTCAGAAAGAAACCATAATGTACAGGCAACACTCGGGGCTACATTTTACCTTTAGCTTGGCTCATTCGCCGTCAGAGTAAGCTAACCAATGTGAAAAAGTAGTTAAATGTAGCAAATTATCTATCTGTGGAGCAATAGAAGTCTTGGCAAGGTCAGAAAGCTTCTGTCATAGGGTTGAAACAAAGAAATACCTAATTTCTCCTTTGAAAATAAAATTATTAAACACAGCACCCTACCCAGTAGTGTGTGTGTGTGTGTGTGTGTGTGTGTGGGGGGGACTCTTTAACAAAGTGAACCATTGATTGACATTATCAATCATACTTTTCCGTTTGTGATCTTAGGTGCTGCGGATGAAGTAATCTGACGACACGCCGTACCTCAGATGATGTGCGTGCGAAACACCTGAGGTGACTGACTCATATAGAGGTACTGTTTGGTGTGACATGTACGATTCTCCGGAGAGAAAAAAGGGGGGCGCTTAATGCCTCTGTTCATGATGAAGCAGCAAATTATGGAGACAGGGTGTGTCATCTCATTCTCTGCTCCTTTCATCATAATCTCCCCCACCATGTTCAGAGAAATACTCACTGGAGGCCATCAGCCCCAAACCGCAGCCTTGAACATCACACAGAGATCTACCTATGGCCTAGTTCAACAATTCACTATACAGACAGTTTATGGATTAACAGTCACCATCCTGAAGTTGGAGGCTTTGAAAGAAAGTCAACTGCTGAGTAGTAGAAGTGCCTGTGTTAATGTAATGTAGGCTACATGTGAGAGTTTCTGTCCACTCTAACAGAAGTGTCACCTCTTTTTCTCCACTAACTGATGACTGACAAGACTTTCTCTATCTCTCTCTCTTACACACACACAAATACACATACAGGCGCATGTTAGAGACACAGACACAAACATGTGAAATGTTTCACTTTTATTAATACATTGTGTTACAATAATTAATGGAAACGTTTATGCAAATTAAACTGATTAGAATAGTAACAGCACATCCACAAATCCAGTCCAAAAAAAGTAAAAATGTGAGGCGTTATTTTACGTGTGTGATTGTGACACAGACTGTGACACAGTTATCATTGGTCACTTACATATTCTTTGTGTTTATCTGGAGAATCGAACAGTACTGTATGTTTAGAGTGGGGCAGACTGGTGCCTAATCCTCCCTGACTGAAAATGATATATTTTCCCTGTGCACTGTCAACACAGACCAGGGCAACATTCAACAAAGTTACAGTACTGTTGATGTGGAGATCCAAGCAGAAAATGTGGCATCAGCAGCATTGTAGATGTTTTTTTTCAGCCTGGTTAATTCCATGCAAAGTATTTATAAAATGCAATGCAGGTAGCAGAGCAATGGTTGTGTGCATGTGAAGAGGGGGGGGGGACCTGACATGTTGACAGGACATGTTGACAGGACAGGAGATTGCTGTTGTTGTTCCCTTAAATTTATCGTGGTGATTTAGAAAGCTTGGTTGCGAATGACTATATTTTCAAATGTGCTTTTAACTGATGACAAAATAGTTGTCATCACATATGTAATAGATCCCAGAGTCGTGCCCAGGTTGCTACAATTAGGGTTGTTGAGAGGACCCTGTTGGAAAGTTCACCTGTATGGACATCACATGCCAAAAAAAAAACTAATAATTTATTTAGGGTGTAGTTACCCATTAAAGTTTTATGAGTAGCATTAATTTCTGGGGATGTGCATAACCAAGGTAGCATGTGGATTCGAATATATCAACATTTGAAAATACTGCATTATACCGTAGACCTTCCTGTCTTCAGTCATTTAGATTTTCTTAAGTCAAAGTATCATTACCATTGTGCATATATACTGTATATATATATATATATATATTGTTTTGAAACAGTACTATAGTACATAAACTTACAGCTAACCGTAAAGAAAAAAACAACACAGAAACAAATAACTTTTTCCACTTCTTTTCTGTGCAACAGTACCTCTAGAATTCAGTCTGAAACTTGGCCACCATCCATTACAACAAAATTGTTGCCTGATTTTAACATAATTATATTTCTGCTGCTTTGATTCCAGTCTAAAGTAATAAAACACTTCGAACCCAAACCCCAAAATCTATCCACAACTTCAATTAAAGTTAAAAGTGCAGTTGTTTTATGATAAGAGCTGCAGGGTCTGTAGCCACCAAGCCCTACCACCTGCTTCTGATTGGCTAGTGGCATGTTATTTTCCCCTCACACATACCCCAGCATGCACTGGGGTTTATTTATTAGGAATAAAAAAAAATAGGAGTCACTAATCTGCGTTCGGTTCAGACAGCGGGCTCCCCCTACACACACACACACACACAGACACACACACACACACACACACACACACATCTGCGTACCAGCTGAGCAGCTGAGCAGGGAGCTGGCCCACTGTTAGACTTTCACATATCAAAGAGCCTGGGGTACTTCAGCACTGCTGGGTTAGTTGTCCTTTTTTACAAAAGACAAACAAGCAAAGAGCTTGGGATGCGGTCCAGACACGGTGTTGAAATGGGGACTTAGCTCTCTGACATATATGATCTACATGTCTTAAAAAGCTGTGGAGTTTTGTTCTTGACATTGACAGTTGCTGTTCCTCAGCATAAATGGAGAAAGTACCTATTCTTTATTAATCTGCCCAAATAACATACTACAAAACAACATCATTTACAGAAGTGTTTACTGTGTTATGGTGCAGTATATCTGAAGAATGCTTTTGTGTCAGAGGTACATGAAAAGTATTACTTCTAGGTGTGTGGTACTTCTGTGATGTGTGATATACAGATTTTTCAAGGTCAGCATGTTAGTCTGACATCACCAAAACATCAGTAATTACACAGAGTGTAGTGAATGTCTGAGAGGTTGTCAATTGACTGGAATTACGTATAAATGATCCTACAACTGTCACAAGGTCCCTAAGAGACTAACATTCCCAACGAGTTCATCATTATTTGTTATATTTCACAATCAGTTACTGATGATGGTAATAATTAAACTTCAAAGATGCAGATGGATGCGTAAGATGATGAAAATCCATCTTAAAATCATCTTGCAAGACATGAAATTTAACATGTAGAAACAAATCACAGAGGTCCAATCCATGTACCGCAGCTCAAATACAGAACACTATTTTCAGCAAATGGAAACAAGGCCCATTTGGGATCAAAGCATCTAATGGGTTCTGGATAACCAGAAGCTGCTGTCAGTTTCTGGCCAAACCAAACAGACATGCAAACACATGTGGCACTCTGTCCAAAAGATTTTCAATACTGCTCAGACAATTATAGCGACATTACATCTAATCTGATTCTTCCCCCTTTTTGAAAACCTATAGCAGCAGCGAGGAACCTCTCAGTCAGTACAGTCGTATGTGTGGAAAAATGACTAACAATCTAAAAAAAAAATAATGACTAGAGTGTGGACCCTGTGGCCCTGAAGTGCTGAATGAAAACAGTTCATCTACTGTATTTTGTAGCGATGACGGCTATTTTGTCAGACTTTTGCACTCATGTCCTCCTCACTGAACTGAACCGTCTTGAACTGCACCTCTATCCCAACAAGAATGAGCTAAGAAAAAAAACAAAAAACGAGTGAACGCTGAAACCAAATGAGAAGCAAACCACAAAAGGACAGAGTGGGGTGTCTATAAACCAGCCTGCCATTCATTGAGGTGCACAGTAATTAGATGTCAAAGTGGCTGCGAAGAGAATGTAAGAAGCTCTGTATACGGCAAGTTGGGTGTGATTTAAACTTTTCATCTAGTGTAAATGTACCTGTCACCATCAGCATGCTCTGTAATGTCTACTAATTTGGAAGTGAGGAGAAATGTACATGGATAAATAAACACATTTCAGTTTTCATGTCAGTGGTTAGACCCATGACTTTGGTCTGTGAGAAGAATTCCCAATCACTTGCCAAACTTGAGCAGTTTCTTTATTAACCCAGAGGGGATTTGATTTGATTTGCACATGAAAAGACCCCTAACTCTTTTATTTTTCCAAAGTACTACTAATATATTTAATGTCATATGTGTCCACAAACAATCACATTTGTACAGTATGTGCACCATGTGTCTTCTACTGAATTCAGCCATTGGTCACACAACAAGACCTAAACCTGCTAACACTGACTCAAGGGGAAAACATGCACATTAAAGAGCAGAAAAGCCCTAATAAAAAACTCTAATGTAAAACAGTCCCCATCAAAGAGATCCGTCCCAATATTGTTGAACTCTTACATATCATATTAATGCCATTTCAGTCATTGTTCACTCAGCCCGTGTTTGATCTGCGGGGCTGCTATAACTCTAGGGTAATACAAGTGCTAATGAGAGGAGTTGGCACTTTATAAACAGTGTCGAGAGCAGGTGGAGGTCATTGTGTCCACCTCAGCTGATCCCATACAGAACAATTTATTTTCTTAGATCATGGACTAATTTGATAAATCAGCATATTTTATGGAGACGGTGATGTTAAACAATCAGTTAGGGTGATTTTGCTGAAAAAAATCGTGTGATTAATCTATGGGGCACAGGCCTCTCCGGAAAACAGGTCATCTCTGCCTCGACTAAAAGATCTTCATTCCTGATAAGTGCGTGAGGCAAGAACACACACAGAGGACGTGTGCTTCTGTATAGAGTTTTATAATGTCTTTCAGCCTGACATTGTGCGTGAGATTTAAACACAGGCGCTTTTGTATGTCGAAACCTCACTTTTAATGGGTTTCTTATAAAAGTGATCACGGTATTCAAATCCCAGCAATAGCAAAGCGTTTCCTCATTTCGGTGTCTGGAAGTGATCTCAGGCAGGGAGGTGTACCACATGTTAGACTAAGACGGCACGCTTGTTCTGATCACTAACCGAAAGGGCTTTCCCTCGGTGCTATACGATCATTTATTGAGACTTGATCAATATGTATTGAATGGTGTATGTACTTTTTGATCATTTAACAGGACTTTTGTGCACAATGTATCAGCCAAGGGCTAAAGGCAATAAAAAGGTTTCAGTTCATGCACGGTTTTCACAGTGTCTTTAAGACATCATTTGTGTTTTGTTTTCCAGGCAAACTGAAAATTTGTATTTACATTAGTTTTATAATAGGTGCTTCTCACATCTAGGACTTCTGTACCTGAGTCGTGATCTCAAGGCTGAGCTAATTTGCCATTTCGGGCCCCTGATTAGTCAACATGAAGATAGGGAAATGTAAAGATGGTAAGGAAGGCACCATGTTTTAAACTGAAAAAAAAAACAACAGTTTGAACATTTGGCAATTATTAAAAGTACTGCTGGTGGCACACTGGTGGCAGTGATGTTAATGATTTGATTTGTTACCCCCAGATAACGATTTCAAACCAAAATAACCAAGTATATAAATGTGGACTCAATTAATTGCTTCAACACCTCTAATTAGGCTGGTGCTCAACCATTAAAACATTTTATACACACTCAAAAACCCCATTAGCAAAATGTAACCATTTTTAATTGGCAAGTTTATAAATGTGCTCTTCAATATCAACAAAACCGTAACATGTCACAGGACATGTTGTTGGTCTCATTTAGCTGAAAGACTGTGATGATTCTTAAAGGCAACTCTGCTCTAACAATGAGGAAGCCTATTGTTAATTTTACACATTTTCCACATTTTAAAATGTGTCTGTATGTTGCTCCAAAGGGTAATGAACAGTTGAACATGGAGGACTTACATCCATACATACAATACATCCATTTAGCTGCACAAAGCTTTTAATCTTCTCTATCACTATTGTAGTGCCTCTTTTTTTTATGCCCTGTAACTAATAGGCCACCGGGTGTGAGCCACACAGGTACCCTGGTGCTACAAAGACTCTGTACAGGAGTGATGTGGGGGTGCTTCAAAGAACCAAGGCAGTGGAAAAAGTCAGCAAGCAAAGAAAACACTCTTCTGAACAAGGACATAATCGTTTGGTGGACTCCAGCACATAACCTAAATAATGCATTTCAGGTTCTGATATAACTATTACTGCCTGTGAAAGGCTCTTTGATGTTAATTGAAACCACTGGGCAGCAATCTGCTTTATAGCACTGACAAATAACAGTTTCCTAAGGCTAAGCATTGAAGCTTACCAAGCGGAGAAGGCACATACTTGTTCCATATGCTCATTCGATATAAATAAAAATCAAAAAAGAGCTTGCCCCCATGGCAGCAGCACAATATGCTAAGGACCGTCCCTGGACGGAGTTGTGGTAAGTTAAAAATGCTGTTTACAATTTTTAACAGTACCTTCAACAGAGGTCTCATGTGGTGCAGGCCAAAGCTCGACTGTATTGTTTTCAGTTTTCCCAGTAGTTTGCTTCCCCTCTTTCATACAGAAACCACAGCTTAACTTGATAACGCAATAATAAAATCTAGGTGGCCCAATAGAAACTCTGAAATTGGAAAGATATCATTATTCACAAAGAGGTCTGTCTCTTGTATTTTTGATTTTTCAGGCCATACAATAGTTTGAAGACTGGAAGAAAGATGACTGCCGGGCTGTGGGCTCTGGTTTTAATACAGACACAACACAATGGTCTCTGTCTTCTTTTACAGTGTGTTAGTACATTCTGGCACTGTGCTCTCCTGATCTTTAATTCGTACCCAGCTCTTTTAGACGCTCAGTATATCACAAAAAAAGAAGCCTTGTCAAAGGGTCATCCGGAGCTGATGCAATGCGCAATAACAGAAAACATACCCTCATCGTGAGCGTGAACACATTGGCCAGATCAGTAGAGAGAACTATATGATGATAGAAAAAGTTCAAAGCGATTTTTTTTCTTTCTTTCTCCATCCCACATGATACCACATCAGAGTGTGTACAGAGATGACCCTGCCTGGTGCTGAACCCCACAGGTCAAACATGAGAGGAGAGTTGCCTGCTTTAGAGCCTGATTCACTGTAGGACAAATGACAGGCATTGTTGAGGAAGGTAATTGGCTTGTCTCCATGTAAAGAGCCTGTACATTATGACTGTTCACAGAGCCTTCAATCTGACTATCAAACAACAGCAAAAAAACCCCAGAGAGCTTTCTCCTCTTTGACGCGTTCCCCGTCACTATGATTGACAGTGAGAACGTGTGAGTAATAATTTGACATGTTAACATAACGTAACATATAAATTGAGCGGTGTGGTGCAGGTTTTTTTAAAAACACTGTGACATCACCTGTGCAAAATGAAACCATATTGACCTTAGGTTGTTCTAAACATTAAAAAGTCACACAGATTATGACAGTAATCTGAAAATAACAAGGCACAGTCAACAAATCCCTCAAAAAAGCTCATTAACTTTAATTCAGAGTCTCACTAAAAGACAGAATAACACACTTGCATATATTAAAATACAAAGTATGAGAGTACCCTAGCTCTGAAATGATTCCACAAACCTCCTTCCTGTAATACCACACTACACGATTTGAATGGTTTATATACTTTTTGAATAATTTAATGTGGTCAGCCGTTCACACATGATTCTTTGACCGTGGAGGTTGTGGAGACTGTAACATCATTCCACCAATGGGCCCACCAGCGGTGGTTCTGCAGGAACTGCTGAACAAGGTAAGAGGCCTGTCTGCCATTAAAGGCCTTATGCATTATCCTCACTCAAAGAGCCTCAGATGTGACAAACTCAGCCAACGAAATGAGAAAGTGAGCCCTTTCTTCCCTGAAATGTTAACCATAAAGGTGACTGACAGTGAGAACATGTGAATGATGGATCAATGCATAAAAGGAACGTAGTTTAATGAGGGATCGAGGTGAAGGGGGATGGAGGAAGGCACTTTTTGACATAGATGAAAAAAGATTTTTTTTACGACATCATAAGATTTTTTCTATAATAGTAGCTTTAAAAAAGGCACTAGGTCTATACTGTGACATATGTTCATGTGAAAAATACACGTATGCACATGGATCTAGTTTTCACGAAACGAAGGCAAGGATATTTTTCATACATTATCTCCGCTTGGAAGACGAGGACAGAAGAGAGGAAATGTAGGTTATAAATAGGAATCAAAAGAACCCCTTGCATTTATTAGTAAGGGATGCCAGAGACACCCACATCTTTGAAAGTAGGAGAGCTTTTGAGCATTTTACGAGACAGGTGAAAGAAACATGTGTGTTAAATCTGTTTTCCCGGCTCACTTGGGTCAGCTCTACCATAAAAGAAAAGAGATTACAAAGGAAACTAATGAAGACACTGATCAAAGTCTGTAATGGTAATATGTAGCAGGTGTTTCATACCCCTGCAATCCTCCCCTATACACCACCCTCCCACCACTGCAGCTCCATGCGTGAAGCTCTCTCATGTATTTCACATGTGCTTTGATAGTGGACAGACAATGGACAGAACACATTTCACCGCTATTCAAAACATGTTATGAGCAATCTGGATGAACCCTTGGAGGGTACTTCAACTGTGGGTGTTACACAAAGGCAGCCCCATAGACGCTAGTGCATTTACAGTGCACTTTCATGATCGGTGGTGAGATGAAAAAGGCTGACGTGGTATAAACCCACACTGGCAGAAAAAAGCACCTGGATTTGAGATGCATGCAAGAGCTGAAAGAAGGCTGGCGGGAGAGGAATTGGAGAACCTTCAAAGTGTAATCGCTATTTTAACACATAGTTAAAGATGAAAGTGGCAAAGCTTTTGTTTTACAAAAAGGGGGAAGCACATGGAATATCCATACGGAAGAAAAATATTTATAGACAAAAAAAAAAGAAAAGAAAAAACATTTCCTCAAAATTTAAAACATAAGCATATTCCGGCACTCCAGTATTACTACTACCACTACTACTAATAAAAATACTATTGATTGTTTATAGTTGCTTGTTGCGTTTATATATAATTTTTGCGTTTTTTAGGGTTAAAGCTTTTAGGGATAAAACGTCACAGCCATTTTAATAGAGCTGTAACACTTATATCACTGATTTAAAAGCATACTAACGAGCATAACTGCAATTTGTAGATCTGTACCTGCGCTGAACCTGCGCAGTGCAACATCTAGACAGGGCAGACGCTGCTTCCGCCGAGAGCACACGCCCACTCTGGGATTTGTAGTTCTCATCCCAACGCTTTAAGCGTCTCTCTCAAGAATCTCGCCATGAAAAATTATTTTCCTCGAAATTTATTGACAATTAGTTTGTTACTGTAGTAAAATGAAATGCTGCTCTTGCGTGTACTGTTGGCTATATGAGAACAGCTTGATACACCATTTATTCGTGTACTACAATAACCATCGTCGCCCCTAATGAAAACGAGGCAGTGTAAACACAACTCCAGGAACATGAAAAGATCGGCTGACAGTGAGGGGGAGAAGAGAAGAAAGGTATTGATAGCGTTTTTCTCCGTTAGGTCTGGCATATATCTAAGACCTGTCGCTCGTTGAATATCTAATGCTCCTTATGCGATGCCGCTGGCTGCATTTTGAAGGCTACAAAGCCGCGAATGTCAGCGCATACCTCACCTTGCCTGTTTCCTTTATTGTGTTTTCCATTTTCCCCCCTCAGTCTACCACAATGAAGAATAACAGTTGCATTAAAACGGTATTTTATCACGTAAATACACTGCTGATAAGAAGCTGTAGTTTCCAGTATAACGTCTTAGCCACACCCCATGTCAAGTGGAAACGCCATATGAATTACAATACGGAGGGTATTTATGACAGGATAGTTAAAACTCCTAGCCATTGTGTGGATTAGTTATTAAAGAGTTAATAAAAAACAAATAAGAGGCAAAATAAAAGAGAACTAATTCGAGATGATATTCTGGTGTGAAGAGGAAACATTGATTCATTCAATGGTTAGTTGTTTTGTAGCAAAGGAAGAAACTCAGTGCAACAGTAAAAACAAATGGTAAAGTTAGTGCATCTCAGGATTTGGCAAGGTGCCAGGCCAGCAGTGTGCAGCTGCTGCAGCCTTTACAATAAATACACTGGTCAATAACCGGAGCTCTTAATGTAGGCTAGAGGAGAAAGGAGAACTTGATGGTTAATGTTGTGATCACTAAGTAACACCCTCTTTAAATATGCCAGCTGCAGAACCTGCTCGGAAATAAAACTGATGCGTGCGCTATTGCTTTCACATAATGTGAAGAGAGAGAGAGAGAGAGAGAGAGAGAGAGAGGGTGTGTTTATATCCTGTGTGAACCAACTGGTGTGTGCGTGTGTGCTGGTGCTTTGAGCTGTGTTTCGTGCTGACCTGGGCTTAATCAGGCTTTCATATGCTGCAAAATTGTAACTTTTGCGGTTTGTTGATATACTAAGGGAAATAAAGGAAAGGACTCTACTGTGCCCGAAGGCATCTCGGGTTGGCCCATAGTCATAGTGTCTGTCTGCTTTTCTGTCTGTTTCTTCTCTTATCTCCTGACTTGGATGCTGTCTGTAATGGCACATGTGTTTGGATCATGTTAGACAGCAGTGAAACTATGTAGGACGTGGTTCCTCCTGTTTATGAAAGCAGCCATGGCGGCCAGATGAGCGGCTCAGAGAGAGAACTCGTTCCAGCTGGCCGTCAGGCAGTCAGGCAGCATTGCGCAGACCTAATGGCTTAGCTTCTTTTCTCTTTAGATAAATAAAAGGATGAGCGAGAGGAACTGTTATTGCAAAGTAGCTATATGAGTGTAAAGCAGCCACGAGGGAGCTCCAGATTTGATAATATCAGTGGTTGTATAATCATACAGTTACTATTATTACTAATAACTTGGATATGATAGTTGTCTTATCCAGTCAGTGAGTTTGTCTGCAGTGCTGCACAAAGTGAGAGATGCGCTACGATGGGTCCACTGTCATTCTGAGTTAGTGAATGCAAGCACCAGCAGATTAGTGCCAAATGAATACACAATCTCCTTAGACAATTTCAACACAGCAGGTCTGCATAGCCTACTGTCAGGTAGAGTTTATTTTAGGTGGAACAGAATAGGACATTAGCCCAACTACTTAGGAAGAATAGCCACCCGCAATAATTCAGATTTTATTCAAGTCAAGAATTTGCAGTGATTATGGTTTATTCATTAGTCAGACCAGAGGATGCCTCCATCAGGTTTTGTTTGACACAATGTTCTTTGCTGCTTCAAGTAGACAAATTACTTGCTTCCACATAGCAACAGTCACCTCTCTTTGCACGCTGATGAAATGAAAACACTTCATTATGGTTTAACAGTGTTGTCATCACAGGGTGAATTTCCACTCATGCCTTTGCGAGTGTGAAAACAGCACTGACCCTGTACCTTAACCCGATGTTTTAATGCTGTCTTTGATGCGAGCTTGCCATTTGGACAGTGATGACAAGTATAAAGTGCTGTGTAGAAACAGGAAGTGTGTGTATGTGTGAGTGGCAAACTAAGTAATGATCACACTGGGTCACCAGATGTTGTGAGGTCCTGGGCTCAGCCCAGCCCATTGCTTAGATCAGCTCCATTGGTTTGCTTGGTTTGTGGCACCTACTGCAAGCTGTTTAGGGTATTTAATTTCTGAACACTCATTAAAATGGTTTGTGTTTCCCTTGGCAATTCTGTTAAATTAACAACCAGTGAGGTAAAAGCTGATTACGTGGCCACACATTCAGACATGGTTAATCAATTCACCCCCACAAAATGTTAGCTGGTGAATTAGTGTAAAGGAAACAATTTATGGTGACTAATGCCGACGTCCTGTCATGTCAGGCCTGGTGTTTTAGCAAGAGGCGGGTGTCATATTCAGCACATTCAGCAGCTTTGAGCTCCTCTGGCCATCTTTTTCTCCCTCTTAACCTAAGCTACATGCTGCTTGCTCTATTAATGAGCCAATAATGGAGAAATAGTGCTGGGTGCTGACATAAAACATGGGTATGGATACCTAAGGCAGGGTAGCACATAAGCTCCAACAGAGCTAGATTTACACCTAGGAACTGTGCAGAATGGCAGGAAGGGGAACACTCGGCATGGGGGCTCTCACGGCTTCATCAGACCCCCGCCGGTCGACCCATGGAAAAATACGGCTATGGCAGATAATGATACCATTACACTAATGGAGCTGGCAAATGAAGGAGAACCCAGATGCCCTGTTTTATTACCAGAGGGGGTCATTTCCTCGCTGCATTCCTAATGGCCTGAGCACACAGTATTGATCAGGCTATCATGCTGCTAATCCTGTACAGAATTACTTATTGCTGGCTAGGTGTCGATCTGCCACATGCCCTGCTCAGGCAGTGCCGCTGGGTGGCAGCTGTGTGTCCAGCAGGGACCCACCGGGCTGTTTATCTTGCTGTGATTTAGGGCCAGGCAGGGATGGTGTCTGGGAGGTCTTCAGTGGTAGGTTGGCCAGTTCAATGTGTAAAAATGGAGGCAAATGAACCTAACAGCTTTCATTTAATTAAGGAATGGGCAGTGACGTGGTTCTTCCCTCTTTATGGCCTCACTGTGGAGTAAGGAAAGCTGTGAGGTTGGGTGTTGTCATTAATTGTGTTGCACTGTAAATAAGAACAGGCACACTTTGCATGTTCTTAGCACAAAGTGTCCTGCTGTAGGACAGCAGCAGCAGCAGGATGCAAGATTTTCACTAGGCTATTGACCTGGTTTGATTACACCTTCCTCTACATATTTAACTCTTAGCTCTACTTCATTCTTTCTTTGTAGATGAAATTCACACACTGAAATGTATTTATGGAGATCTTAATTTCTGATTACTGCAAGTACTGTATAGCTGTGACTTTATGTGTGAACTGAAGAACATAATTTCAAAATTATTCATGGTATGTATTATTTGAACATGACCAAGAATGTTATGGTGTGAGCCCATCATCATTACAAATGAATAGGGTCAGGCAGCACAGAGGACTTTGCCCAGGGCTTATGACCTGTTATATACTTGGCCTCTTTACTGGGCCCCAGTGTGCATTAGCATCCTTAGACCATTGGAAGTGTGGCATCCTAACATCAGCAGACCCCTCTTGTCACCTCTGGCCTTAGCTAATCAAAGAGTTTACCTTAAGGGTAATTCCTGTTAGTTAGGGCCACTCCAGTAGCTATAAAGAAGTATTTATATATTTCTATCTGGAACAACCTGTCGTGGCTAGGGAAACTAGCTATTGATCCTGATATTTAGTAATTTCTTTCTCCACGCACCATCAATATTGTGCAAACATCTGTCCACACAAGGGTTGACCTCAGCCCCGCCCTCCATTTTTGCTCCCATTGGAGTTCAATGATATACTATTCTGAAAAGTAAAATCAATGAATGAATATGAAGTTGTGGTGTGTAATATAGTGCAAGCCCAAGGGCCCAGGTCTTTCATTGATTTGTTATGTGAGAGTTGGAGGGGTCTGATTAGTCTGCTGCTGAGCCTTTCCCCTACATGTCTTTACCTTGTATTTCCTATTTGATCTTTGGCTCATATATTTGGACTGAAGTGTTTACAGATCGGTTTGGTTAGTCAAGCCTCTCTTTAAACTAATTCAGTGAACATACTAAAACTGTATGCACATCTTGTATTAGAGTGAAACTAATGAGATATGATGTAGCATGTTTCTTGAGCTGGGAATGATTGTTGCATGTATCTAGTATTAAATTCAAACATTATAACATTTAAACCTTAGCACGCTGTTTTTTTGTATGTCGGAACGATGCAAAGTTACTGTCAGATAGTCACGAGATGGTTCTCTGTTGATGACATTCTTTTAACGACTATACAAAGGTTGGGTTAGCTTCTTATGATCAATGTGTGAACCCCTGCACATCGTTCCCTCACTTCCTATCACCTTTTTATAGCAATCTGTGCTGAATGCATGACATTGTAAAGGTGCATGGTGTCTACATTTGGTTTACATCTGGAAGGATATCAACTTTTATGGCCCTGCCTGCATTGTTTCAGAGTACATGTGTTAGATGACTGGACTCCCATATGTGATTGAAGACCTGTGATCTTACCAAACACTTAAATTGAATAACAGAGATAGCCTTATGCTAGGTGTGACTGTGGGATTGAACTCAGTAGTGATTCATAGTGGAACTAAGGGGGTCATGTGCAGAGGTATCTTCCAGCAAATATCTGCCATCTACTCATTTCTGACTGCTTGAATGTGTACAATTACATCATTGAGCAAGACGTGCATTTTATTTATATCAAAGGCAAAATCGGACACATTTTTACAGAACTGCAACAGATATTTCTCTAGAATTCTAGCAGCCTTACTTTGTGCAATTTCTTTTCCCAATCTAAAATGATATGTAATCTTGATTATTTAAAAACATGGAGATAGAAATCTTCTATTGCTGTGTTTACTATTTACTACCTGGATGGCTTTCTCCTATAGAAGTAGTCACTAGGACTGTCCAAACAGCCCTTGACAGCTTATGTGTCTCACAGGCCCTACAAAGCACCTCATATTACTGTTGAGGCGTTAGTCACAGATGTCAGTGTATTCGCAAACAAGCCCGCAATGTGGATCATGCAAACTGGCCGACCAGATCAGCCGTCACATTCAATAAGATTACATCGAATGTGACCTGCCCAAGTAGGGTTCATCTGTCATGCATGTTTCCTGTCACAAGAGAGACATAGAATAATCAGTTCAATCAATAGATGGTGGTGGCTCATTGGACTTATACTGAATAAACATGGGTATGACCCTCTCACCTCATACACAGAGGCTACCGCCTCCAGGGGATTCATTAGCCACTCGAGGCTATGATCCAGGCAAGTCGTTATTTTCCATTTCTGTTTGTTTGGCATTCTAGTGGTGTGTGTGTGTGTGTGTGTGTGTGTGTCAATGTGTGTGTGAGGCATGGGCTTGTATGCGTCTTTGAAAGCCTGGATGTATGTGTATATGCAGATATTCTTTTCTATATATGTGTGTTTGTGAGCGCCAAGGCTGCTGTTGGTGTGAATGCTAAGAGAGCATAACACATAAATGATTAAAAAAAAGCTTCGATAATCTTGTTTAGCACCACAGATATTAAAAGGTTTAACAATTACAGAAGTACTTTTGCATGAGGCTTTTTCAGTTTGAGCATCCAAATCAAAAAATGTCTGGAATAATCAGTGCTATCCACAATACACCATTGCTGCGCCTGTTGTTGCTAATTTTAGTGAATGCCAATAAAAACGATTTCACTACTCAAGGCCACCTGCATAAGACAGAGCCTTCTTCATGCTGTTTATTTGTGAATTTATTTTCCTTTGTAACGACTCACCTTTCCAATAAAATAAAAGTGCCTACTGCTTGAGTATTGCCCAACATCTGGTTTCAATGCAAAGTCTTAAAACCTTTCATTCACAAAACCTGCAGGAGACCAGGTTCACAAGGTGCAGTAAATAGTAACTGTTAATTTGTACATCATAAGTTCTTTTCCATAAATGTGAGCAATGAGAGTGTGTTAAAATACCTGGCATTTGGGATATTGCTTTGTAGAGGCTAAATATACAGAAGTAAGGTCCTCTTTTAGCCAGAGCCAAGTTTTAGCGATGCTTTTGGCTAAGCCAGCTGAAGGTACATTTGGCTTGAACTGCTAACTATATTTAACGATAAACTGCAGGCAGTTCTCTTATAAAAACACATATAGTGTGATGCTATAATATATTATCTTGTTATGTTACAGGAAAAGGTTTGATATTGATTTGGGGACTTTAGTAACCACACCAGCTTCCAGCGTGAAATAGATGTTTCTGGTTATCTTGGATTTACTTTCAGGGAGTGTTTTGTATGACTTGTTCCAGCATTTACTCTGCATCAAGTCTCTGAAAAGTGTCTGCTTACTTCAGGTAGTCAGTTCATGTCTCAGTGATTCTTTCACCGAGTCCCCCCGCACCCTCCCCCCAAGTGTTTTTTCTTCATCAGCCTAACTTTTCCTTGCATATGTGAAAGGGCCAACGACAGCTTGACTGGCATGCTGTCAGACAGGCGATGCCTTTCCAATGGTGGAGCATCAACCCTTCCCTGAGAGCTTGTACATGTGTGTTGAAAGATATGTGTGTGTGTGAGTGTGTGTGTGTGTCTGTGTGTGTGTGTGTGTGTGTGTGTGTGGAGAAAAGTGGGGGTATTGTCAGGACGTGACCGGCACACTTTGCATGTTCTTCTTGAGACAGGTGCTCCTGGGCGAGCACTGGTGCATGACAGTTGCCTTTCATCGCTGTCTTCTCTACACTTAACCCCTGACCACTCCTCCCTCCTTCCTCTTCTTCCTCATCTTCTTCTCTTCTCTCCTCCCTCCCTCTTTCTTCCACGTCTGACCTCTTCTCCCGGCACTTCCCTCGACCATCCTGAATGATGGACTGTGAAGGCTGGTGGGCAGGTTGCGCTTTGTATGTGGTGGTGGGATGCGGCAGTCTAACACTGTCAGACCATGGAAACCCAGCTGTCCAGGCTGAACCGAACACACACACTTACGCTCGTGCCCACAGACACTTTTACCCACACCACAACTTTTTGTTCAACAGTCCGTAATTCCATCCACCGGCGCTGTCAAGCACTTGATCAAACGTGCATAAAGAAAGGAGCCCCTTGGCTGAATCACATCTTCTCTCTTCCTATCATAATGTAGGCAGATTTTCCCTCTTCTGCCTGTTTCTTCAGCTCTGTTTATTCAGATGAGCCTGACTAGGGGGCAGCGGGTCACATCCACTTGCCTGGCTAAAACGGTTCTGAATTGAGGGTTGTCTCCAGTGAGATGGAGAGAGAAAAACACAAGGAGGGGTTAGTCAGGGCTGTCTTTGGGGCTATTTGTGTGTGTGTGCGTGTGCCATGGCGGGGGTGGGGGTTAGGGAGTTTGAGGGTTCAGTTGTCAGCCCCTGTGTCATGCTTGCCCTGGCCCTGTTATGTAGAGGGCATCCACTGTCATTTGTTGCAGAACTGTTTGAAGTGGAGTGAGCCACAGAAGCATAAAAAGCAGTCAGCACACTGTGCGCTCTCAGGTGCCTCCAAGTAACACACATTAATTTTAAAATGCAAGCTCATACTCTGCAGGAACTAATTCCTTTTTAACTTGACACCCCAAAGTTTTTTTGTCGTATCTTGTTTGACTTTTTCGAGATTTGTTTCTCTTTTTATTGAAGATGTAAACTGATACAGATGTTTTCTGCGAAACATGTTTAGTTTTACGTTGCTTTCCCTTTTATTCTTTGAACTTCATCATGTTAAGTGAAGTTGGTGGATTAAAGTCATGCTTGAAGCCAACTTTGGGGAAGACATACACTAGGTAAGCTTGTGGTTTTAATATAACAGTCACTTTGTTCTTTTAAGTTTTTTTGAAGTTTATCCCCCTATGTGTGTGTGTAGTATGTGAGTATATGTGTTTGTCATTGTAGGTGTAAGTGTGGACTTCATCTGACACACATCTCCCACATTCTCTCCACTATGGAATAATAGCAGTGGTTAAGACTCCTTAAACTTGTTGTCGGAGTGTCACTGAAGACATGAGCACAGCACACGCCGTGAGATTAATCCAACAACAGCCCGTCTGCCATACTGTACACCCGCTATCTGCAAGCAAGTGGACCCCTTCCCCACAGCCATTGTCATATATAGGGGGCATTGTCACGTATGAGATGGACTCATGTAAATGCGATGACAGGCTAGTGTCTCGCCTGACTGACAGCACAGAGGGATTGAGCTAATCTGAGTGACTGATTCGAAGCACACAACGGCTCGGCTGTCCCCATAACTCCTGAGAAATAGACAGCTTCAGCAGAGTTATCTGTGTTTGTAAGTCCTTCTGCTGCACTGGGATGACAATAGGGATTAGTGCCAAGGTTCTTTAAACAGTTTTTTTATTTTATTTTTGGGAGGGGGAAGGGGGCTTCTTATCGGCGTCTCGGCAGGATGCTGCCGCAGCCAGTTTTCCTTGACTGTCAATTAAAGAGGGGATCATTAACTTCAAGGGTATAAATGTTCTAACACTGGTATTACGTTGGGAAGCTAAGTCGTTGACAGATGTTCCAACTTTAATTCTCCACTTGTTTTTTTGTCCTTTAATTAATTTATGTATCACTATTTGGGTTTTAAATATTTTTCCCCCGTCTGCTTTTTGTTAGCCTGTAATCTCAGTTACCATGGTAGTCGGAAAGACGATTGGGCCTTGTCACTCGCCTGTGTTTCCTATGAGGTTCAATTGGCTAATGTATTCAATATCATCCAAACTAAAAGGTAAACAGTATCTAATGGTGCGTGCGTTCATGCACTGCCTAAATGCAGCCTGGAAGAGCTGGGCGGGAGGAGAACAGCAGGAAGATCGAACTACATAGAACGGTGCTTGATAAAAACAAAACAAGCGCAGCTTGTATCTCTGTACGTGTGTTGTTTTTGGAGGTAAACAAAAGTAGTGTTCTACTTTGGGTTTTTCTTTTAGAAGCTTTGTTGGTGGTTGTGAAGCATGATATGACAACTGTGGATGAGATTTTCTGGCATAGAGCTTCGATGAGATACGGTAAGGTGCATACTGTTGGTAGCCACATAGAGGAAGAAAGAAAACTGCGGGAGAGATGGAGAGAGGAGCGAGAGAGAGAGATTGGCGACAGAGACTGTTAATGGGGAAACTCTCTTCATCCACTGCTACTGCCATCACTACCACCACCCTGTTCTCTCATGACAGCTCTTTTCCTTTGTTCTCCCCCTCGGCCCACTCTCTGCTGGGGATTTGTGACAACTTTTCGCGGGCTGATCAAACGCGGCAGTGACACCTGATTAGGATATAGCGTGTGTTTACAGTCATGCATGGCGAGGACCCCCTCTTCTCAGACAACAAGGGAGACTTCACCTTGACTAATTAAATTTGCACCTGCAATGCCAGCTGTGACAGCCACTGGAGGGATGCATTTATTTATGTCACTCCATACATACTTCCTGTGATGTCCATTGAGGCTGAGTTTGCACTAGCTCCTCTGTTTACCTACAGTGTGGGTTTCTCCACTAGTCATCTTTATTGTGTTTGTATCTGTCATGATG
Source organism: Ctenopoma multispine (assembly GCA_034779795.1). Taxonomy (NCBI): domain Eukaryota; kingdom Metazoa; phylum Chordata; class Actinopteri; order Anabantiformes; family Anabantidae; genus Ctenopoma; species Ctenopoma multispine. The sequence goes on along the minus strand of JAUYWH010000018.1, from coordinate 20,604,407 downwards.
ATGGGGAAGTGGGGGGTGGATTACCACCATGGAGACAGGTGATTGTACTTGCAGTTATGGCGCTACAGTTATGGAGTACTGTTGAGTAGCAATGGGAGATAGACGTAAACTAGGGCTATCCTGAATGACATTTTTTGGGCTTTGGCTCTAATAGTCAACGAATATCTGCAGGTTCACTCCAGGGCAGGCACACGTTTGTTCATAACCACTGCGGTCATGGTTACTAATAGACACACGGTCATGTCACGCTTCCACATTTTAAATTAAATTATTACTGATAACTTACATTTAGTGAAAAAAAACAAAACACAACAAAAACGAATATCAGAATTACAAAATTGAAAACTGAAAACCTGTCCAACTAATGAATATTTGGGTTTAACCCTAATGTAAACACTAAATATTAAAAACCTAAACATACTATTCCAAAGGGCAGATTCTTGTGTAAAAAAAGTATATGTTTGGCTGTATATTTTTATATTTCCTAGATAAAATGAATGATAACATAAGATGATAAAATAATTGGGAAGTTGGCTTAGAGATGACAGCAAGTGGCACAACTTGGCATATTATAATTCATTTTCATGTCTTTGAAATTTAGATGGAAGAAATGGAAACGTGTTGATCAATTTAATGTAATATTGTATAGTTTTTAGCTGTAGCCAGTGGATAGTGGATGGATATTTTAATTTTAATGCAGGTCAGTTCTGCATACTAACTAAAACAAATTAGATTCTGTGGTGTCTGTTGTGAGTTTTTAGGAGGCCTTGTTTGAAATAATGTAATTTGTGTGTCCCTCCCTCAGTGTGCGTGCATATTTAGTCATGCATTAGTGTCCGTACACGTGTGCTTGTACATGATCTGCCTCTCAGAGTGCGCATGCATGTGTATCTATCTAAATCAGTGCTGAGAGTGTGAAAGGCCACAGTTAAAGTGAACAGGACATCAGTCACCCAGTAGCAGGAGACGGGACCTGGTAATTTGTAGCTCTCCCCCCTCTCTTTTGCTTTCTCTCTACACTTCCCTCCTCCTCACCTCCCACCCGCCACCCCATCCCATCTTTCCATCCCCAATCCTTCCTCCCCAACCTCAAATTGACCAGGCTCGGCTGTTGGTCATGCTGTATTACATGGGTTAGATGAAGTAATTATTTCTGGGCCACTGACTACAAGCAAGATTAATAGTTTTTGAAACGGCCATAATGGAGGGCTGACCCGCCGTGACATAAGCATTATTTCAAGCTCACCTCCACTCTCATCCTTCTCACCTCTGGGCACCAGCGGAGTGTGATTTATACCTGGGCTAATGAGGGGAGGGGACCTAGGAGCCCAGGGCCACCAGGCTACCAGTGGAGTGTTACAGGCCTGTTCCTCCAACTGAACAGACAGTGGTATGGTTACTTGACGAAGGCTTGTGCAGTGTTTGCTTGATTAGGCTTTGGAAAGAAGATGAGAAGTCGTTAAAGTCTGCTTATTTTTACAGTCATCATTCACTGTACGTTAAATGTTTGAAACTCAAATTAGAAAAGGGTTCGTACTCCCTGATATGTCCTTGAAAGAACAGAACAATATGCTGCTGACATTGAATCCCTCTGTCCTTGGTCACCTCATCTGTCTGCTCCCCACCTCTGATTCTCTACAACTTTAAGGACCAAAGAAGCTGGAAAGTTGTCACTAGGTGGCACTTGGACATCATGTTATCAGATACTCTCTCCCCTTCCCCCCACCAGGCTCCTCCCTCTCTTCCTCCCTCACTTCCTCCCCTCAGTGCTAAGTACACCTCAGATGTCAGGGTGTTTTATTTTTATTGGATGAGGACAGTGTGTAATGCATTCACCTCCGTTCCTGCCAGCTGTTAAATGCCCCAGAACATGGTCTGGCCAGGCTCCGCCCTGTTAACCTCTCTGATTGGCTGTAATAATTAGCAGAAGTGAACAGTGACTATGGCACGTAGTGAGGGTTTGGGACAGCTTGCGACTCTCTGATATGTACGTGACAGAATGGTCCATCCTGCCCGGGATTAAGTGGCTTGGGCCTGGCCCAATCTGGCCACATCCCTCCTGATTTGAGTGCGTATTTTGAGTTTTAATATTAACCCTCAACTTAAACACATGCATGCAGTGTGGCACCAGCAATTACATTTTCAAATGGCTGGGTTTGTAAACCTCCAGGATGTTAATCTGTCACCATTCAAGCTACTGGGAAGTCTGAAAAGAGGATTAAGCTATTCAATTCCTAGTAGAATATTTCCCTTTGTTCAGAATGAGTGAAGGAAAAATAAATAAAGAAATGAGGTGGTCTTTCAAGCAAGACAAGTGCCGTCTGCTATACTTCAGGATTTGGCTAATGCCATTGTAGCAAACTTATCTGTTTCAGGATTTCAGAAACACCGTCTCACGGTCATGTAAACAGCCACAAATAATATTAGATCCTTAATTTAATATTAATCCGAGGTCACATCATAATGCCATTTTTTTAGGTCAAAGACTACATGAGATAGAATTAGACCCGTCCTAGATGTTCAATCCACATCTGTTTTGTGCCATATGTTTCTCAAGTGGCTTAGGTGATTGTCTGTATTTTAACATATGCCAGTGCTACAGCCTGATCATAATATGATATTCAAAAATTTTTTTCAACAAATAATTCAAGAGCTCGTCCTAGTTGTCTGCAGAAAAAAACATAAAAACATGATATAATGTAGGTGATTGCAGAAAATTGAAACATCTCATCTATTTTGTGATAGACTTATGCTTATGGAAAAATGGATTCTCTCAAATTTGGATATGCTGTATGAGCTTTTCTTCATTAAAATGGCTGACTTTAGGTGTTGTAGTTATTGTGACATACAGCAGAATTAATGGTGAAATATCCTTAAGTGCTTTGTTAATTAACATAAACTATCAAATCTTATGTTAAGCATAAGGTTATCATATACCACACGATGATTGTCACAGCTATCAGCTAGTTTGGCACAGTTCCCCCGAGCTTAGCCCCTTGTTTACCCTTGACTCTCAACCCTTTGAGTCAGATTGCACATCATCTTTATCCCAGATGAAGTACCAGACTTGGTAGTGTCAGAATATGATCTAATATGGAGCCGAAAGGACACAGAGCTGGGAAATCATCGTCATTTGAAGAGGTTCCTTGTCACATGATGAGTTTGATCAACCCGTGCTGCTGTACACAGAGCTGGGTCTTTGCACTGTCTAACAGTGGTACTGGATTAGAGACACAAGCCACTTCCACTGTGATCAGTCACTCACACACGGAGACACGCGGCAGGACTGAAATCCTCCTTGTGCACTTCACGTACAGGCTTCTTCATCGTCAAGCCTACTGTATGGAAATGAGGAACACTGCTGTTGACAATGATAATACTGTACATGGCACTTCCTTTTTTTGAAGCCATTTTTTATACTTATTTTTTATACTATTCTAAAACGGTTTGTATTTATATATATATTGTATATTATAGCTACAGTTATACCTGTTAAATACAGTAACAGGGTGTATAGGTGTAAGGCTGCCTAACCTGCCTATGACTGTTACTGATCTGTGACATGTTGAGACAATGGGAGTGTATGTGAGGAGCCTGGCTCTACACTATGCAAGTGCTATTGAATTGTTTATTGTCACAAATCACAAACCTTTCAATGACCAGGTGCAACCATTGTACACCCACTCATCCATCCATCCAGCTGCCCTAAACGACGTGTTGGTCTGCTGGGCTCTGAGTAGCATAACGTCAGTCTCCTGAGCTGGGGATTTTTAAATGCTCCACCTGCTTATCGATCTCTTCTGCCCCACTGAGCCAGCCAAGCTCGGGCTGTAGAGAGAAAGAGAGAGGAAGAGAGGGCGAAGACACGATGCAGAGGGGAAGGGCAATCTGGCGGCCTCAGTCCTCTGGTCCTCAGGTCTGTCCTTGACACTGCCTGTGGGACAGGCCTGGAGGACTCCTCTTGTCCTCTCTTCAAGCCCCGCATCTAGCCCCCTGAAGCAAGCCTGCACTCCCACTGGGCCAAACTGCACTTTGCAAAGGCATATTGATTTCTTGGAGTGGCAGGAAAAGTGTGGCTGTATGGTGAGTGTGAATGAGGGAGGGAGGGGGATATGGAGAAATCGAGGGAGCTTTCTAAAGCACTGACTTCTCCTTGACTGCTCTTCGTAGATGCGACAACCCTGTCAGAACAACTCAGTGGCCCTGGTGCCCTGCTGAAAACTGCTAATCACAGTCTTTCAATCAACTCTCTCCTTCTGCTCTTCACTTCCCTCCCTCCATACCTCTCCCTTCCTCATTTTCTCATTCTTTCCCCTTGCTGAACTAGACCCCGCCTGAATACCAAGGGACTGTGTCTGCATTAAAACCGGCCATTCCGCATGGAAAACAGCTGACCTCATGAAAGCATGTTGTAATTTGAAGGTGAAAACTAAAAAGCTTTTCTCGATCGACATAATCTTAATGGGAACGTTATGGCCTGGCCACAAACTAACAGTTACGGTAAAATGGCAAACTGCCCTCGCATATCTTCTATCTTCTAGCTAAGAGTTCAGAGAAATAGGACATTGTGTCTCGGGGCCATAAGGCTGGTAGTTTGAATCTGGGGCGTAAAGCTCAAGATGCCTTTGAACAAGACATTTAATGCCTAACTGCTCCAGCAAAAAAGAGAGACAGTTTTTATTGTTCAGTAGGAATCTTCAGATGGACTGGTCAGCTCCTGTGTGTGAAATTGTGCTGGTATGTGACTGTGAAGAAGCCACAAAAGTGTTTCAGATAAAGAGCGTGCTGAGTCAATCTCTCCCAGATAAATAAAAAGGTATACGTCAACAGATGTTTTAAGTCGCTCTCCTCTCTTTCTGTTTTTTTTCCCCGCTCTTCTTCTGTCCAGATTTGACACTTGCTAAAGGTCACAGAAACATCTTTTTTTCTGCTTTGAGGTGTCAATAAGTGTGTAATAGATGTTGACACCTCAGACACATTGAAAAGCACTTAAACGCAGTGGCCATGTGCCAGCCCACCTGTGTCCGGCTTTGTGCATTTGTAAATACTTTTGAATGATTGATCTGGAAACCTGGGTCTCTCTGTAAGCATGTCAGGTGCAGTGAGATGAAGAGTGGGAGAGTTCAACAAAACAAATGACGTCCAATACACCCACCCCCACCACCACACATTTATTATTTCGCATACCCGGAAGTGTAGCTTTAAGTAAGTATGTGTGAGAAAGTGTACACATGACTCACAAAGAGAGAAGAGGACAGGCCTTTTGATGTTTAGTTTAATTGGAACACTGGGTGTGTGTTAGTGTACCTTATCTAGCACGTATGACATTTTTCAAATGTGACTGGACGCTGATTAAGGTGCTCACGTTGTGTGTAAATCTAATTAATGACTGACAGCGGTCCCCCACAGCTCTGGTAATGTGCTTAGATCAGTGTTATAAACAGGGTGTGAAAGGTCTGCTCAGCACCAGCCCTTTAAATGACTGGCCTCTTGTTCAGGTAGATGGATGGAAATGTTCTAATATTAATGATCAAGTCCCCCGCCGACCTGTCACGAGGTGAAATGAAAAACGCAGCCTTCAGCATCCAACAACAATTAACAGGCCAGAGCCGGTCTGTCAGCCATTTGTCATCACTTACTCCACCTGTGGACCCCTACTGAACACAATCTGAACTTGTCTGTCAATATTTACACAATGTTCACTTCGTTAAATTTGAAAAAAAATGATGTGGATATTAATGGCAAAACATTCATCCTCAGTTATTTCTGGGTATGTATTGTGTTTCTTTTTTGTGTCTGATTTAAAAAAAATGTTTGTAATAACTGACATGAATGTCTGATCCATTTTTGTTTGGATCAGAGAAATTCACCAGTAGACTTCGACGTTTTTAACGTGTAGGAAACTTTAAAAAAAAAAAGAAAAAAAAAGAAGACAATGCTTATGATTGTCAAATGTACGTGTCAAAGTACATTTGAAACGTACATTCAAAGTACGTTTGAATGTACTTTTGCAAATGTAGGCTGGCGCTACAGACCTCAACCTATGTCTATATCTATAATTCTGTAAACATTCCCCAGGATAATACAGGTTATCTAGCAGAAGTTTAATGTCAACAGAAAAGTAGCTGAAAGCAATTTTTTTAGATGTTCCTGTCAACATACTGCTGCCTGACCTCTGGCTTGCACAGTCCCATTCATATTCATGGGCTGGTCTTGAGCAGGTGTGGAGACTTGGGGGTTACACATTACCGATGCCACCGCACTGAGGTCAACTCCCACACATTCCAGTTAGCCATTTACCAGTCTGCCCAGTTAGCCATCACACCCAGTCACCAGACTAGCTTGCATTGTTAAAATAAATGAGTCCCACAGGTGGTATAAACAAATATCAGTGAAGTGAAGAAGCATTTGTACTAATTGCTGAGACTGTTCCCTGCATTCTGTCTGCTAGTGGAGCTGCTATTTTTCGGCTGAATATATTTTCAAATGCATATTCTGAGACAAAAGTTGGTGCAAGTGAAACAACTCTCTGCATTCTCTGGATGTGAGGTTCAGTATGTCACATAGGTGCTGTGTGATCACACTGTAGTTCAAGTCAATAGCATGTGCAAAAGATGAGGTAGACCTTAAGCTATATGAACCTTTATGGCACAAACCTGACTTTGGCTGTTTCCTAAAGTTGCTCTGTGTGTTGATTGTCTACGTTCAGAACAGACTTTGAGGCTCCTACAGACTTTCTGTGCATCATACTTGCAACCACAAATGTGCTGATGGGATGGGCACTCCCTGCCCTCCTCTTCTTCACACAAGCTTCTCACATTCTTCAATACTGTGCCACACGGAGCAGGGCGGAAGCGCCTTTGATGTACACAGGTAGTCTGTCTGGTTGAATCTGATTCGGGACGTTTTACAGCCGACTTGTCAAAACTGTTGATTCACCAACACTTTTGCAGTAGACCAGTTCTGAAATAGGTGTCACACAAGTACCAATGGTTTGCTGTTTAAACACGGAGCTCTATTACACATCTGTCTCACATCACATCATCTTTGGTGCTTTAAAAGACTGTTTGAGAGCCAAGGTTTTTTATCTGTTTTACTCAGAAGCACCTGCATTGGGGAATGTGCTGCCCTTTTTGTTGCAGGTCTAAAATAAAATACGGTATAGCCCTTGTTGGCTAAGAATTAAATATTGCTACATGCATAAATGATTAGAAATACGTGTTCTCAATGTAACATATTCATCATGAGCATGATGATTTTTCTTTTACAGAACCAGTTACAGTTTTACTTATTAAACTATCATCAGGGCTTCCTCTACATTGTTGCTTTTATCTGCAGTTTATGCATTAGCAGAATCCAGACAAGCTCACTGAGATTAATGTGTCCTCATTCAGCAGTTGTAGCACATACAGTATGTTCCAGTGGACCCTGTGGGGCAGACACGAGTTAGACTAGAAGTGTTTTTATCCCAGCAGCAGTGGAGTTATCTGGCTATTTTGAGCTATTGATGCTAAGCGCTGGACATTAATCTACTCTGCAAGGAACGCTTTGAAGAAAGTGTCCGTTGAAGTGTCACAGATGGGAAATAAATGAAATTAATAAATATACGGTACACAGTTTGATATCTGTTATAGGCCAAGATCAAAGCAAACCAATTGAGTTCTATTCTACCTAATATGTTTTTCTGTGATAAACAGTCCGGCTGAAAGAATAATCCCATCAAGGAAGAGAGAGATTAAAAAAGAGGAGAAAAAAAACATCAGATATATCACTCAGTGCAGACGGCTGGCACGGCTACCGTGAAGTATCCGTGTTATTATGGGATTATTATGGAATTGGTAATCCCATAATAAGGAAAAAAGGTCTGCGTTTTCACTCAGACCTTTTCTTGCACCTTGTGGTTTTTCCGTCTAGAATCAGGTGCAGACACAGAGACAGGAAGACAGACACAGCAGCTCTCTGATACTGCAAGAGTCCATCTGCTTCAGAGGACTCCGGTAACTTCTTGTTTTTTTTTTTTTCTGTGGAATTTCTGAGTAGCTTGATGTATTTGACATGTGTGTGACAGCCCTGGATGTGTGTGATTGGGGTTGAGGCATCGCGCTCACTATCCCGGATGCACATTTTTTAAGGAAGCGCATGTATTTGTGTGTATGGGCGCAATACACACACACACACACGCACACAGAATAAAACACACACTTTTGTGCCTTTGTAAACAGTAGTGGTTTTCACACTGAGTAAAGCAGACTGTAATGATCTTAGTTACAGTATGTGCTCACATGCACACATCTAGAGTAGATGGCTGCACACCGGCACACATAAATACACATACAGCTACACACAGACGCATACGCCTACAACGCTAGCCCAGAGCCTCACCTTGATATCTTGAGCTTCTGTCATGAGTTAGAATTTGACACCAATGAATGTGTGTCAGGTTGTCAATTTCTTCCAAACAGCTTTTGAATGCAGTCTGGCCATGAATAGTGCATGTTGTTTTGTTTTTTAGATTCCAACTGTCTGCAAGTCTGTTTTTGTTTGTTCCAGAATAACTTGGAAGTCCTGTACACTCATGTGCATCCTTTAAGAAAACTTTCAGCAGGTGTCGTGTTGTTTAGCCTAAGGTAAAGATTCAGCCCTGAAGATAAATTCACCCAGCTGACTAAGATCTGACGCCCTCCCGTATCTTCCACCATCTGTTATTTAATGCACAAACTTTGACTGCTTGCCCTCTTTTTGATCCAGCCCCCCTTTTGAGTTGGGATGCACCTATAGCTGCACTTTAATGTTATTAATAGGACACTTTATTTCACTCTAAACATGTGGACATACTGTGCCAGCCATTTCCCATTTTCCCAGCAGCGACACATGAGGTCTGTGGCATCATTAGGGCAGAAGAAATCGGAGATGCTTGTTGTAAATGTCTCAGAAATTTACACAGCGTCGGGTCTCCTTAAACTACCACTACTGCTTGGTGGCCATTCATGCTAAACCTTTAATGATGTAAAAAGACAGTGGCATGTCGGTGACATTTCTCCCCTTTCCTGCTGGTGAGACATCATGCAGAGGCTGTTTGTGTGTGCACCTGTGGGGAATGAATAGGAGGTTCTGAACCCACATACACACACAGATAGAAAAACATGTATACATACGTTCACAAAAGTGCATATGGGAGGGGGAAAAGAGACAGGGTGGAGAAACAGTGAAATTTATTTGGGCATATAGTTTTTATGCCAGTTGCCATTGGATTTACAGGTCAGTATGGAATGTGGCCCAGTGAAAGGTACTTTGATCCCTCGACCAGGTTGACGGTTTTTATTGGAGGAGCTCTGTATGCACAGGGCATCTTTTATAAGGTTGAGAGGAACCCCACGGCAGCCTTCACAAAATCATAAAAATGTGAGACGTCAGTGAAAGTGACTGGTTACCAGGTTTCTGTTCTATCACAGTTCATTTTGAAAGCGTCCTTTGTTAAAACTCATTGATTTATGATTTGATTTTTGTCAGTGCAGAATGTTATTGTACATTGCACACTATTCTATAACTGTTTGACTGCTTGTTTCTAAAATAAATATTGTAAAACAGTGTATGTGAGTTAAAGATGTATTCGGTTCAGGAAATGCTATATTACATTTAGGAAATGGTAGTCTTGGTACTCAAACGTTGTGTTTGCAGTACTTAAGGGGATATGCTGTACATAGTAATACAGAGCATAGGTAAATGCAGTACATTCCTGTTGCTTTTTATGAGCCTATTTTGTTGTGTTCCATAGAGGCGGAAGCTACTGCAGGAGTTGGGAGACCAGAAGATTCCCTTTTTGGGCCCTTCTGACCGGGGATTTCAGCAACTGGTGAGTCAGCCACCTCTCAAGTTAATGCTAATGATCTCTAAACGTCTACTTTAGTCATCATGAAAATGTGTTTTGTTTTGCAGTGGGACTCCAGTTACACTGGCTTGGTTCTGAGGAAATCTTGCTCGTTGCCTGCTGAGCTCCATGGCCGGGTGCAGGCAGCTTTGCTCACTCTGAGAAGCAAGGGATGCCTCCTGAGGGATCTGGTTCGTGTGCGTGACCGAGATGTATTCACTGCCGTGTCACGGGCCCTGCTGGGTGAGCCGGGGCACACCTATCGCTATCTAGACACACGACTCTTTGCCATCCCCTGGCACAGTGAGGACACTGAGGTTAAAGGACAAAGTTGTTGTGACCCTGATTTGAGAGCTGCTTGCAAGGCATTGTGGGAGCTTAATACCTTCTTCTGTTCAGATGTGTTCCAGCTGAAGGAAGGAGACAGGCTAACACAATGTGCAAAGGGGGAGATAGAAGTCAAACAGGGTGAAGAGGGGGACACTGAGTCTAAACACAGTGAAGAATCCAAGAATAGTGAAGGAGGGGACTCAGAGTCCAGACAAAGTGAGGAAGGGGACACAGAGTCGAAGCACAGCGAGGAGTGGGACATTGAGTCGAAACACAGCGAAGAAGGGTGCTCGGGGTCAAAACAAGAAGGAGAGTGGGAGACTGAGTCCAAACATAGCAGTGAGGAGGGAGAGTCATCCCAGGTGAAACCAAGTGAAACTGCTGCAACAGGGTCCGAACACAGTGAGATAAAATGCTCTGGCTGGGCGTCTAAGGCCACCAGTGGTGTGGAGGCCGAATCTGTTGGGCCAGCGGCCCAGGAGAAACCTGTGGTCCAACTAAAGCACAGCTTGTCAGATTATCATATTGAGGACACGGAGCAACCAGAAAGTGGACTGGGCTGTTCCCAGCCCAGTCCTCCGCAGGTATGCACTGGTCCTGTCAAGTTTAATGTCACCTTACTCAACTATATGGACCCATCTGGTATGAGCCAGCTCAAAGAGGAGCCATACTATGGCATGGGGAAAATGGCAGTAGGGTGGCACCACGATGAGAACCTCATCATTCATTCACCAGTGGCTGTTTACAGCTACACCTGTCATGATGACAAAGGTAAGGGTATAAGCTTAATTGTCATAACTCTTATAATTGTACTGAATGATGGCTAAGATCCTTAGATTTAATATTTTAGAATATCTTATTTAGCACATACCAAAGTATGTCATGCTAGTCTTTGGCATTTAGTTTCTCAAATTAGGATTCTGCTAACTCATTCACTTCAATATCCCATCAACTTATCTCAGTCTCTTTATGGTCGATCAGATGAAGCTAACCTTGCGTATTATGGCTCTGCAGCAGCACTGTAGCAGCCGTAGACATGGCCTCTGGTGAGGCAACCATTAGATCCATCTACGTGATAGTGTAAGGGCATTATCAAATGTCATCATTGGCGTGCTGCTGACAGCCTTATCGCCGACCGCGCGTTGGGAGATCACAGACATTTGGATCTGAGCTCCTAACACACGCGCAGTGGTGCAGTCTAACAAACAAGCCTTATCACACACACTTCATCTCATCTAAATCATTTCCCCAAGAAATGATCGATGTGCAATTATCTGATATGGAATAATGAGCCCTGCTTTGATAAGTGTTCCTAGACTGTACTGTACGGATAATACAATGTCTCCTAATTACGGAATGTGCACTCTTTCAAGAGCTGATTGCATTTACTGATTGAGTTGATAGAGAATCTCAGTGAGAGAACATTTTGCATTCCAGAGCAGAGCAGCTATAAAAGACGGTACTATCATATCCAAAATGGTTTATTTAAAGTAGTGTGTGTTATTTGTGTGTCTTCTTGGTTTTAATTATTTGCCTATTGCATGATACAATAAAAAATACATCTTCACTTATTGTAATGACTAATGAAGCTCCTCTAAACCAAATCAATTCAATCAAATTTAATATGTGGATTTTAAAATACATTTCTAACATCACTTGACCTTGCATGCTTGATCATACTGTGCCTTGCACCTTCCAAAGATGGAACAAAACCTGGTTTCCTTTTGGGGATGGAGACAAAAGTACATGTGTAGTTCAGCAAACATACTGAATGTGTATTGTACTGTTAAAGGTGGGAGCTTTACACAGTCTGCATCTGTGTCTTGAAGCTGTTATTTCACGGTATCACACAGGTGCATTGCCAACTGCTCTGACAGCCCAACACACACAGCACACATCCCAACTGGGCTTTCTTCATTGGAGTTTCGTAACCAGAAACACCTGCTCCAGAGGCCTGCTTCTATGATTTTTTCCAGGACGTTTAAACTCTGACCCTGTGAACACGGGCTTCAAACACGATGGCATAACACCTTGCAGTGCTTAGCAGCTGTGTCTGAGTAACATGCTTTAGAGAAGTCTGAACAGAGCGCCATGGAGATATATTCCAGTGGCTGGCTCTAAGGACTCCCAGGACCTAGGAATGAAGTTGTTACCTTGAGGATTGTTACCTTGAGGATTGTTAAAGGCCTAGAAGAAAGAAACAGATAATTAAATATCTTAGATGTACAGAAATTAGATGTTTTGCATGACACCTACTTCAATTGAGAGGTCCCATCGCCTTGTTTTTTTTAATTTAACTTTAAGCCAGTGAAGTGTTCTGAGTTGTGTTTTTCCCAGCTGCGCTGATCCAAAGGAATCTGCCACGACTGAGTGTTTTCCGGCATGGTTGATGATCTTCCATCATTCCTGAGGCCTTAGGGATTGCTGTCATTAGCTGGCTCTGAGAGCACAATGGCTGGAAATTAAGTTACTATTTATCCGTGCTGAGCAAAGGAAAAGGCAGCTGTGGGGCAGAGAGGCCCAGAAAGACTTTAGTATTGATTTTGCTGAAGGGTGTTGGCCAGCCAAGCCAAATCTTGTTTTCTGACTATACTGTGTAAGAATGGAAGGAGAAAGGAGAACAGGGAAGGTGGTTACAGCAAAAGGGGTTGAGAAACAGGAAAATCATAGGATACATACTGTCCAATAACACACACTCTCACACACTCACTAAACAAAATAAAGGATTTTTATCTAACTATTTTCTTGCACAGCGTAATGGTAGCATGAAGAGCATTTGCTAACATACAATGTGGTCAGCTGTTTTACTTTCTGGAGACAAAAGCTTGCACATCCATTGTTAGGGTGTGGATTTCATCCTTACTCTCTGTACTATTTAAAGTGGTAATACTTATTCGGTCATTATAGTTATTTTCCATTACATTACCCAAATTTGACAATTTTTTGCATTAAAACACATGTATTTAGTTTTTAGTTTAAGCATACTGCACCTTTTCGTCCTTTACTTACAGTTACGTTGGGTGAAACTGTCTGTGTATGACTGACAGGTGAGAGCAGTGAGGGAGGCACCAGTGAGAAAGCATGCTGGAGGATTGGACTCAAGGTAGCCTGGGACATCCACACACCTGGCCTGATGCTGCCACTGGAGTCTGGAGACTGCTATTACATGAGAGGTACTAAATCTTGCTCTGTAGACACACACACGCACACACAAGCAGGAGTAGACATGTAAACATGTTGCACACATAACTCCACCACATTCACCACCATGTCTGTCTGTGAAGGAAGGAGCACTTTTATTACCCTGTGTTTTAGTGTTTCTTGTTCTTTGTCCCAGATGACCCATGCCAGCAGGATGCACTTCACTCTCACTTCAGTGCTCTATTCTCTTCTTCTAAACCTCTCTGCAGGATAAATGGAGGGGTTACTTGGCCCGAACATGGAGCTTTAAGGTTCCATGAAATTGTGTGCATTAGAGAGGTTAGGAAAACCAAATGTTATTTCTTGAAGTCCTGTGACTCAGTGCTTCCTATGTCTCTATGGAGAGGGCAGACAGCAAGCCACAAGGGTGTTAATCATAGCTTAATGCTTTTGGCTGCAGCAGAAACCTCCACCCTCTTCATTTTGGCCCTGTGGGCCCTTCCAGGTGTTATCATTTTTTCTGGGTGTGAGGACATTTATCCACATCACAGGAGAAGCTTGTGTTCAGATGTACAACACGTTAGAACCCTGGTTGAATGGATGGGAGATTATTAAAAAAAGAAAACTCAAAATGATTGACATACAATACAGTCTTGACTGTGATGTCCACTTCATCTGCTTGATGAATACTATTACTCTTTGTAATTTCTTATTGAAACTGATTTAGCTTAACTGGCTGAACTCTGACACTGCATTTATATTTATTAAGAAAATAATATGTATAGTATGTTAATTGTTTTATGTAACAGTTTAACAGTTTTATTTATTTTGCTCTCATTTTTGTTCTATTTCTGGTTCATCTGATTCCATTCTGCTACAGTCCTTATTGTTAATAACTGTTGGCCTGTAGTCAAGATTGTGGCCCAAACCACATATTTCCACCTGCAAACTTGGTTAAATACATGCATTTGACCTGGTGATCTCTGTTTTGATTAATCTTAAAGAAAAGATGTAGCTAGTGTACAATAACACATGCTGTCTGTCTTTTTTGTCTTTAAGACACTGAACCCCTACCTTTGCACTAAATGTGATGTTCTGATTACACCGCCAAGATTTACAGCAAGCTCCTGGTGCTGGAGCAATTAATATGATCTATAGACTTATATTTAGAATCTCATTTAGTTTTTAGTACTGGACCCTAAAGGCCTGTTCTAAACCTAAAGTAGTACTTTCCGAAGCTACAAAATGTAGTTACTTGTTTTAAACTGCGATATGAAAACTGTACTGTGCAAGGTATGAAATATTAACTTGAATATTTTACCAAACAGTGTAATATTCTGTATATTGATTTACTGGACATAGTCAAGCCACAACATGATTATGACATGGCTGCTTTAGGTACTATGACATTGGTAAGTCAATAATAAGTTGGTTATGCTTTTTGCGTAGTGACAGTACACATACAGATGTAGAGCAAACATGGGAAGTTAAACATTTCAGTTAGTTTAAATGCAAACCGAACTACCAAACTGAACACATAATTTACATTATTTCAAAGTGGCTTGAGTAGCTTTCAAACAGACCACTAGCAAGTCTTTGTCAATGTAAATCATTTTTTGCTAGTAAGAAATAGGAAGGTTTTAATGAATTCCTGAAGTCTTTGAAGCCACTATGTTTTCATCTGAGAGCAGCAATGTCTGTACCTAATATTCAGCCTGACAGGGCTTGAAGCCGACCTCCTTTAGCTGGATAAGATTTACAATAGAACAGTCAGTTTCAGGCCAGCCATGATAATAGAGTGATGGGCTGTTGTGCAGACCATTCTAATGGGACTTGACTGTCGCGGATCAGTGGGGATTTATGCTCCACTTGGTGAGTACGCCCTTGAGAGGCCAACTGCTGCACAACGATAGCAGCTCACACAGTCCTTGGCCGTCTGTCGCTTTGTCAGTCTACCTGAATTAAATACTTGGCACAATGCATGAACATATACACGCATGCACGAAAAGTACACACTCTCACACATGCAAAGGATGTAGTCCTGCTTATTGGATGCATGCATGTACACACAGACAGAACACTGCCACTAAACCAAGTGTTAAAATATCTAGTACCAGTGTTTTAGTGACATACACCATATGATGAGTAGTTTTGTGGTATTAAAAGAAAACTACAATGGTGTATAACCACAGACACCATAATGTCTTTTCAGCACCATTTGTCGCTCACTGGCCCTTTTGAACTGCTAATGTCTGAGCTGCTGGAGGCAAATTGAATCACCATCATTTCCACCCAAATGGAATTTCAGCAGTTAAAAAAGAACAATGCAAGTCTTGACACCGGGCCTGTTCAATAATCAGATTTCCAGCTCCCAATGCACAAGGGGGACTGGAGAAAAGAGCCCCAATATATTTAAAAGCCTGCTTCCTGGAAAAGGAGGACAAGTGGCAGCAGGCGCAGGGGTTGAAAGAAAGATAAATATTTATTACAGTTATCGAGTTTGCCTCTACTCCCTCCTGATCCCACTGACGCATCAGACGCGCCAAGAAAAGAGCAGATTGATGGAGATAATTTGTTATTGGATATAAACAGTTTTAAAGACGCAGAGTAATTCTGCCCAGAGACCTAATCCTTCACAATCTCATCAGGGTGAAGAAAACACCGGCAAGTTGTTTTGTTTGTCACCATCTTTTTTTCCCTTCCACTAAACAATAATATCTTCCTCCCAAAGCATTTGGCTGTTTGACTTTCAAATAACAGGCATTAGCCAGTGTACTCTTGCTCAAGGCGGGTGTAAATATGCACATGTGCTGTGAATGACAGCTCTGTCATGGCTAAATTAATTATTGGTATGAGGCAAATAATGACAGAGCAGAGAAACATCTATACACACAAAGAAACACATGGAGGGATACACAGGAAACAGCAGTAAGGCCTCTTTGTAAAGCTCCTGTGATATTGGACAAATGTTTGTTGGTATGGCTCTTCCATCTTGACAGATTGAGTGCGATCTGGTTTTGTTTGGTAATTAAAATTATAGTACATTGCTGCTCGTTCTATTTGATTGGTGCTGGACCAAGTGCAATCTGTCTGAGAGTACAAGCTGATTTAGTTATCATGTTCCTTCACGCCCTGCTTTTCATCTGTCTTTCTGCTGTAATCAGCTCTTTTTCTTTTTATTATCTCTTTTACTCTTTATTATTAAATCACAAGATCAAAATAGCTGCTTTTCTTCAGTGGTTTATTCCATGTTTGTTCTGGTTGATGAATATTCTTTTCTGGTTTTCTCTGATTTTTATGATGTTTATTTTGTTCTGATCTGTTCTCTCTTCCCTGTATTTATTAGATGATCTGAACACTACCCACCAGCACTGTGTCCTGGCTGGAGAAACTGCACGCTTCAGCTCCACACACAGAGTGGCTGAGGTGAGAAGGCAAGAGGCTTAACAAGAAAAATGCACTGTTTCAAATGTGTTGTGAAAATGATGAAAGTAATTTTCACGATGAAATGAAATGAAAACATTTAGTTTTTAGTGAAATTAAATTATTCTGTGATGCCAAGAAATACATAAAACTGTTGTTTAGTTTAATCATGTGCTACCTTTTATTTAGAAGTAAAACTGATAAAAGAATGGCACTAGTATACTGTAGGCTATGATGAATTAAAGAAGATTTTTTTTCAAAAACAACATACTGTAAAAATGTGTTATAATGTTCATTATGTTTTTTTGATTTAAAAAAATGTAGGACCGGGACATAATAAGAAATTATGATAGTTAGTCATCAAGACCTCTTCTGATGTATCTAGTAGTTAGGTAACTTCATATAAAACTTAAAACTGGAGTTTTGGCTTGTCTTGTATTGTCTCTCTCTTCATGGCTGTTATGTGTGTAAACCCAGGTCTATCCCTTCCTCAACAGTGTTCTACTGGGACTCTGACCTACATCCAGTCACGGTGCCAGGAGGCCCTGTCCAACCTGCGCACTGACCCGGAGACAGGCTCCCACAGCCTACTGGCCCTGCTGCCAGCAACGTTGCAACAATGTGAGGAGATCCACAATGAGGTGGGGACACGCTGGTGGGTGATGACATGCATGTGTGTGTGTACATGTGTTTACACGTGTGTTTGTGTGTAGAGATCGAGCACACGTTTCATTTGTGTATCTGTGTAACTCATGATATTTACGTGTATTGGCACTCCTAAGACTGAATTGGTGTCAACTTATAACTAAGATACAGTTTGTTATCGTGATTACTTTATGTACATTAGACCTGGATGAAAAAGCACTGTAATATTTGTTTTGACCTGATATTGACTTGAGAATCCGTTGAGTGAGGTTTGCCACAATGCTTTGATATGTTTTTCTGCACTACTGAACCTGCCTGACACTGTGTGTATTGTCCTGATTGTGTAATCATCTGCTACTTCAAGGAGGATAAAACAATGGTACATCACCTGTATGTGTTTCACAAGGCCTGAAACACAAAAAAATGTTGTGGAATTTAGGTAGGTATTATTAAGGTATCACTCTCCAAGATACAGAAAACTCTAACATTTTCTATGAATAATATAAATATCTAATTAAGCATTTAATGCATTTGTGTTTTTCATATATTATAAATTTACACATCTGCAATGACAGTCCAGTCCAGAAACCAAATCCATACATACACATGCTTTGGTTCAAGTGCTCATCTGATTCTGTTTGGTGGGATATTACTCTAGAAAACTATTTGATCACTTTCTTGAGTAATTTAAGTTTAAATTCATTTTCAATGTTAACGATGGAAATTGATTAGAAGACACATTCATGCTTGCCATAGATAGTATTTAGATGTGTCTTTTCCATTTCCCCTGCATCCTGGAAACTCCTGATCATTCTGGCAGTTCTCTGTTCAGGTTAAAGCTCTGTACATTGCAGAATGGGAGCTTGCCAGTTTCCCACTTTCTACTTACCTTGTTGTTTCCAGTCAGGGAAATGCTGCTAATATGAAATCCAGGTTGTTCTCATTTGTCCTGCTCTGTGATGGATCGTAAGGCAATAGCCCCTCCATATGTTATCTAAAGATGGAGTCATGCCCCGCTCCCCACCCTAAACCTTTTTTCACACACAACAATGAGTGATGCTGACTTGGGGTATTGAGGGATAGAGGGAGGTCAAAAAAGAGCAACGTGAGCGGCCGTCTGTGGAGCAACCAGTCTCCTGTCTCAGCTTGCCGCGAGCCAGCAGTTAATATAGCACTTCACCTCTCCCCCCTTTACACCCCTGGCTTCAAAACGCACATCTTAGCCGACGCTAGCACCCAGGCACCTCAGCGGGACTTCATGACAGATGAGTCTGACGTAAGGTTGTTTAAAGGTTGTAGACAATATTAATTATTCAGCAGTCCCAAACAATAGTCCTGTCCACAGGAG
Source organism: Ctenopoma multispine (assembly GCA_034779795.1). Classification (NCBI taxonomy): domain Eukaryota; kingdom Metazoa; phylum Chordata; class Actinopteri; order Anabantiformes; family Anabantidae; genus Ctenopoma; species Ctenopoma multispine. Next base: position 20,585,652 of record JAUYWH010000018.1, on the reverse strand, counting down.
GAGGTCTCTGCTAGTTGAGCTAGCAGCACCTGCTAGTTTGCCGCGTAGTGCCAAAGGATTACCATGCATAGGCCCACACCAGGAGGGCAAGCCAGGTTTATTTAGGAAAACAGGAAGATATTTATAAAATAGCAGGTGCGTGTATGTATGTGTAAGTGTTTAAATAAAAGGGGGGTGCTCTCGAGGGCTCAAGCCTACCCTACATGGCACTCGCAATGATCGATGTGGCCATTTGTTTGGAGTTGCCCACGAGAGCAGAACACCCACTTAAATGATGTATTGTTGGTGGAGTTATTTATGATGGCGGCCCACTCTGGTGCTTGGCGGGTGCATATTGCGCAGGTCGTGTTTGACATGGACAACCGAGGAGCGAACAAGCCTCAGACGTGCAGGCAGCCTGACCTGAGCAGTGCCTTATGGGCCTTTCCTTAAAAAGTACTAAACAGCAAGCTAGCACAGGCTAATGTGTCAAATATTTGTGGTATTGTGGTGCAATGGGGGGGGGGGTGAAGGTTGACACTTGTCAGAGGGTGTGGGCGGGTCTGACGACAATGAAGCAGGGCGTCTGCCATCTGAGTATGAATGTTTGGGGATGGGGCGGGATGTCAAGTTGAAGTAGGGGTTGATGGGAGACAGAGACAGAAATGAAGAAAACTTAAGTTCCCACCTGTTTGTTAAGCATGGTCCCTCTTGCTGTCTCTTTTTAATCCTACCTCCTGTCTTAGGTGGTGGTGGGGGGGTGGTCTAACATAGCATCGCCACACGGTCCCCGTGTGCATGTTTGCCTTTGAAATGCTAATCCCAGATGCAAACGTCTTGTCTCATTTAAAGCCACTGTGTCACTTCCCAGGTGGGTGTGTGACACAGTGCCCTGAGGGACCCCCTCTAATGATGAAGTCCCCCACAGTAAATATTGAAGGGAGGGACAAGGTTTTCCCACATGTTCTGGCACAAAGTAAACTGTGTAGAAGCAGGTGTGTGACCTTCCTGTGTCCTGTTTTCTAGAACAAAATGTGTCCCCAGCCTTTAGATCTTTGTTTGGCTTTAGACACCTAGCTTGTGGGGGGGGGGCGATTATAGTGGCAATATGATTGTAATCTCATAAATCACTTCTCAAAACATATTTCTACTAGCCATTACACTTGGTTCTCGCTCCTTTAACATTGCTTTTAATTCAAGTGAGACATTTTTATTGTTCATTTTGCAGGTTTGTTGGTTTTTTAAGTTTTTAGGTTTGTTTTGAAAAATGTTATACAAATAAAGAGATACTCACGGGGGATAAAATGTTCCAAAAGTGAGCATGTACACCTGAGTGTGTGTGTGTTACGTTCTGAAAATGTATGTTTTAGCCAGAGATCTAATTTAATAATAGCAGTCATATGTCCGTGGCTCAGTCAGAAGGGTAGTTGTGTACAAACTCCAGGGTTGGTGGTTTGATTCGAGGTTCTCCTGATTACTGGCTACGTGTTGAAGTGTACACATGACAAGACACTGAATCCCAAACTCTTAAAACCTAAAATGCAGCTGCCTGTCCACAAAGAATTTCCCGCAAGGGACTGACTAATCAGTTATTATTGTTATGTTATTATTTATGTGAATGAGTTCTTCTCAAATAGCAGCTATGACAGAACAACCAGTTTTACCTAAATCTGTGGCCTGTGAGAGAAAGAAAGAATTGAACATTATTATTTTATGCATCTAGATAGTAATGTATATGGCAATGTGTGCATGTAGAGCATAACCTACGACCACTCTTGCAAGTGTGTGTTGATTGCATGTCTGGTCATTCACAGAGAGCTGGGGGGACCAGTTCTCCTGGCTGATGTGTGAGGAGGCCAGGAAAGGTAAACAGAGGACGGCAGAGTGGAATCGATCCCACTCTCATCAGCTACCACCTTGGGGCCCTGGCCCGGAAATTGATTGGACCCTCTCAGGGAGTAACATGAAGGTGCAGAAAAAAATTGCGCCTCATTAAATGGGAAGAAAAGGGGGCTATGTGGCTTTAACTCCAGAGTTACCATGGTGGGCGGTCAGTCGACTAATGCAGGGCTAATATGTAGTTAGTGTGTCCATCACCTGGAGAGATGACAGCGACTGCCGCAGGGGAGCCACTAGCTCCCCTCTCGCTCCCCCGCACCGTCTCAGAGAAAAACTAGCCCTAACAACCACTCTCTCTTTCGCACACACTTTCGATCTGTCTGCCTGGATATGTGGCATTTAGTCAGAGTTCCCTCTTGGTAACACTCAGCTGGACGGCCAGACTGCAAATGCCACATGGCCAGCATTCCTCAGTTGCTGTAGAGGGCCTGCTTTGTGGCTGCCACTGGCCTGAACAGTGGGGGACAGGCAGGCATGTCAGCTCAAAGTGGAGACACAGGTTGGTTTCTTCTCACTAAAGGACAGGCAGACAATCAGAGGGATGGAAGAAGGGACAGACAGAGAGAAAAGGATGTCCGATATCGGCGCTCGGTTGCTTTGTTGTGTGTTTGAGCAAAAGGGATCGAAGGGGAGTGGATTTGGAGAGTGTTGAAGGGACCATAAAGGCTGACATTTCTTTGAAGGGTGGGTTGTATGGAGTGATTGAGAGGCTGCTGAGCAGTGCCACTGGCTGTGTATTCTCCCTGACATGCCCCAGTCCTTGCATGTCATCCCTGCTGTGATCAGAGCCTTTTAGAAGCAAATGGCAGGATGATTCTGTGCACAGCGTCTACCCAGGGCAGACCTCACTCAAGTTTGTTTGTGTTAATAATTCTTAATAAACTTTCTGTTAACTTGTGGTGCTGGATGGTAAGTTACATGCATATTATTACAGAGGAGTTCTTACTTTTTTAGTCAAATTCATAATTTTCTGGCACGAACCACGATACTATGGACAACGCTTATGTATATAGCACCTTTTTGTACCACAGTCATTGCACTCTATGAAAGCATCCATGCAAAGTGACACCCTATATATGTACTTCCTTTTTAGTGTTTTTCAACAGGTCCCTGTGAGACATGATATAAAAGCCAGGAAGTGCAGGTTAAGTAACTGATTGTGATCGTCGTGATGATTAATTTTAGAAATACAGAGTTCATGTTACAGAATATTTCACCTTGCCAGATGACAGCAGATGACAAGGTGACCCTTGTTTTACAGTACTGAGACAGGGTTAAATGAGTTAGAGTTGATCAGTGACTCACCTTAAATTCTGTGCTATATTAATGGAGTAGTGTGTGCAACATGGATTGGTGAAAAAAATATTGAGAACAAATTTCTTACCTTTTGTGTCATGAGACATTTTGGGTAGAATTAATATGTTCAAACCTTGTTGCGACAATTTTTGAGTTTACAGTTCTAAGAAAGGGTCTGCTGTTTACATTGACTAATGCTCTGTTAGACGAAGAGAGCGTGAAATAAACAAAAGAGTTTTCAGAAAGGGAACAATAGCGCTCTCAGTCCCATTTGATACGAGACTCCTTTGTATGCAACTGTACTTTGTGTTATACAGTTGTCTGCGTCAAAATAAAATGGAGTGTGCATATTTTTGAGTGGATGATGCTTTGTAGGGCGTTTTGGGGGAGGGCAACTCACAGTGTCTCACATTTACGTTAGTGGCAATTGGGGCAATCTTTGACGTACACGCTCATGTTGGCAATGCACAGTTGTTAACAAAGCCACGCACACACACCTATGTAGCCAGAAAGATGCAAAGGCGCAAACACACTGATGCACATACAGGTACAAACACACAAACACACACTTAGAAATAGATAGGCTACTCCTGGCTACATGAGGCATCCTTGCGAGGATTAAATCAGCACTTCAAAAGAACAGGAAACAAAAACACTCCCAGTGGTGGAGAGAGGAGCCGCTCGGCAGTCGAGACTGTCATCACCAGACGGAGCAAGGGAGCGGGAGAGGAGGGGAAGGAGGGAGGAGAATGAGGAGAGAAGGAAGAGGGCGGAGTTTTCAGGTGTGCTGACTGGAAGGTGTGTGTGCGAATATAAATATGAGTATTTGTGTGTAAATACACTATATGTTTGTTGTCTGCGTGTGAGTGTTTGGTAGGGGTGTGATTGTGCTCAGAGAGGATCAGTAGGACTGTTTTTCACACATGCAATTAAAAACACAATTTACAGTGTTATACCTTTCAGAAACACTCTTTGCAATAATTTTTATGACATAAACACGAGGCAAAAAAGATCTAAGTAATTAATACGTTTTTTTTATGCCCCAGTTTACAATGTACAATTTTTATTTCTCACTGGAAACATTTGACATTTGCAAGTAGTTAATACAAATTTTAACAAAATAATAACGATGCAAACTGATGTAATAATATAGCTGTGAGCTAAATATGTCATATGATAATTTAGCAATTACTAATAATATATTTAAAAAGTTTTACCACTACATTAAATACAATTATATATATATATATATATATATATATATATATAACATGAAAGTTAAAAACTTAATTTTTCCTTTTACTTTGATTAAATCTAAGAGTGGAAAACCGTCTGTTCTGTTCTGTCTGTTTGAACTAATACATTTATTCTCTATGTGTGTGTGTGTGTGTGTGTGTGTGTGCAGGTGGAGTTTGAGTGGCTGCGGCAGTACTGGTTCCAGGGCCAGCGCTACGCCCGCTTTTGCAGCTGGTGGAGCAGACCGATGGAGCAGCTGGAGAAGGACTGGAAGCTTATGGAGACCATGGTAAGGCCGCTCAGACACACTACTGGTTCAGCCTGTGTAGTTTGCTGAATATGGCAGCATAGAAGTTTAACACAGAACTATTTGTAAAATAGAAACAAAAAAACTTGATTTTTTATTTTTTATTTTAATGTATTTTAATATTAATAATTTGAATAGCAACAATAAAGCTAGTAGCTTCAATAAAACAAGAATGATAATAATAAAAAATAATACAACTTCATTACGATAGTTGCTCTGTCATTTACTAATAAGGGTTTTCACATTTCTAAATGCTCAACATGTCTTTGCTTGTGCTTCTTACACAAACTACATAAATGATCTGCTGTCCAAAAATGCTTCTCACAAAGGAGGGTGTGTTCAAAATTACATGATGGATCGTCTAACTTCTCACCGCGGTGCATTATTAAGGATGTGTCATGTGTTTAATCGCAGCTTCGCAGAAGTTTTACGAGAGAGGAACGTGGGCACACAGCTATTAGTTAGAATGGAATCACTTAGTAAAGTCAGACTCATAATTAAGTCACCTTAGTCACTGCTCTCTTCTGTACACATGTGCCAGAGACATACACACATGCGCATACGCAGAGCACTGTGACGAGAGTTTTTTCTTATCCAGCTTGACTTGTCTAGGGACAGAGGGTGTTGTTTGCGGCACCGATTGTAAAGCTCCTTGAGCCACATTAGTGATATTGTGACACTGGCCTATTTGTGTAAATACAAATTTCACTTCACTTTTATAAGATGTACAGGACATAAACAAACACTGATACATGTTTGGTTTCTCCCCACAGGTTCTACTGTTGCTCTCATAGCTTAATTTCAAAGAGTGTGTATGTGTGTGTGTGTGTGTGTGTGTGTGTGTGTGTGTGTGTTTAACACCCAGACACCAGAAGCAGCAGGGGGCACTCTTGTATCACTGTAGCAGCAGCAGAGGGAACGAAAGAGCTGTGCTCGTCTTTTCCTCTCCTCTCTCTCTCTCTCTCCCTCTGTCTCTTTATGCCTCTCACCCACTCCTGCTGTCTCTGGGAGCTCTCTGTCTCTGTCAGTGTCGAGCGCTGAGCAGTAATCACATCTAATGCTCAGGCGGGGATAAAGACAGGGGCTGGAGGAGAACAGTGCTGCTGGTGCTGCCGACGCCGCTCAGCTCTAGTCGTACTCTCTCTCGCTCCCTCTCTCACACAGTCGAACAGCCTGGCATAGGGGGGTCGGTTGGGGGTGGAGGGGTAGCATACAGGGGCTAAACTCATCTAGAGCTCCACCTCTGGGCCCAGATGAAGTGTGTGATTTGGACCTGTATTTAGGAAAGGGCATCAGTGAAATGTGAGGTCTTTCTCTCTCTCTCTCTCTCTCTGTTGCTGTCTAATGGCAAAGCAAAGCGTATCCACTGTGTGTGTTTGTGTGTGTGTCTCACTATTATGTGTCCACATGCAGATCTCTGTCGTGCAGTGGAAACTTACATTTTCTTTAGATAAGTTACAATCGGTCAATAAAATAAGATCAAATGAAATATTCAAATATTAAATATAAATTGAAAATTATTTCAAATATTTCAAATATTTATATTGTAAATTGCTTATGTTGTTTTGTAATTTGTAATTTTAGATTTTTACATGTTAGATTCCTCAGCTCTTTTTTACATCCCAGACTGTGTGCGTCTAAAAATATTAATTTTCCAGTCCATATTCTTAGGCTTAATTTCATTTAATCACATAACATAATTTACAGTAACACAAAAGCAACTATATCTGGTGCAAAAATGCATATTGAACCTATGGAAAAATAATATGCTGGTAAATGCAGCACACTATTGTGATGAAAGACAACATTATTGCTTTGGCAAGCAATATTTACATACAAGCATCGACCTGTGATATGCAGATGAAAAGCACTTTATAAATGTGACTTATAGATTTTCCTTTTGGAGGTTTTGATAGCTGTGGCTTTTCTGCAGTTAGATTAAAACACATTTCTCTAAATTACTTTGAGTTATTTAAATTATGTGGGTTCCCCCTTACATTCCTTTATTGCATATATTTTACATTTGGAAGCTGGGAATTGACAGCACAGTGTGATTTAGTGAAATACGAGTGACCTACTGTGAGCAGATGCTGTTTGCCATTTATTTATTTAGATTTTTCTGTTCTAGCCTGCGGAGTATATTTTAATGCAGTATTATTTTTGTCAAATTTTATATCACCGTGGGTATTTTAAAATAACAAATATATGTCTCTTTAAATAGGGTTTATAAAATGACACAGGGTTGTTTTATACACTGTGCTGTAGCAATAAAACAGCCTATTGTTTTATCCTGCTAAAATAGTAATACAAACAGCCAACCTTCCTCTCTTTATTGTCATATTTAGCACACAGTGTTGCAGGATGCGCTGGGCTATGTATGCGTTTGTTAGTCTGTATCAAGAATATTACAGTATTGGGAGACTGGCTTCTGTTTATGGATACTGTCTCTCCCTGGGGCTCCCTCTCTGCTCCTCAGCCTGTTGTCATGCAAATACTCATCCTGCCATTTGAAAGACATTGTAAATAAATAAATAAATCAAAACAAGTCCACTTGCCTGCTCACCTCTTTTTGGTGCTTCATAAATTCACGAGGTTCCTATGATCGAAGGAAACAGGCGGCTGAATAAACTTCAAGTGTAGGCATGTGTGAATGTACAGCACAGGCGTAACGTGTGTGAGAGGGTTTAGTATATATATGTATATATATATATATATATATATATGTATGTATATATATATGTATATGTAAGGTAAAGGTTGTTTCTGGAGGGTGGAAAAAGGGCGTTAACTTAAAGGTTTTACATTTCCATGTCATCCAGGGTGCTGAAGTCCTTTTAGACCTGCCTGGCTCGTAGCTTCGTGTTCCCTCAGGACTCTGCTATCATGACTATCATACAATAGTGACATTTCCTTAAACTAGCAACAATGAATAACTTCCGTCTGACTGACAATAGAGAGACTTGGCTTTATGCAGAATATTTTAAATACTGGTGTGGTATTTTTTTTTTTTTATCTTTCCTCTTTTCACTGTGGGGGAGAAGTGACAGCGATGAGCCCATGAGCCCATCACCTTCTTTCTTTTCCTCCCTGTCCTGTGCATGTGTGTTTGTGTGAGAGTGTGTGTGCGTGTGTATTTGTGCGCCATTGATGTTAATGTATGCACTCGGCATGACTTTAATTGATTTAGCAGCTCTGCTTGCATCGTACAGCTTTTTCCCTAATTTGTCACTTTCCTGACTTCTGTGGCTGCTCATCTCACAACTTCAAAAAGCCACCACGGATGCAAAGAGATTTCAGTGCACTCCGTCTCCCTCACTCTCTCTCTCTCTCTTTCTGTTCTTTCTTCCCCTTGTTCTCTCCTTTCCTCGCTCCCCTTTCTCGCCATATCTCTGTCGGTTTCTCACACTTTCTCCCTCATTTGACAGGAGAACGAGCCTTGTAGATGGAAATCTTTTCAACACATATCAACGAAATTAATCTACTTTCATAATAAATGGGATCCACTCCGTTGAATACATTTGTATACTTCAAGATGTACAAAACAGGAAGTGGTATCGGGGCAATGTCTTTCTCTACTCTATTCACCCAGGCTGTCACTATCTGTTTTCCAATGTTTTGGCCACACACACACATATGCAGCACACACAACACAACAACATTTACCTGCTCTGGTGTGTGTATGTGCAGGGATGCGCCTGGTGACCGTTTCATCTTTTCCCCACACTTTAATAGCAGTCTTCGGAAACAATCTGGACTGCTGAGGAGGGTTGCACTGCAATCACAAACAGTCTGGCCCCATTGCCATCGATAGTTGATTAGGTTATTGACCTAGCATGTGGAGGGTGGGTGCTTAGGAGGGATAGAACGAGGGCGGTGAGCTGCAGGGAGAATCTGTAGAGAGGGAGTCAGAGTCACTGGGAGCGTGAGGCACAAAGAAAAGAGCGAGAAGGGTTGTATGTCTGCTCGGGGGAGGAGGGTTGGAGGGTCAATGTAAATGTTATTGCTTTGTGAGCTCATTTGATCAAAGTCCTGGAAAGGTTAAGCGAATCCAATCTGGTTTTGTATGGCAGAGTGGAGACACAGGCGCTAGGGAAGAAACCCCCAGAACGGAGAATGGATTATCATATTGGCGCTGGAGTAGCAGGGGCCTCCGACGGACAGTTTACCCTGCCCGTAATGCGTTTAGACAGCAATTGGCCTTAATAACCTTTATTGACTTCAGTGGGTCAGTGCCAAGAATCTAATTATCAAAGTGTATCAATTTCATTGGAGTTTAGAGTTGCACCGCTCAAAATAATTATTTTAAGGTCGGGGCAGGGCAATTAATCCCCTCTCCACTTATTTGATGGCTTTGTAAAACATTATAAATGTTATGGTTTCTGTTGTGTGTTTCACCGTAAATAATTTCGTGGAGCAATTTTTTGTAATGCATTTTTTGGAGAGCTTGCCCTGCTGGTCCAGCTGAGTAAAAAAAAGGCAGCATATTTTGAAAGCTGGAGGCACCAGTTGAAATCATGTTGCAAATGTTTACCGGCAGTCATTTTTCTCTTTCACTCGCTGTTTTACTCCAACAGTCGGGCAGAGTTTTATACCCACTTTATATGCACATATGGAACCCAGATTAATTATAAGTGTGAACTAAGGGGTAAACTGCTTAAAGTCCATTTTTATTGCTCATTATGAAGCCATTTATTATCTCTTACATTAAATTACAGTGTTCATGCAGAATATTGTTTTGCATTTTGAGTTCTGTGCTATGCAAATATGCTTATGCATTTATTATATTCAAGTTATTTGAGCTTCTTACACATATATACTGTGTGTGTATGTTTGTATCTGTGTGTGCGTGCAGGTTTGTTTGTCTCCATGTGTTCTTATGTGTGTGTCCACGGTGTGAATGAAGGAACTAAATGTGAAGCTGCACAGTAGTTTTATCCATTATTGACAGTCAATACGTGCTGTTACCTGGAAAGTAGCAGCTGTTTTCCTTATCACACAACATAGGCTAGAGGCCTAATCCACACGTTCATTATTGCACGTCCTTGTTTACCCGCGGCTCTATATTAGCTTTCTTGCTTTGCCCCATTTAGACAGAGCTGTATAAAAAAGAAATTACTCAAAGATTATTGTTATTATTCATTTAAAGAGGAAATATATGGCTGATAATGCATTTTATATCACGCAGCAGCTTGTATTTGAAAAAATGAAAAGAAGCAGAAAGAGACGGAGAGAGAGAGAGAGAGCAAGAGAGAGAGATTGGAGAAAATGTAGCGGTGCAAAGGTATTTGCAATTCTCTTTGAAGTCCCTATTCAACAGGGTAAGCTGAATTTTCGGCAGTGCCTGATAGTGTTCTACGTAAATGCTTAAACCCCTTTAGAGAATTTTCATGGGCAGATACGCGGTGGCTTGAAGGGAGCGTTTATGTTACCTGGAGCCAATGCAGCCCGCAGCTTTGTACCTAAAGATGTACACTAGTAGTGAATGGAATCCCACAGAGGTTTGTCTATGACAGAATCTCACTGCAACATCGCTGTAAGCTGAGGCGGAGAGGGGAAAAAAAAAAAGAACCATGAACAGGTTTAACCCTGTCACAGGAACACAAGAACACTGGCACAGGGACACTTCTAAACATACACTTGCATGTGATGTCTGTGTAGGACATTTTGAAATAAACTTAGTGAAAGTTCTTAGAGCCAGTAACTGAATTAGCATTTGAGTTTGATTTGAAGCTATAATATTCATGTGTTTGATTGGCACACAGGGATAATGTTCACAGTTGCTCTTGTTGTCAAAGTTCGTAGTGTTTTACTATGTATTACAGTCTGTTAGTGAACGAGCTCATCTTTTCTACCTGAAGACAATTCCACGTGGAGCACATTCTAATTTAAAATGATTAAAACAATTCCTCATATACATGTGTAATTATTTCTCAATATCAGGATGTTAGTCATTGTCCCGAAAACCTGAGGTGAGTAGGGTTGTCATTACCACAATAGAGTCAGACTTGAGCAAACCTGTCTTGGGACTCTGGATCATGACTGAATTTCAGATGTATTAGATAAACTTAGCCATCATTGAATTTATGTGCTGTGGAAACCACAGATGAAACAGTGCCATTGTTTTACGTCACCATCGTTTATGAAAGAAAATTAGATCATCATAGAAAAAAATCCCATTTTTTTCCCCCTGTTGTAATCCTGACTTGAGTACACCTCATCTTCGCAGTGAGGGGGTGGGGAGTTTTATTGACAGTGGTTTGGATAATTTATTTTGTTTGTCTACGAATTGTGGTGTTGACAGTGTTTTACTGTATCAGCAGGCTTTGAAGGCGGCTTGTCTCGTCTTCTTAGAAAACAAATGAGCACTTTACAGAGACTGATCTGCCTTATCCGCTTAGCAGCTCCCTCAATCCCTGCATTTATTTATTTACTTACTTATTCATTTACTTACCTCTGTATGGATTTGGTTTGATTCCCCTACCCACCCACCCATAGCCACCCCCTCCTCTTCCTATCCCTCTCTTCATCCTTGGCCCCGATCAGCAAGATAAGCCTTCAGAGGAGGGGAGATAACATCCATTAAAGTGGTAAAGAGGAATTATGGGGCAGCCCAGATTAATCACTTCTCAGCTTAATCGCATTCTGTGCGGACGGCAGGGTTGGCTGCAGGGCCCAGCTTCTTCCTGTGTCATACCAACAGAGGGAGAGAGGCAAGGAAGGAGTGTGTGTGCATGTTTGTGTGTTGAAAAGTGCCTAGATGGGGGAGAAAGTATAAAAAGATGAAAGAGAGATTTCAGAGCATCTCATAGCGAAGCCCGCCCCTCTTCTAGCTGACTAGAAACATTATTACTAACCAGCGCTTGACATATAATTATTCCAGTACTTTGATCCAGGTGTAATTGTTTACTCTCGCAGGTATTCATGTCAAAGTAGTGAGTAAAAGAAAATACCCAGACACAAGAAAACACATTGATTTGTCACTAACAGCAAAGAAAGTAACTTGGACTCTTATTAAACTTATGTCGTTTTTGTGCAATATTAATCTCACTTAATATTGAATACATGGCCAGAGCTTGTCTATCACTTGTTCAATATCTCTCATGTTCAGAAATAGTGATGTACACGCTGCACAGACACACACACACACACACACACACACATTTAATAAAATCATCTTTATCTTCATCGGGTCCTGCGGTTAATATACTTATTATTGTTTATCTGCACGTCAATCCAGATTCCTTTTACACTCATTTGTACAGAGCCACATTCACAGTCTCAGAGGGGTTCGTATCGCCCACACATAGTGAAACAATAAATGAAACCAATTAATGTAAATGAAAACAGCCTACACCAAATATGGATCCTCAAAGTGAACAATAAAAAAGTCCCACTAAATCTGATTAGGGACTTAAATAGAACATATTGTCCTGAAGTTCTAGCAGAGAACATAGAGGAAAACTATTACACACAGTTAAGATATAAAAACCTTGACGTAAAAAATTATATGTTGTCTACACATAAGTGACAAGCAAAATAAAAAAAGCCAAAATATACAATAACAAATATCACCGTGATACCAGATTATGCTTTACATGTTTTTGAGAGAGCCTTAAGCATAAGGTCTTTAATGTTCAATAATCAGCAATCATCAATGTGTAACTAGCACAGAAAAACAGCAATAACTTAATACCTCAGAACCTCTTTAATTTTTCAGAGCGTTTATCACGTTGAGGTTTACGAAGCATATAAAGGCTTCTCTGAAAACAGTTAACGCAGAGAATGAGTTGATCCTAATGGGAAGACAAAAGAAGTGTAAAACTGACAGATACACTTGAAGAGATGCAAACAAAAAATGTGTTTGGGAACAGATTGTTGCTGATACTGTAAGTGTGTAATATTTCAGGGGATGTGAAACAGGGAAGGAAGTGATTGTGAGGGGTGTGGCATTTTCAGAAGTGAGGGAAATAAAGAGATAACCGTGAAGATTTAAGTTGGAATCAGACTATGTGAAAGAAAGTAAACCAGGAAGAAATGAAAAGCTGATGCTGTAAACAAGTGTGTGTACAGTAAGGAGGAAGTACAGGTCCTCAGTGAATTCTGAGAAGTTCCATGGCTTGTTTTTTTCTTCTGCACCTTTCAAAACAAGGCAGGAGCAGTATAAAGAGGATAACACAACAGAGATCAAACATGATATGTGTGTTTTCTGGTAAAGCCGTTTTTCCCCCTTGTGAAGCCTGTGAAGGAGTGTCCAATTTATTTACAACCTGTGTCTGTTTTTAAACTTTTTTTATATTAAACATTTTACTCTGAGACCCCATAAGTTGTGAAAACCTGTAGAACTGAGAACTATAGGACAAGAAATGTTGGTTGATTTTCACACAGCTGAAGCTGCGTTCAGACATTTTTCCAGGTAGAGAAATGTTTCCACCCTCCTATCCCTCGTGAGCGATCTGATGGGTGGTGTTAAATGGGTGAGATGTAGGACAGTGTAATTAACGCTAGTCCTTTAGTGGGCCCCGCCTCGCTCCGCTGGGAGCGCCCGATATAGCGCTCATTAATTCCTATTTGTGTGTAATGAGAGGGTCATGTTGGATGTAATAAATGGCTCTTTTATTTGGGCGAGAGCTGCAGGGCGGCATCCTCTCCTGGCTAACAGTCTCATAAACACCCTTTAGCTGCTCTCATCAGCCTCCCTGGATGGCGAGCAATTACACATCCACATATACATGTAACATGATAGGTGGGGGGATATATTAGGAAAATGTTAAGCACCTTGGAACTTTTGCATTTTGATTTTCTCTACATTTATCAATGCTTGGTTTATTCCTCTTACTCAACAATACTACTGATAATTTACCAAAGAATATTTAAACACTAAACAAACAAAAGTGTCTTTGACTGCTGTTTGTAATCATAAAATACACTGTAGGTTTTTGATTCATGACAATATTTACATAATATACTATAATCACGTTTAAATTATTTCCCAGTCAGATTTCCAGTATGTATCTATAGGCAAGATGCAGATTAAACAAACTTTATTTTTGTCCGATCATTTATATATATGTACAAATAGTAAAGCATCAGTATCTTTAATGGATCAATAAAGTCTTATAATTATACTGCATTGTGTATTATTAATCTGACTCTGTAATAAGTACTAACTATAGTTTTCAAAGTGTAGTTGAGTAAAAGAAAGATTTTAATCTGTGCTACGTTAGATGTACCATTGTGTGTAATTTACATGTGATATGGCCAAACAACATAAATAAGTCTGTTTAGTTCAAGTACAGCAGCATGAAGCCAGATGAACTACTACACTTCAGACTTCTCATAGTCAGTCAAAACTTTGGTGCATTTCAGCTTCTGCAGACATACTCTCCTCTAAGACCATATCACTCTATGCAAGTATTTGTAGATGAATGGAAACTCTTTTTATTGGTTTAGCATTTTTGAAGACCTGTGTGGTGCAGTGTGTATAACACTCTAACTCTGGGGCTTAGAAAGGCTGGCTTTGGCTCGAGTCAGCAAAAAGCTTTTTACTGGCAGGAGAGTGAGGTGCTGATCGCAATCTGCTATCTAGCTAGAATCTAGACTCAGCTTTCATATACTGAAAGAGAGAAAGGAGGTTTTAACAGAACAGAAGGTGCTTGAGTGTCACGCTCATCGCAAACATCTCTGTCCAGCTCTGTCTTCATTGTTCTGAATTAGTCAAAGCAACTCTCAAAGCTGTCTTGTGATGGATAGATGAGGCATTCTTGCCAGGCCAGTGAAGAGTTTGCACAAGTGTGTGCGTCCCCTGTCCAAGCCTGCAGGAGAGCTCATTCATAATAAGAACTATGTGGTTTAGCCATTAAGGCCAACTCGATCCACACTCCTTATCATGAGACGGAGACAAAAGCCTCACAAGAAACAGGCCGGTGAATTTTTATGTGCTATTTGTGGGCCCATTGGACTCCAACCCAACAACAGATTTGCCTTTTCTTTTCGCCACCAAATGGGAACACCACAAAAGCCTGTGAGTTCTGCTTCATTTGACCCTGTGGAAAGCATATGTCCTTCCATCCTGCCTGTATTCTGTCCAGAAGATCGACTGCTGTAGAGGCTATAGAAAGCATCCCTGCCCACTCGAGTCTGTGACAATGCCTTCAAACAAAATCACTTGTCAAGGGTCTACCCTTTTCGGGGAGTGTCTCTTCTTGCCCCCAACCATTTGTCACTTCAAACATGTTACTCTGATATTTCAGACACATTTTTCTAATGTTTTACACTCCATATAATCTGCTGTGTGAAGCCAGGCCCATTTTACTGGCTGACATAATTGATGGTGCCCACGACCTTGCAAGGGTCAAACTGACAGAAAGGCCTTAGTTTCTATCACCACAGAGAGCGCGAGAACACATTAACACAACCCCACACGCATTTATTCAAGCGCATGCATGGTTAAATTAGGGCTCTTTTGTTTTCATTTACAAAATTTGAAGTAGCTGTTTTAAATTGTCTTTTAGACAAATTCTAACTATATTTAAAAAAAAAATTTTGTCTTCTGCTTTTACTTTTAATTGGTTAAATATATATAAGAAAACCATAAAATATGACTGAATTGTATTATTAAATGTATTTCTTATACATACATATTCTTATTCTTATTCTCTATGATTGGGAATAAAACGATTTTTAGAGTAACTGCAAAGAAGTGTTGTAACAAACCTTTTAAAGGTTTCTTGAATTTAATGCTCTGTAAGTTTCAGTTGAAAGAGCTGCTCAAAGTTGAACAGATAATTCAAAAGACAGACACACAGGCATATATGGAAGAGACTTCCTTGAATCATCTTTGGGAGAACATTTTTATAGAACTTCGTTCTCTCATTTTCTTCCCTGTTTCCTCTTTGATAAAATCAAAGGGTGTTTGGCTTCAAATGTGTGGAAGACAACCCTGACCAGCAGTGTTGACACCCTTCACTCTTCACCTACACACACAAAGACATTATCAACCAATCTTACGTAATTGAAACTGAGCAAATTTAATTTTAGATATGCCTCACACATCTATAATTGTGTGACAGCAGGCAGACAGCAGGAAAAAAACAGACACACACTTTTTATGACTTCAAGTGTGATGTCACAGAAAAGTGAATGTGGTCTGGTCTTATTTCTTCCTGGGGTAATATAATTTTTCCACTGATGGACAGTCCCCCCATAGAGCAAAGTATCTCAGCTGTGGCACGCAGCAAACGCACACAGATCCTTTGTCCAGAGTGGAATTGGTCGTGGCAGGATCACAGTTCCCCAGTTGTTTATATCAGTGAGCAGAAGCTATCCATTACCCCAAACAAGGTACCTGATTCCCTTTTCCACCAGCGGTCAAAGTGATATTGGTTTCTTGTATTAGAGGGCAGTGGAAGACAGCTAAGAGTCTGCCAAACTCGCACTCTCAAAACCTATGAAATCAGATGTCAGAGTAGTTGAGCCTAAACTGGGCCAAATATAAGTTGAGTGTCTGGAGTTTTTTGGGAAAAGGGTTAAACCTTACTTTAAGCTTGAGACACATTGCTTTTGTACAAGCCATGCAGATTGTGTTGCTACTACATGGTAATTACCAGCGTTAACAAAACAGAAACATTTTCTTCTTTTGGTCATATGGAATATTCCAGATTGTCATTGGAGAATTTTAACCTAAACATTTTAGGAGTCACAAACAGTATCTGTACTGCGCACTCCATTTGGGTTTAGAGTTTCAGGTTACACAGCTGGTCCATTGCCACAATATCTTCTCTGAAACTGAAAGAGACGATTTTTCCCAATATATCATTCACTCACTGTAGTATAAGCAGTCTTGATCAGAGACCGGGTTCTCAATGCAGTAAAGGTAACATTCACCCAATTCGGTCGAGATGTTGAGTGCTCCAGTGGTGGCTCAGCAGTCACAAACAGTAGGATGGACTAGTAGTTAGAGCCATGGCTGCTTCCATATGGGCACACAGATATGTTGGCTGACAGAAAGTCAAGGGAGTCTGCTGGCCTGTTCCTGGGCCTGTTACACATGCTCGTGGCAGGGAGACAGGCATGGAAGTTGCCAGTCTGACAGACAGAGGTGCACTTAGAGAGGAAGGCACTATGATGAAAATTTAACACCAGCTAGCAGCCAAAACCCACTGAAGGTTTGGTGTTATTGGTGAGCTTGTTTACCGCCTACCTTTTTAACAAACCATCCATAATTTGCATAGTCTATTCTGGGCTAGAAGTCATCCCCGTGTGTTAAAATACAAAGAGGAGAAGTGTTTGTGGCCTGCTGGCATAAAAAAGGTTTCTTATATAAGAGACTGCCAGTGAGCTAAAGAGTGCACTGGGTCCCTGAAAATACAGGTCTAAAGTCAGCTATGGCATTTCATGGGGTGTTAACTGTTTCTCAGACACTCTGGTGGTCAGCTTGTAGCTCTGTTTTATGGAGTGTAAACCTGTAGTTATGCATGCATCCTTTTTTAAACCTTCCTCCATTTCAGAACTTGTTATTATTAATAACTTAGTTATTATGCGACTCGTTACAGTTCACAACTGCTATATTGCACTGTGCGCAGCAACAAACAATACTTGTATTTTGTTATTCTGTATTGAATGACTGACATGTTGTTATGTGATGGAATAGACAGATGCTTGTTGGTGTTAAGATACAGTCCTACCTTGAGGTGTTAGTGAGCCGCCCCAGGCTGCCCTCCAGCCAGCTTTCTCTTGGAACACTATCATCACTCCAGCTCTCCAACCAACCAAAATACAGTATAACCTCCGCTTGGCTGGATGGTTGTTTACCTACCCTGCTTCTGCTTAGGGCTGGAAATGTTTATGCCTATCTGAAGTAAAATAGACAGGGTCGGGTTTGGGGTTTAAGGACCTGGAATGGAGGTCCTTCTTGTCCTCTTATTCACCTCAAGATGTGGCCTGGGTCAGGGGGACATTTATGTCCAGAATCAGGTTGAGAGAGGTGGAGGCTGAGGACAGCTACTGTCATCAAGAGATAAATAGAAGGGAAGTGGGGGGACGATTAGTGCTTACACAGGCTCAGAGATAAAGGGCTGTGGTCTGACTGAGGCCCAGTTTGACCAGTAAACAACCAGTAGGGTATCTAAATGGCCCGGGGATCAGCCTGGGGCTAAACCTGAAGGCCTCTCTCAGCAATGGCTCTTTTAAATACAAGATCATACACGCAGACTCACGAATACACATGGACACATTGTCATGTATAGGAGGAGTGGTAACACATTCATATTAGCAGCGACACACCTGTACTCACGCAAAATGTGTGAAGGAACAAACATACACACCCAGAAATGGACCGACTCATGCAAAGCTGTTACTACTTGTGTGTTTAATGCGCTTAATGACTTAAATATGTTGGCAGGTGTTACTGTCTATTTTTAGATTGAGCTGAATTAGAAAAAAAAAAAACCTTGATGCATTTTGAGTTTCAGTGTGGACCTGTCTAAATATTTTCAGTTTAACCTACTGTTAAATCTTCACAGGACTGCACTGTCTTTCCCCTTTATGCAGCATGTTCCTCTTCCAGGGCAGCTTTGGGAAGAACTGAATCAAACACAGAATCACGGCAGAGCAGTTTTCAGATTGACTTGCTCTTAAGCGCTACGCTTGAAACATTGAAACTGTGCTACATGGGCAGCATGGCAATATGATGTCTACCTGCTGAGACGGTGATACAGTCTGAATGCACTTTCTGGCTCTTTCTCTGCCTGTCACTCATTCTCGGAGGACAGGGTTTGATCCAAACGGAAAGGTACAGTTTCCATAGGCAGTACAGCCGGCCCTGCTTCTTCCTGGTCACCATAATCTTTGGTGTCTCCTCAGAGTCAGGTGTAATCAGTCACGCACCACCACGTGTTTTGACACCTGTCCTGTTTGGTGTGGTGGAAGTAAGCATATTACTCTGTCTACAAATCACACTCCTCTCCTTTGGAAACACACACAGGTAATCAAACCTAACTTCACATGAATTAAGACAGACAGGTGGATTGTCAGAAAGGGATTAAAAAAGAGGCAGAGGAGAAGAAATGAAGGTTCCCTTACATTGTGGGTTTTTTGAAAAGAGGGTTGGATGACTCGGGAGGCGAGTGACTGTTAATGGGAAGAAATGAACGTGCTTGACTGGTGGATGTGACAGGAAGAGACTGTTCTTAACAAGGCGTCACAGTCAGTCAGAGTTACAGATCCATCACTTCTCAGAGGCTGGGAGAAGGAGGTGGGAGATATTTAAGGATATTCAGAGAGGGAGAGAGTCTGTGAAGGGTAGAGAAGAAGAGGGAGACGGTGAGGGGAAATAGGGATTTGAGTGTGGCTGAAAGCACTGCATTTAATTTGGGCTGCCAGATCCTTTTTCATTTGACTCCTTCTCAACCAGCTTAGAGGCTGTGGAGGACTTGGAGGCGAAGGTTTGCCAGGATGTCTCAGATTAGCAGTGATGTGCCACGTCACACTTTAAGCCGGCCTGTAATTCATGTTCAACAGGGGGATACTCACACATTACACTGCGCTGTGCAGGACGTGATTAATTGACTCACACTCTAATATTGGGTGTAATTTGCCCATCCTCTGATGTGAAACTGACTTTATACTAGACTTACTGTATGTCGCTGTCCCAAGGATGTTATAATGGAGTCTTTGCTCAGAGCTGTGTAATTTCTAAACTGAGGATAGAAAGTCAAGGATGGAGGGAATTGCTTCAGGTAGTCTTTCCACTATGTTCCTTGCAGTTTAGCATTTAGTTAAAGATTTATTGGCGCCAAATAGTTTTGATGTGTCTTTACTCAAGGATGTAATGGGAGGCAAACCAACCAGTTTTTTCAGTCTTTGTTATTGCAAATTTAAATTAGAGTAAGTTAAATAAAGTTAATAAAGGTTTTTTGAATGGTGTGTTTTTCTGTTCTTTGGGTCATAATGTATTATTCACACATCTTTTCATGAAGTTCTGCTTTATTTATCTTTTTTTTTTTTTCTTCAGACTATGCTCTTCCTGGCTACAGTGGAGGAGGAGGGCCAGGCAGAGGAGGGAAGGAGGGAGATGGCAGAGACCCTGCTGTCTGCCTTGACAGACAGACACCAGCAAAGACAGACATGGAGAGACAGGTAACACAATGTACCAACAATATGGTCCTTCCATTGGACACTGAAAAAGAGGTCTCTGACAGATGTGCAAGGCAGATAAAATAAGACGCTCAGTGAAGCATGAGCACTGCCTCATATTCAAAATGTAAAACACCATCACACTCAAGTAAGTTATAGTACCAAAAAGTTTTAGTCAAGACTTATTTTGGATTAAAACTATCTACTGCTTAATATTTAAAATTCTAGGTTAACTGATTCTGAGGTTTCAAAGACAGTGTGCATTCATACATTATACTGTGGGATGTTCAAAATATATTAATGTGCATGTAGGAAATCTCATCTCATATATATACATACATAAACATCACAACCCATAAGTAACATAGACACATATTTAATTAACAGTTTCTAGTCTCATTTCCCTTTAAGGGACAAATATTACTTGGATTGGTGACAATACAGAAGGAGCTGTCTTCAGTAGCTGTTGATATGTTGAATAATATTAAGTAACACTAACTGATTCTCATCTAGTTCCCACGTAACACTAAAAGAGTTAGCAACTTTGATCAAATACTGAATAATCTGGAATCATTATTTTAGTCCTGTAACTGAGTGTGTTGTGATACAGGTAAACAGGTTACGGATCAAACGGGTCGGCTTTCTTGAGTGAGCTATTTTCTTAAGTGTCATGGAAACTGAAAACCTGGTTTCTGTAATAAGATTAGATTAATCGGATTAGAGAAACTTGATTTCCCCAACTTAAATTCTTCCAGAGAGCTTTGATTATGTATGTATATGTGTAACCAGGTTTCTAATCGGCTTTATACACGAGGGCATGTGCAGGACAAAGACTGCCGACAAGTGCCTCTTTAAAATAAGCAGGAAAGTGTGACTTTGTAAAAGAAAAGATCATTACACTCTTTTTAAATCAAGCCAACACAATGTGCCGTTTTCATCTGCTGCATGTATATGCAGATTTCCAGTAACTAGGTTCCTTGAGTGCATGTAAAGTTCTTCCCTGATTTACCAAGATGCGGGTTTCTCTGAGCAATCCGGTTACTCGAGTGATTATGAATGATTCCTTCTAAAGAGTTGATGTGAAATCCACAGATATGCAGCAGTGTGGTCGGTGTTTGTTTGTGGCCCATGGGCCTGGCAGTTTTCACAGCTATCACATCGACACGTGTGTCTTGGATAAGCTCAGTCACTTCCTTCCTTCCAGATAAGGGCAGAGAGTGCAGGAATTAGAACACTGGCCATTCATTCAGATAAAAAAGGGCCTTACACACACAACACAGTGTTATTTTAGCTGTTCTTTCTCTCAGTCACTCTCCCCCTCAGCACTAGCAGGGGCATACACAAACAATGGCATGCTTGTGTACAGTTGATCCCTTACGTTCATCTGCTTATTGTCTTGATCACTAGAATTGACCTTAGTGTCACCTACACATAAACATGTAAACAATTTGGATCAGACGCGACACAGGGCCTAGAAAAAGAACAGGTTCCAAAAGCAGAATCCACTAACTAGAAATTTCTTAAAACTGCATACAACTGTATATATGCGTATATATACTGCATATACATGTTAACGTCCTGCTGTGTTGCTGCTCCCATCCTTCTGAGGTGCCCCTGTGTTTTGAGTTGTCTCCTCTAGTTGACCCTTAACTATTCCCAATCCAGATGAGCCTTGTAAACACGCTGTTTCCACACATCTTGCTTTGCTGTGTCGACGCCTGCCGGCTCACAACTCTGATGTAGGGCCGGCCCTGATAGTGCATTCCAGCTACAGGTGCTGAAAGCTAGAAACCATCTCACCACACCCACCCCCGGCCAAACATCAGCACTGTTCCTCACATCCCGGTTCCCCCACCACCCACACTGCAAGCTTACCACCTACTAACCACGTCTAACTCTAGATTTTGCTCAGGCCACCCTTAGATCCTGACAACTAGTTTCACAAACCAGGACAGGAAATGCTCAGTCCTTGTCAGCAGGGCAGACAGACGTTTACGCTATCAGCAGTGAAAGACTGATTAGATTAGGTTTGGTGGAGGGCAAGCGTTTGAACTCCAGCTGCTCCTGATACCTCCTCTCCCCTTTACACACATTAAATATCTATCCCTGGCCCCCACTGCCCCTACTTACAAAAAAGCCAGAGGTCATTGTGTCAAGTGGCTGTCAACAGATAGCATTTACACAAACTAAACACATGGGTATGTGCAATGTTAAGTGGGATGTGCTGGCACTGTTTAGAGATTTATGTCTGATGAGGTTTAGGGATAGTCTCACTATTTTTATAAACCTAGTCTCCTAACAAATGATGCTCCTATACAACTAAACTGCAATCACAAATACCTTTTTGTGGTAAATGTAACTGCAACCAGAATGACCATACACCATACGTTCACAATGAACATAAATGACAGGTCACAATTATGCTGATAGTTAACGTGTCAATTAAATACACAAAAGCAACATATTTTTGTCCAACAAATTATCCGATCCAACCCTTTCATGAAAACATCTATATATATAACTATTATAACTATGTATAT
>JAUYWH010000018.1:20529443-20563163 GCA_034779795.1 Ctenopoma multispine | reverse complement strand
CTCTGCGGTCCAGCTCACCCCAAAACACATTGAATGAGAAGGTGTGTCCAAACTTTTGGCCTGTACTGTATATATATGAGCAACATTATTAATATCTTTTATGATTGGACATAGGTGCTCACAGCACTGGTTTAAAACCTTAATTGCAATTGTAGTTTATGTTGCATAGGAACGTGTTTTAAAGGGTTGTTTTTGTGAAGAAAGTTCCTGTTTCTTTATGCATGCTAATTAGAGGCTAAGTCACTATTTTGAATGAAAGAGAAAGTACATTAACTAAAACTAGTAACTAAACAAAGACAGGGGGAGATAATTTAGTACACTTCAATCAGGTGCATTCATATCTTTATTATTTGAACAGAAGAACCATAATGGAGATAATGAAATTAGTTTGCTGATTCATTTTTCTGCCTTTTTTATATACATATTGTACAGAAATCTAATTAGGTTTCTGTGCAATATGCAACAGGCAAGCTTTTATCATAATACTGCCTTTTGTTTCTGTGGTTTCAATTTTGCACAAAGTGCTTGCTAAAGGATGGAAAAAAAGAGGGGAAAAAAGCATGATTGATGACTGTTGCTAGAGGCTCATAAACATAAACAACCAGCACTGATTGATTAAGTTTCTCTCTGACATTTGTTTCTTAAACACCAGTTAAAGCAGCACTCTGAGCACTGCAGTGTGGGCCTGCTAGCTGCCATTTTTTTTTGCCTTCGGGGCATTTTTAGCACTAGCAAGAAGGAAAGAAAGAGGAATTGGACTCAGTGACCAGTGGTTCTTCACAAGTGACTTATAGGCACTCAGAATGAGTGATGCCTCGACTTGCCTTGCTAGCAGAAGCAGTCCATTCACTCACTCAGAGCCAACAAAGTTATGAGAGCTTTTTTATTCTTATGAGCTTTTCTGGTAACTGGGTTTTCCTGATGCACATGGTGAATTCTTTGATAGATGCTGCCCTCTGTGTCCCTTTGGTAAATGCCCCATGAGTACCCTGGAAATAGATGGATTATTACAGTATGTGGGTGGGTGACTGTACCGTAGCAGAGCAGCTGAGTATACCACACAGGAAGTGCAGATTGAAGAGCGAGGCACAACCTCCAGGGAACAGGCCTATTAGAATAGGAAATGGCAAATCCCAGTGGCGTCCCTCCTTGTGGCGGCAGTTATTAGGTTTTGAAAATGTATATGTCATGTTTCACATTTATGCGGGTACAGTGAAAGAAGGTTTCAATGTTTGGCAATACTGAGAGTAGTTACACACAAAATCTAACAATATTCTGTAGTTTTGTTTTGAAAAGTGTTATGTTTGAACTTATTTAATGCCATTTTTACGTATAAACTTTGGACAATGTCAGGAGCATTGTGCGGAGCTGTGCTTTCACACATGTAGCGCACAGCAGAAGGTTGTTCGAGTCAGGTGCATTCTCGTGTACAGAGACATTCAGCTTAATTTCAGCAAGGGGTGGGGGCAACTCTGTAGACACAGCGGAGATCACATTCCAATATTACCCAGACTTTTTACTAGGTAGCTAATGAGATAGAGATGAGATATATTCATGGTTCCAGTGCATACCTGAAAACAGCTTAAGAGTCGTTACTTGGCGTGATGCTGTCCTGACTCTCTGTGCTTACTCTATGGGTACCGTTGAAACTCATGGAAAAGATGAACTCATGTTGACCTTCTGGAACCTATAGGTCATTGCTTTGACCAACAGAAAAGCAAACAAACAAACAAACAAAAAGCTTTGTCACAGTCAGCGAGTGAACACTGAAGGGAACAGCTGTGAGTTTTGTACTGACCATGCAAACTGCTGTAGGCTTTGTAAGGTCATTATATGATAATGAAAATCATTACAGAATTACATGGGGGTTTAGGACATGAGAGCAGCAGGGAGGGGAGGGGAGGCCACATTGGGTTTGATAAATGGACTGTGAAGGTGCCCATCTGGCCCTCTCTATGGCTTTTTCTTCCTGCTCTTTTATCCATTCTTGTCCTTAACTACCCCTCTTTCATTCCCCTCCTCTGTTCTGTAGCAGGCCAGTGTAAAAGCGAGCTGGCCTGTAGTGAAAGATTAACAGAGTGCAAACCCAACTCACCTCTGTGGAGGAGGAAAGAGGAGGGGAGATAGGCAGAGGTGTTTATGACCCAAAGCAGGGTGTGTGTCTGACTTGGCAAACCTATTCTCCCTCCTCTTAGTGTGGGACGGTAGGAGGGTAGGCAGGCATTGACCTTTGGCATCTGAAGCAGTTGGACAGCTCAGGATGTGTGAATCGCTGTAGTTTAGAGGCATTTAGGTGTTCATTGTTGATTGGCTTGGGTGGTAACGCATAAAACAGTTCAAAATTCTCCTTTGTTACAGACTTGCTCCTCCTCTGTTTAAAGGGGAGATAAAGAATCGCAGGCGCAAACAAGTTTGTTATTAAAAACTGCAGCAGTTTTGCAGGATTTTAGGTTTTATCAAGGGAGAGTGAGCAAATTCTGTGACCGTGGTACCCATTTATGGAAATAATATTTATTTGTTGTACCTTAGGACACTTGGTACTCTTTATGTAACAGAGAGCATCTATAGTAGTTGAAATATTTAATATTTTAATGTTATTTTATTTTAGGAACTGGATTTTTTTATTTAAAATAGATACTATTAAAATTCTGTTAATTATTAGCAAATGCCCTTTGTTTTTCTAATTACATTCCAAACATATTGCAAATCACGGGAAGTTGACCCACACTGTATCGTGTCACTATAATAGCTGTTCACTCAGAGTATGTGGCGTAGTACATCTGTTGCCTGTGTTTATTACTTTTCTTTGACTTGTTGAGAGTTAGTGAGGTCTTTATCCAGGGACAAAGGCAACATCAGCTGACATGGCAAGCAGGGCTAAAGGACAGAGAAGGAGGTCCAAATGTCCACAGCTGCACTCATCACTCAGCTGTCTAGCTTGACCCATGACCCCGGAGGGCTGTCTTCCAACCTCCGCTGGCTTTATGTTTCCTGCCATTGTCATCGTCTCTTGTCCTCACCTGGACAGGGAGCTGCAACACAAAAGGCCCAGTCTGTCATCAAAACCAAGGGTCACCCAGGGCCAGCAAGGGGCCATAGAACCACAGCTGAAGCTGTGCCCAGCCGGGGACGACCACACCACTGTTGTCCACTGCCCACTGTTACCAGTTGTGCACCTGCGGAGTTGCATAGTGAAGGAGGTAGACCTTCATTGGCTGGCACTTCATTCCAGAAATTGTGACATTTCTTTTGTGTTGTCCCTGTGTTAAATCCACAATAATGATGTACAGAGCATAGCTTTGTTTAATGTAATGAAGCAGGGACTTTCATGTTGCCAATCTATTCATACACTCAAGGGTTTGGGTGCATGAATGTGCCATAGTATTACTTTCTTTGACTATGTAGAATCTGACTGGCAACAATGTGCACAGGTTTGGGGAACAAGGTGTTCGAATTACAAAGAAGGTGGCATTAAGCTGTTAATAAGTAGGTTTAATTATCGAGGATGATGTTGGTATTTAAGCTGGCATCGCAAACCAACATTCTGGTTGGCAGTAGGTCGGTCTGGGCAAGTTGTCAACCAGGCCTGTGAGATGTAAGTTGCAACTTGAGGTGACAGGTTAATCAGATCTCCCAGACAGCAGTGCTACATTTGCCTCTACATCACCCCACAATAAAACAACGCGTTTCGCAAGCAGAGCAGATAGGACTAGACAGTTTGTTTTTCTTGGCATCAGTTGCGAGCTAAAAGTTTTGCTGGTTGCGCCCTTGTTTCTCTTTACCTCAGGGGTTTGTTCACTTTGATGGTGGGCAAACACCTGTGTGTGGTGGGTGGAACTCTCAGCCCACAATGATGTTCTCTGTCTTTTGTCAGTGTGCTTTTTTCTTTGTACCACCTACTTTTGCCATCATCTGTATCGTTGTGTTTACATGGTTCAAGGCATTGAAGGAGAAAACAAATAAGGACATGTCATCTGTCTCTTTCATCACCGACCAGCCTGTAATTAGCGCAAGCGCAGTGGTTAGCCTAAGACGCTGTAATCTAATTTGTCTGTCTTTATCTAAAACATGTCTGTGCGGTCCCTTAGACTGGTTACATGCGTGCAGTAAGATCGCTTGTGGCCTGGGTGTCTGTGAGGTGTGTATTTGTGTGTGATTGATTGTAAATTATGAATTATTCTCTCATGCACCAGCCCCTATTTAACAATCAGTCAGTTATGCATGACATGTCCTGACCTCAGCAGAACCTCACAGCTGCTGTTGTCGTAGCAGTCCACCCATCCTGGTTAGCTCCCAGGCTGGAAAGTACATTTTGCAAGAATTTGCTTTGAACAAGATGACTGATGATGCTATTTCTTTACCTTCTACTTACTGTACAAACAAGTTCTACCCATGTAAATATGCACTTACCTCTATCTTGCCTGGTTCTCAAACAAGTCAGTAATTAGCCGTTGAGGTACATGCTTTCTCTCGTTCTGTGGTTAGGTGTGGGAACAGAAGGTTTGCAACCGGCAAGAATCTGTATCACACTCTCTCTTTGTTACATTTATTTGCTGGTCCTTGGCTGAGTCACAACTACATTAAATTGCTTACGGGTTTAAATGGAAACAGTTATTTCATAATTATGCATTTCATAGCAAGAGCTTGGAAATGAATTGTGGCACAGAAATGGGAAAAGAGAGAGGTAAAAATGCCATTAAATGTCCCACAGACGTTTAAACACACTTGTTGCAGAGACAGTTAAAGGTCATTAAATGCTGCTTTTTTTAATATGGAAACAAGATTTGTGCTTGGAAAAGACAATGTGGTAAAGAGGACGGGGAGGGAATGGTTTTGGGCCTGTTTTACTGGTAGTCAGAAAAACCAGGACATTCTTTCTGGTTAAACCCAACATCCCAGAGAGCTGATAGAGCATGATTGGGTGAGGATGTGTGGCAGACATTTGAAACAAACAACAAAAACATAGCATGGTGTGTCGGCGGAGGTCGTGCTCACCAAAAACACTGTCACTACAGTTTAGCATGTAAATCCTGTAGTTCATCTTCAAACATTAAGTTGAAACTGTACCAATCTACGATTTCTACACTGTTTTCTACATGTGTTTGTGTGCGGTACTCTAAGTAAGCTAATAAGAGCAAGTACAGCAATTACAAATGGATGTGAGAAGTGTAGTCTTCAATAAAAATACAGAAAATCAGACGCTTGCTAAGTTCATGTTATGTTTTGTGTATGGTTTGTCCAGGTCTCTCCGCTAGATTCAGATATGGTGTCTTTACAATTTAATGCTAACTACAGCAATGTGTATAATGTCTAAACATACATGAATGTTGAACATGCATGTACACCACATGTTCCATCTTTTCTTTTTCTACCGCAACCACCCCACCTTGGCCCTCCGCTCCTACCCCATAGACACTCATCTTTCTCCCCTCCTCTGTTAATTATATCCTACACCGCTGGAACACTTCATTTCGAAGCAAGCATATTGTCTCTTCAAGGCTGGCAGGCAGGTCATAAATTATCCTGAAGGTGAGGATGGAAGTTGGAGGAGATAGTTATGAAAATTTCATCTGTCTGCCGTAATGGCCGCAGCTGCTCCTGTCACCAGCCGCGTGCTGGAGGAATTACACCGGGTCAGCATATTTGTGTATGTGTGTGTATGTATTCTTTAGATATATGCCTAGGTACATGAATACATGAACAGTTACAATGTGCACATACATAGGCCACTCACACATACACGTCTCTGTGTATAGCCGCATTTGTTTCTGTGTGTGTGCGTGCTTCTGTGCCAGTGTGTACAGCAGGTTGGCCAGGTAAGACCTGCCTGTCAGTGTGTGGAACATCTCTGGCGTCCCTGTCACCCCAGGGCCCCCAGCTCTGCCCCGAAGCAGGGAGGCTGGGAAGGGGGACAAGCTTGCAGGGCGGTCCCCAAGCTGTCTCTGTTCATTACCGCTACAGAGATGGGACGTGGCCGGCAGGTGGCTAGACCTTTAGTCCTTACCTACTGTGATCATCTGCTGCTCCTTTGTGGGTGTGTAGGTGGGTGGGCGTGCATGTGTGCTTGGGAATGAAGAGTGAGAGAAAAACCATAACTTATGTACTCGAGCAGGGACGAGCATATTTTATGTTTGACCTATGAATCTGTGTTTGTGAAAGATTATTGCACTTAGGCTTTTAAGCCTGCACATGCATATCTGTTAATGGTCATGCTTACATATTTACAAATGTACCAAAATTCTGCATTATGAGAATCTGGCGTGCTGCGGTGGCACTTTCTTGACAGAGTGTCGCGCAGCTCTTCTCGACAGTCACTCTAAGCGGCAATTAGTAAGAAAAGAAAAACACAATAAAACTCCCCCCTCAACACCTCCTATGTCAATCTCCAGTTTCCTGCAAAAATTCTATTAGGGCCAAAGTCTATAGATGTTAATTACAGTTCTAACTAGCTTGCCTCCTGACAAATGGATGGCTTCAGCAGTGATGTAGGATAAAAGGGATATCAGCGATTTCACTTCCCCATACAAAGGCTGCCTCTGAAATGGGTCATCAATCCCATAGTGATAAATGTCTGGTGGAGTAATGACTCTCTTATCGGCACTGGATTACTGCAGATATTTGTAATTAGTGTAGCCACACAAGTCCCCGACAGATGTTTTTAAGACGGCACAATATTGAAGCCCTGGTTTAGTGTTAAATGGGAACTTTCTGGAAATAATAGAGCTAGTCAGAGCCATTGTATTGAATTTGGAGAACTGAGTTGCAGTTTTTTTCAGTGGGAATGCCTGTATGTGTTCTCCTGAATGCAGAAATGTATTGAGCCACATGTACACACACACACACACACACACACACACGCACTCACTTGAGCTCATGACCTGATAGCTAAATACACAGCCTGGGGTCCATCCTTCAGATATTGAGCTCCATGGTCACATGACTGTGAGAGCCAGGGGCTCCTCTTCTTCTCCCGTTCCTCCTCCTCCTTCTCCAGCCCTAGAGGTAGCCAATGCTACGCCAGGGGGAGTGAACGATTCACTTTTAACTTCCATTTCTCCTGTTTTGGGTTGAGATTCACTAGCCGCCCTGAAGTTTTTTTTTTCCTCTTCCTCCTCTTCCAGCTCTCATGAAATCACAATGTGATGTATTCAGCCTGAGGTGTAGCTCTATTCACAATGCAGTTTGACACTAGGAAGCCCTGCTCCCCCTCTGTTTTCACTATGCATCTGTACAGATGGACTGCTGATATATCTGTACCACTGATACAATTGTCCTGGCTGTAGTCGACAGCTACTTTGACTAAAGATGTTTAATACACACTCAAAAAGGGACGCCTGTTTTTGATTCACTTCCATCTCTTCATGAAAATGTGTATATAAACATATAGATATTGAAGAGAAGTGGCGCCAGCGTGTCTAGATATCATGTTGGTTGAGGCTTGTATTCTGTTGCCAAAATATACAATCACCAACCCACCGTTCGACACACCCACAACCCTAGACAGACGTACAGTACACAGCCTGCCCAGTACTGACAGACGTGTAAGCAGATGCAGCCAGAACTGGTAATGGCAGGTGATTATAAGTGGCACATGTGCCAAACTAATTAAACCCCTGGGTTGACAGCAGCATTTGGTAGCAGTGGCATTCTGGCCCGCTGGCATTAGAATAATTGTAGCAGCAGCACATTTCACCTGCGAGACTGCAGCTAACAATGCCATGTATTTTTACAGCAAGCTGCACTGGATGTTGCTACAGAGGCTTGAGTTAGCTTGTTTTAGGTTTGACATGCATGGAAACCTCTGGCAAAGATGGAACAGCTTTTGTTTAAGTCTGTTTGACCCATTCTTTGGCAGTGTCTTTGCTTGTTTAAATTGTGTTTCTATTATTGTAGTGTGCTACACCGTACACCATTGATTAAGCAAGTTATTAATTTGGATAAACATAAATTTAAATAAAATGTTACATTGAAGGGGATAGGAAGTATAGCTGGAATAATGGAGAAGAAGAGTCTTAAGAAATCATTAGAAATAGGACACAGTTTGACATGCTCAGGCAGGTTGACCCAGCTCTGTCCTCCAATCAGGACACACAGCAGGCAGGAAAGAGACAAGGACAGGAGGACTCTAAGTCACTTCTCCAGCTGGAGGGCTGGAGCTGTAAGTCCTCCTCACAGAGGTCAGAGCTATGTCATGAGGTCAGGAACTGCACCAGGAGACCCACCTGCACACATTCTGTGCATCTCTACATGTACAACTAACACACACACACGCACACCTGGATGATTGAGTAAGAATTTTGAAATACCTGTAGTTATGTGGAAACTAGTCTGCCTGTAACCAACTTGACTGATGCATGTTATTGCCTTGTGCTTTTCAGCAGGTGTGGCAAGACCAGGTGCAAACTACACTGCATCATAAAGTGTGTGGACTCAGGCTAAACCTGATACAGTTTCTGTTAGTGTAGGTGTTATGCAATGAATGTAAGCTGGCTGCATGTATTGTCAGATTTATGGGCTAGGGCACAGCATATCATACATTTTGATGTGAATTCCAACCAAGACCTTAAGCAGCCTTTCTCTAAATTTCCATGGTGTATAGAACAGTGGTAAAAAAAAAAGTATATTCAGCTCCAACATGTTCCCCATAGGCTGCACTGTCTTGTCACTTTGAACGTAATTGCTTCCTAGCCTTACTGTATGTGTACTGTACTGTATATATGTATCAATTGCTGAAACATCACTTGCACTTTTCAGGTTTTATTGCACATGCACAGCCTGTGTTCACTCTTGATAGCTACTCTGTTAAGCTGGTTGTAAAAGAAGCGAAAAATCAGCTCTTTGAAGACACAAGTAAGTGGCCGATGGCAGTTGATAGCTAGGGCTTAGTGGATCCTCATTATGTGCTGTAGCAAGCTGATTAAAACATTTGATTTGTTCCCACTGTGTGTGTGTGTGTGTGTGTGTGTGTGTGTGTGTGTGTGTGTGTGAGAGAAAGAGAGAGCGTGTAGTCTGCTTCTGTGTGTGCCTTGTGCATGCACAAGTGTATATGTGCATGTGTAAAAGAGTAGGGCCTTCTCACTGTTGCAGTGTGTTATCTGTTTTTTCAACCTTGTCATACTAATTACAGTCCATATTTACTTACATTCTTTTTTTGTTTTCTGCCCTCGATAGGCATCTGTGACCGCTTCTGCCTTAGCAGTCTTCATTAACAAACTGATGATGTATGATAGGTATACCAAGCAATGATACAGGGAGCTTTTCCAAAAAAAAAAAAAAAAGAGGTCATGATACAAATGTTGTCACCTTTTTGCAACAACAGAGAAATATGTTCTTGTTATCAGTGATGCTGTGATTGCAGTTTCGCCACCATCATGATTCCTAACCTTTTTTCTTCTTCTGAAAAAGTTTGCTTCACTGGATATGGACACAAGCCAGAAAGTTTGAGAACCACTGGCTGAAATCCGTTTCTGAGGTGCAGTATTTACATTGGCTTTCAAAAACCCATAGCACACGCGGCTAACCGCTACATTAAAACAGTAAGAGAGTAAGCTAGAAAGTAAAAATACTGTGCCCAATCAGTACGTATTGTGTCACTTGAAATATCATGTTTGAGAGATTAAATCACCAAGAGCAAAAAGACAGATGAAATATATTTCTTTTAATTTCTTGTTTATTTTAAGTCACTGACAAGTCACTTACCAGTTTTTCTGTGTTACTGATCATGTTCACTGCATGGGTCACTTACCACGTGTCATCAAAGAAAACATGGATGGATCAGACCACACCCTGGTGCTATTTCTGACTCTTTTTCTTTTTTCGAATTATTGTTTTTGATTAACCAAACCCATTCAGTTAACTAAGCTTGTTACAGAACAGTCAACATCATCATTATGCGAGTCTGTGTGTGTTAGACAGTCACAGACAAACCTACAATAGGATTTGTTAATGGTTAAACTGAACAGGAAGCTCTGTGAGGTGAGTGGGGTAAATCAGTTTTATATGGCTGAGGTGGGTGGTAGGGTGTTTAGGGGTTGTGAATGGTTTTATATGAGTATGTGTGACTGATTCCCAGACACAGAGCACAGTGCATCCTGAATGTGTAAATGGCATTTATTCAGCCGGTTAGTCTGGGAAAACATATGGTGCCATTTGGAGGCCCAGACTGGTGCACGCTGTTCTCCTGTAATTAGACTGGCCCAGCAGAGCAGCTACATAACTGTTTCATGATAACCGCCCTACTGTAGCCTACAGTGCTGCTGCCACCCAGCCCTGGCTACAGCACAGGACCAGCACACCGCATTACACATCCTGTTAACACACTGTTCAACACCGGTGAACACCAGTGTCACCACAGGTTTGGCAGCCACACATGTGCATGTGCAGGATTTACTGTATATATTTGATGGTACAACAGAAGACGTGCACTACACCTTTGATTGTGTTTGTGCTAAAAATATGCATGAAATGTGAGTGTAATTTACCAAACTACCAATAATCTGTGATTGGAACTGTAATCTAATAATGATGTGAGAATAAGGATTCCATAAAAATGTGCAGTTTTAATTTATAGTACGGTTGAAGTAGGACTATCAAGTAAATGTATAAAAAACAAAAATAGCATAAAACACATGATAATATTACCTATAAAAAACATAAGCCGCTGCAATATAAATGTCAAACCAAAGTGTATACACTACATTAGCAACTCGGTGAATGTCGAATTCAAGTTTAATGAACACACAGCTACCACTCCTCATCCACTCTTTGTTTCTTGGGTTGCACAATGAGAGAATTACATCCCTCTACAACTAAACTGCAATCACAAATACGTTTTTGTCTTTGTTTTTGTCATTCTCTGTTAACATAATGAATAACGTTGATACTTATAAATGGACTGTACACAGGCAACGTATTTTTGTTTGCCAAAATATACGCTCTTGAAAATCCTGTTGTCTCTGCAGTTCAGCATTGCAGATGTGGGACTCAAGCGTTATTACATTTTTTTGTGGTTGGGTTTATGTATCACAGCACTGGGTTAAGGTCAGGAAAACACTGTGGTCTGATATAACATATCTAACATATATTTAATTACCAATTGTGCATTCATGCATTAAAGGAATGCTTGAAATCTTTCTTCTGAATATACTTCAGAAGATACATTTCAGTGGAAATTTAGTCCCTTCTTTGTCTACTTTGTGCAAAAAGGTTGCACACCTTTCCTCTCTGTATTTTTTTCAGCATCGTCTCATGTTGTCATTGTCTGCTCTCTTTCTTTTAATCATATCCCACCCTCTCTTCATCAGTCCAGAAGCAGATTGTGGGTTGAAACGGTGGGTTGTGTTGGCAGGGTTGCGGGGGCGTCAGCTGGGCTGTTGTCCCGTCAGGGGGGAACAGGCTGGCAGGCTGGCGGGAACGGCCTGTTAAAGACACACTGCTGGGAATCGGACTGAGCCAGCGCATGGTCCAAAGCATGCATGCACACGCACACATACACACACATACACAAGGAGGGTATGGTAAGAAAAGTGGGGGGTGTACAGACCTGGAATAAAGACATTTCCTTGCTCATTTATAAAATTTGACACCACCAGTCTGCCTTCTCCTCCTCCCTCATCAACATCCCTTGACAAAGATCACACACATGCTGGTGCACATACAGTGAAAATACAAGCTGCCGTCTAGTTTATAGCCACAGTTCCGCCAATGTCCACTAGATGCTAGGTTGGAAAAAAATTCTGATTCTTTATTTTACCCCTGGCATAATTAAAAATATTGAAGAATGAATCTCGTGCAGTGTTCCTGCAGGGCTTCTACCATCTCTGCTCCACCTGAGCCTTCTAAAATTTGTACTGTGGCTCCAGTAATTCAAGATCATTCACAAGACCTACAGTAATATTCACAGCTGTTATATACTCTATTATATACTGTACTGTCTGTCCAGAAGGGTCTGTCTTTGTGGCATGTTACGTTCTTGTTGTCTGTTTAGCAAGTACAGCATGTGAGAGCATAGCCAAATTTGCATATGCCGCCATGTATATTTCAACAGTGTTGAAGACACATCACCAGCAGTGAATAATGCATGGGGCTGGTACAGTGGAGGTGCTTGTTTTATGCACTTGTGAAGGGAAATTGAACTGTGTTTTCTTTTGCTCATGACGCTGAAGGCCCAAGGCCCATTAAAGTACACAGAAGAGGTAGTCTCTAAATGGACTGGTGGTGTACATCGTATTCCCCTCTAACAAAGGGTGCCTGGCAACGGGAAAGGCGTCAAACAGGTTCTGACAGCAAGGCAATAGGATTCCCACCTCTCCAAAGGAACTGACTGAGGTGCTGTTGTTGTATCCGTGTAGGCCAGTCTGTCTTTTTATATGAGAATGTGCATATGTGTTTGTTAAATGCGGCGGTGTGGCAGAGATGAGTGACTGAATAATTCACAACTGGCATGTCTCACAAAATGATGCAAACCCGTGCATGGATTGTCAGTGGGAGGAATATAGTGTTGCAGTAAACACAACCTAAAAGGCTCTTATGCATTATAGACAAGCCCTTTGAAACAGTTTTCTCATATGCAAATGGAACACACAGAGCTGCAAAGGCTTAATATGAATCTCTCCCATTCATTGCAAATCCAAATGAGGGATAGGGCTGTTTATGTTTATATTGTGCATGCAACTGCTAGAAGAGGATGGAAGGGTGTTGGTCGAATCACATGAAAGGCAGAATAAAGGACAATTGTGCTGCTATCAGTGTTTATTTTAAAGAATGAGCAGTTAGAGCTGTGGCTTTGCCATCACCCAGCAGTTGTGTTCTCATAAGCCTCTCCTGGACCGAAAGAATCGACTGCAGAGGATGAGCATCATTAGATATGTCATTTAAGACACCTATGCCCTCTCACTGCTCTATATTTATCCACTTGCAGGTCTCTAACAGGCCCTCAGGTCAACACATTGTGTCCCTGCCTGTCAGTTCGGCACTGGACGGGACATATGTGGTAGATAGGAACAATATGAAGCCACCTGCTAGTCACCCTGCCTTCTCTTCTCCTCTCAGCTCTTCTCCTCTCTTCTACTCCTCTTCTCTTTTCCTTTCTTCACCTTTCCGCTGGATGCCTTTCTGACAATTCATATATTTCTGTAATAGCAAACCATGTTTACCTTGGATTGGTACCAGTGAATCTGCTATTTATAGAGTTTGTTTCAGCCACCTTCATGTGGTAAATGATGATAAGCCTAGCCTCTAATAAACAGTCTCATAAACAACTCTACAGCTCCGTCCTTAATGGCCTTAGGGGCTTGTAAGAGCTTTATAACACATTTATTATCTCTTTAATGGCCTAGGAGCTGTGAGACATAACATAAGCTAACACTAATTTCATTTCCTGACATATATTGACTTTAGATTTTGGTTATTTTGTTGTCTTGATTGATTTCATACCTTGTCCCATTTAGGGCCTCGCTCAATGTATTGTGACACTAAAGAAAACTACATTCAGCGCATGCCTCAATTATTTTGCCATTTGGTATTCAGAGTCTGGTAAGAGATGAGGAGAAACCATTACTTTGTTAGCCAAAAGCACACATCCACTCAGAACAGACAAAAGGGCCAGCATGGGGAATAGAGATATTTGATGTTGAATCTCCCCCTATTTACAGTAGGATGCCTGAATAAACGCGTTCAGAAGCTGGAAAGCAGTATTATGACCCATAACCCCGAGGTATTTGAAATGGAACAGCAGGACTTACTTTGAAAAAGAATAGGAGATGTGCTCTGGGCTCACTGTTTATACCTTGATGTGATTTGGACTGAAATACAAAAAAAGCCTGTTTATCTGTTCTTTCTCTTTCGTCCATGACTGAAAATTGTGGGGTGTAGTAAATGGAGGCTATTGAGATACACTGCACTGTTGGCAGTGGTTGACAAAAAAGAAAATTGTATCTCGATTTAGTGGTATCTAAAGTTGGTAGACAATTCAACAAGTATTTTTATATGGTATTGGTAGCTATTTACCATTTTTTCAAACATATTCTTAATAGTTTTGTTTTACCATTGTAATTCTCTTCACCATGGGATTGTATTTGAAGGATTTGATCGGCAAGAGTGAACTGTTGTATATGGTACAGATTTTTCATTGCTCAAGTGCCCTGTCTGCAGCATTTTCACATTATGGTTTATTAAACTAACTCTTGGGTATGGGGTGTCTGCTTTTAGTTTCAGGGTTTCTTTCTCCAAATACCAATTTCAACCTTTACTAAATTATTCTTTTGTCCGAAAAGAAGTAAGGTATCAATCTTTTATGTTTTGGAAAAATCTGATGAGTTCTATTTGCCGGACCTCCTGCTCATCAGAGATTGTGGTGCTGGCATGGGGAGAACATGGAATTGCAGAGTAAATCAATACTAGAGCAGTAATGTTATCGAGGGGATGCCTTTTCAAAGAGCAGAGCTGAATTTGTACACCTTATGTTTTTGATGTGTTGCTGTGCTCATTTTATTCTGCACACAGTTGGTATCAAAGTTGCTGTTGTTTGTATGTTATTTTAGCTTTTTTCCCAAGTAGCTATTTTGCAATTTGGACAAAAATACAATTAAAGGTCCATCTGTTTTCCATGGTTCTAACATCAGACAGATGGGTTCTGTCTATTGAAACCATACCAGGATCCTGGCAGGTTAGAAGTTTTGGTAATGAACATGCTACGTAAAAATGGGTCCAGGCTGATTCCATCATAACAAGGCTTCAGTGGGCTAAAATGAGAAAATATTCTTTTTCATAGAGTGAAAAGCTGTTATACATTAAACTTGGCCATGGTCTGGAAGAAATACTGAACTTATGTTTATGCATTGTCGACCATGGATGTATACGTTTCAGTAAATTTGGGACTAATTCATGCCGTGCTCAAGTGAGGTGGTACATTCATGTTTTTTGTTCATAACCCAAGATCTGTACACGACTGAAGAAGATTTGTCTGTAATGCCACAGTGGCAGATCCTCAATGTATGATGATAAGAAGTAGCCTTAATATGTGTCCTCATACAATAACATAATGTCTGTTCCAATATTATCTTAACTCATGAACAAAAATGCATTTTCTTGTTTGCATTTTTACTTGTAATATTTTCAGCATGACACATCACATTACTAAGGCACATTTTCAGCATGAAAAGCTCAGGTCCTACTTTGGCCCATAACCACTAAATCTGACAATGGTCCATAGTATTTTTTGAGATATGCACACCCTGATTGTGGGTGAGCTATACTAGGCCACTGTGAAGGCCACAATACTTTAAATATAACTGCACATTTTGAGGAGTCATGGGATTTGTCACATGCTTTCACTTTAAAACTCCTCACATTAAGCTTCAAACCACCAAGCCTGTGCTTGCCCAATTATAAATGTCAAAGAAAATCTCACAAAACACATCACACTGATTACTTATGCATAGCAAATGTGTGTAAACAGCTTGGCCACAATCCTATGTGCTATTGTACAGTAGGCTGATCCTGTTTCTAGGCTGCTACAGGACAGAAGTATTGAGTAGGAACAAAGAGAGTGCTTTTCTGGCACTACTGACTCCTGTTTTAGATACAGTTGCTCCTGGAATTTCTGCTAAAGCTGTGCAACAGTAAACATGCTAATCTAATAGATAATGGTATCCTCTACTGACAGCTGTCCTGAAGTGTTTAGGTTAATTGTAACAAATACATTGCTCCACCCTATTCTGGTTTTGGGACAGAGGAGATCAGGTTTTCTAGGGACTGACGCAGGGTCTGGAAGTGATTGATCACACTGTGTTGAATCTGTTGGATTCAGGTCTTCACTTAACTACAAGAACCTGCCCTCTCCTCTTCCCTTCCAAGCATGCAAGCACAAACATTTTTAACAATTCTTTTACCTAGAAACAAGCCTGAGGGCTCTGACCAAAACACTTCTAATATAGGAAAATTGAGCAGCTTTGAACTTAGGTGTTTTTGATAACTACTTGGCATGCTTCCTGGAAGATAACCCGTGGGCTTGCCTTCCCAAGCATTAATCCCTTTGATTAAGTGCCAGGGCAAGATAGCTCGACACTCAATAGGCCCTTTACCTTCCTAATATCCCCACAGTCCACTGTCCTGTGCTTGAAAGCACCAATTCTTTAAACTCTTAGTAGGTAAGTTTTGAGCCCTCCTTAGACTCCTCTGCAGATACAGTAGTTGTTTTTAAAGTTTGGGCCAATAACCTTCCTGTCTGTGCCCTTTCTCTTGTCGTTCATCCTGTTTTAGGTCAAGATGTCCTCTGTTCTTTTGCTATGTTTGTGCATTATGATTCATAGCAGCAAGGATGTACGTGGTACAGTACTACACCTCCTTCGCTCCCTTCAGTGACAGAGTGGAAGAACCACAACCTCCACTGATTAGCAAAGCTCAGAGGAGGAGCACAGTTGCTGGGGTAATTGGGCTGAGAGCTGTGGGCTGACAGATGCAGAATGAGTCCGGGGCCTTGGTTCCATACTGGTGGATCAACCCTGGAAAGCTGCAGCTAATTGCGGGAAGCATCCATGGCCTAGCCAACCCAAGACCCCCATCATCACCATCATCTATCAGGTCATGGCTAAGTTGTGGAAGAAGATGATGGCTTACTGTGTCAGGCATTTTTCTGGCCCAACAAGCACACAATTTGAAGACAAAACTAAACTTAGGACTTCAAATTGAATACTGGCTTTTCGCAAAGATATTGTATGTTTATAGCTTCATTTTTCACTTCAGTACTGCTAGTCACAGTCTTAAACCTATCTTGATCAGCAGCTCAGGTTTCATTTTACACAACTGAAGCTCAGCTGTGCTATATCTGTTTAACTTTTTGTTTGTGTTCCATACATATTTGAATGTCTTGAGATCAGCAACAATTTTCAGCAGTTTTATGTGAAATTCTCATAAACATTCAAGCTTGAAACGTATGAGCTTGTTTGGTAGGAGAAAACCTCAAACGTCAAATAAATGTCTCATATTTACTGCAGCTAGTTCCTGATGCCTGCTTTGATTGGCTCAGTGTTTCTTGTGTTTTTGCTATGTATTTCTCTGCCATGGCCCAAAGACAGGCACTGGATTTAGATGCAGATAGAAAACAAGACACTCTCTAAAATTGGCTGACCCTTCCCAGCACTCTGTAGCCTCTCTGCTCCCACTGCAGAGATATTAGGGCACTCTGACATACTTCTGAGGCATTTTTTTGTTTTTTCTCATGGGTAAATTCTGCCCTCTGTTATTCCCTGTGAAACCCCTCCACAGACACACGTTTGCACACTCAGACACATAAGCAAAACCAGTTCACTGCAAAATCCAGAGATTTGCTGTGTTTCTTTATACAAATCAAATATTGTATAGTAAACACAGTACAAAAATATAGGGACTATATTTATGTCTGTGATTGCATTTCTGATTTAAAACAGTAGCAGGCATAATGAGTGTTTTCCTATAAGTATACTAGTTATGATAAATAATTGATATTCGATAAAATGATTTTACAGGATGTCAAAGTATCCCAATATTAAATGGATTTGACTGCAGTTTGTGATGAAGTGTGTGAACACTTGTGATTTAAATGACCAACCCAGTGGTGTTAGTAAGAGGCCAGGGAATGTAATGATAAGTCAGGTAATTTACAAATGTAGCGTGTTACCAGGTTAGACATGAACAGCAAGATATCAGCCTCAGTTAACCAATAGCTTAGGTAGGAGAGTGTGTTAACTCTTGCTGGCTTCTCATTTACTGTGTATCCACCATTTCATCAACAGCTTTTTTAGTTAACTTTGATAAAGACATAGGCTTTGCTGGCTTCCCAGTAGTCTCTTCTTTGGCACTTATCCTGTGCCATGCCATGCCAACACCAAAGCAATGTCGTTTGCCATCTGAATAATGTAGAGGGTTGAGTCATCCACCGTGGCAGATAGCAGCCTGACTGCATGCATGTGTGTATGAGTGCTCATTTGTGTACATGCCAGTGTACATAAAATGTGTGCAATACTCAAGATGGGCTCCATTACTTCTGAAGCAGGGTATCTCTTAACTCCTATCTTTTTAATTATTTATTTCACCAACAGTATATATATTTTTGTTGGGGGTTATTGGGGCATGAATAAGCGCGTGTCACGGCCTTTTCACAATCCCTTATGAGCAAATCCCACCCCTATCCCTGCCTTGCCCCCAGCAGGCCCAGCTCAGAGTTCTTCTGATAGCCATGAAGGGATTTGGGCTGGATGGGCAGACCCTGACTGGGTTGATTGCTTTGAGTGGCACTGGCTAAAGCTGCCTTTGAAAGCAGGGGCGTTGATGAGCGCCTTCTCAGAAGAGCCTGTGTAGTCACTGCCTCTGGGAGGGACCCTCACTAATACCCCACATTATATATACAGGAAGAGGCAGGGATCACCCATCACCTCCAGCCATAAACACACATACGTGCACACAGCCACTTGCAAACAGAAAAGTACTTCTAGTAAACTTTTTGACTTTCACTTAGGCTGCCTACTAGTTGTTGGATATGTAAATCACTCAAGCTATGGTGCGGTAACTATTTTCTTACTTTACTTAAGCCTTCACTCAGTTTGATAAACTGCACACCTTTTTATTTGTGCTAAAGCTTATTTGAGAACTCGCTCTGGGCAGCTTGCAAAGACAGTGGGAGGATTTCCGGTGGAGTATGTGGGCTTGCTTGTTTTGCTCGC
Organism: Ctenopoma multispine; assembly: GCA_034779795.1. Taxonomy (NCBI): domain Eukaryota; kingdom Metazoa; phylum Chordata; class Actinopteri; order Anabantiformes; family Anabantidae; genus Ctenopoma; species Ctenopoma multispine. The sequence continues at coordinate 20,544,465 of JAUYWH010000018.1, read as the reverse complement.
TGTTTCACCTTGTCCTTTTGCTCTCATAAAACACCTTGAACATGAGAGGAGACAAATTACAGCTTCAGACGCAGGTGTCCTGATGCATTTTTTAAATCTCGGCAGGCCCTGAGGGTACATTAGCTGTGTTCCACAGGACTGGCTATGAGCTGTCACTAGTGGGGCCTCTCAGGCCCAAGCTGCAACTCAGAACAGGGTGGCCCTCTCTCTTTGATGGCCTGTCCCCCAGAGCATGGTGCTCTGAACTTAGCATGGGTCTGCACCCACCACCCAGGACCCCTGACCCTAAACCCAGTTACCCCTTGAGTTAGCTATTAGTGGGAACAGACATGTCCACCATAAACATCAATGGAAATAGGCTACGTAGCTTCATACTCATTGCAATTATTGTTGCAGGTTGAGGCATGACAACACATGCACCTATGTGTTCATATGTATGGAAAATTCCAAGGTAACACTTGTTGATGTCAGTAAAACTTGTGTCAGAGTCAGAGAGCTAGGGATACGTGCTTGTCTTCCGTAACGGTTAAAAAGCTTCAGGCGAAACAAGCTCATTTAGTGTGAAAGGTAGAGAGAAAGAAGTAGCAGTAAATTACTGATAAGTGACAGGGAGAGCAGCTTATCATGTGACAACATCAGTATGGAATGAAGGCCTGGTGTGTGTGAGTTAACCCTTTGACACATCTGATGGTGAGGGTGAAGGTGAGTAAAATGTGGAGTTACAGATGAACAACCATTGAAAGAAAAGAGGAGAAGGGGGAGAGGGAGAAGGGCAGTGGGTGGTGCATGCAGCACTCCTAGTTTTATTTTCAACTGCAGTTTACAATTTTTCATGGTCATGTCTCCCCTGCCTGCTTTTCAAAATAATTGGTTGTCGGTTTTTGCAAGTCTGGTCGCCTTTCATTTCAGAGGTTTTTTTTTTTTTTTTTTTGAAAAGGTTGCTATTATAGCCAAATGGTTTCGGTGCTTCTCTAAACACAGCAAGGCATTAGGCCGGGCTCTGGTTTCAGAGCCTGGCTCGTAATGAGAGACCCAATCACACAGAGGGAAAAGACAGATCAGTCTTGCTACACCAGACCCAACTTGTGGTTTACCTCTTGAAACATGACCACACTCCTTTGCTCTCTGTACCCCCCCACCACCCGTTTCTTCCACTCTGTTGTTCCCCTCCCCTCTTGCCATGTTTCTTTTCTTTTACAACCAAACTTGATGAAAGTTGATTGTGCAGCTGCACTGTCAGGCACAGGTCTGTAAATAAATAGATTAACACCAAGGCCAAAATCTGTCCCGACAGATTGCATGAATTGCATGCATAGCGCTAGTATACTTAGTTTCCCCTCACATGAGTAGAGAGATTTTCCTCTTCAGCATCAGACAGTGGTTGTGAGTCAGAGCAGTGACTTCCTGAAATGCCATATAAATATATTTAGAATATGTAAAACAAGCCCTGTGATAGTCTGGCGACCTGTACCCTGCGTCTTGCCCAGTGACAGCTTGAGTCGGCTCCAGCACCCCCACAACACTTAACAGGAAAAGCAGTTAGCATAACGGCTGGATGGATGAATATGTAGAACATATGCATTGTCTACTGCTATGTATACCTTGAGTGTCACTACAGGGAAATAACAAAGATCATTAAGGTGTCATTAAACAACTACAGGCACCTTTAGGGATTATTCTGTTAAAGTATAGGAGGTGTTTTCCACACTATCACTAAGATTGAAGAGGATATAGATAAATGTTTTATTTTTATTTCAGCTCTCTGGTGTTAAATGTTTTTGTATAAAAATTGTTTTATACAAATAAATGACATTTTCACAAATTTGGATGCTGGAGTCAGTGGCCTTCACTGTGGGGTCTGTGTTAAAATGTGTAGTACCTGGAGCAGCTGTTCAGTGCGCCTGTGTACTGAATAATGTGCTACAGCGCTGACTCAGACAGAACTCCAGTACTTTCTGCTTTTTTCCCTAAAGACTCTCAATTTCCTTCTCTTTGGCAGAAATGTCATTTAGTACAGTAGAGACACACAATTTTGGGATAATTGCAAATTTCTTTGCCCTCGTGGAAACATTTTTAACAGACATGACGTTACACTGACCACACTGATGAACCTGTGCGTCTTTCTGCTGCCACTAAAACTGACTTTTCTTCAGTCCCCACACATCTTTAGGCTAAAATTTTGCTTTGTTGTTGTCAGCCTATTGCATCACAATAAACAGATTTGCAGTCATTTTCTTAGTGCAAATGATTTTGGTTTTGAATGCATTTTGTGGAATCACATGCTACACCACGGCCTCAGCTTCTGCTGACCTTGTGGCTGTCCTCAACTCTTCCTTCGATCCACATAGAGCTCTGCTGCATGGGCTCCATGGAGGTTGTCTGTTCTGCACTACTAAGTCACAAAACCCTGTCAGCAAGACAGTAGCCTTGACTCTCGTAAAGTTGTAGTGGATGGAGGAGAAGAAGAAGAGGCAGAGAGCAGTATGCACAGAGAGTCTTCTGTCATTGTCAGACACTCTTCAGTCTTCTTGCAGTGGGGGCTATGATTTATGGAAGAGTCTCCATGTTGTAAGAACCTGAGCAGGATCACTCGCTTCTGCAGGAAGAGAGACTGAGAGAGCAGTCTTCTCTGTCCCTGGTGCTTCTCTTACACACCTATCTTAGTGCTTCTTATTTCAATTTCTGTTTATAGTTTTGACGGATTATAAAAAAGCAATGCCATATGGATACCTTCTCTTTTTTCTCTTCTGTTCTTTTCTCTTTTTTTTCAAAGTGAGTGATTGTTAAACAGCTTATATATTCTCTTTCTGTCTGCGTGTTTATTGGAGGTAGTGAATTAGGTTTGAAACCATCACCGGAGGTTGTGTTTGAAACTTGAAAGGAAGCCCCGTAGCAGAGGCCCCCCTCCCTCCCTCTCTCTCTTTCTCATTCTTTTTCTCTCCCTCTCACTCACTCACACCGACGCAAACTCACACTCTCTCAGCACAGTTGTCACGAAGTGGCGCCGCTATCTGCACATTATTAGTTATTACTTTATCGGCTCCCAAAGCTGTCAGAAGACACCCTCCTGGAATATACAGCAGGCATAAGCCATCAGTCCTCATTACGCTACACCCGTGTGCAATTTACACCCAGCTGCCGCTCATACATCCATGACAGGCTGCTAATGTGTATGTGTTTTTGTGTGTGTGCGTGTACACTCCTATGCAGATGACAGGGCTGCACACACATGATATGAGCACACCTTTGAGGGAATGCACTCACATGTATGATTGGGGCAGAGCTAATGTGCAACGTGATAAAAGTATCCACCAAGGCCTTTATGTATGCGTTTGAAGTGAGCTAAGGCTAATATACTTCCATGGTAAGCGCTACTACACCAAGCCATCAGGAGGCAGGGACAACACTGAAAACTGCTGCTTAGGATAGCTCAAGTCGTGTTTAACACACAGGTGTGCGGTAAAACCCCTGGAGGCACCTGAGACAGAACAGGGCCTAGCAAGTCAGGCTGGGTGAGTTACTGCATATCCCAGAGATAGAGATCAGCTCAAACTTCACATCACCTGAAAAAAGAACCGCTAGTGACTGTGTAGAAGGTCGGGGTGGAGGGGTTGTAAAAATAAAAAGAGCATCATATCAACATAATGAATTATGTTTTGATTCAACCCTTGCATATTTGCCTGAGGTGGCTGTCATGAACAGATGTACACGTCAGATTCTCATCATTACTGTTAGCACTGGAGTATGAAGATTGTGCAAATCAGACCTTCTGTACTGACATGTCGTTGGATGCTGTCCTGTTGCCAGTAACTAACCTCTTCACCGTTTGATCTAGAAAAGTGGCCACATTAGCACTGACTAATTCCCTTGGCTGTGGGTTTGAAAACAGCACACGTTCCTGAGGCCTGCTGTCACACTGTGATTGTACGAGTTGAGTATTTGAATGCCCCCCCCTCCTCCTCACATGGCTTTTTAAGAGGCATCAGTTGGAGACATGCTTTGTGATTGACAGTCTGTCAGTCTCAGGGCTGCCATCCACTTTTGGCATAAGGCAGAAGTGGGTGCATGTGTGTGACTTTTGGAAAATATCTACATGGCATCATACATGCATAGTGGGGAGAGTAATGACCTCTCTGATACACATCCTTCATATTTGTATGAATGATTTCTGATACAAATAATCTATTGTCTTTTATTATAGTAATATCAGCTTCAGTTGATGTTTATGTAGGAACAACTTGTGTTGTTTTTCTTTGACAATCATTACTGTACTGTTTATGGGCTTTCTGTGCAGCTGTTATATTATTTTTATGGAGGATACACCCTTAGAAGATCATGAATAATAACATTGCAGCATTCAAGCCTTTGAAGCAGTGGTGTCTCCAGTTTGGTTATTGCAAGAGACATGTCCCTATTTGTCTAGTTGTGCTTTATCAAGAGAATGCAGGAGTATGGATGGCCAGCAGCAACAGGAAGGATTTACTAAGTTGCTCTTGGATAGCTGAGACTTCATCCCACATAATGCTAGACATAATTATGCAAACTTTTTTTTCAATGAGAACAACGCAAAATAATGGCTTTAATATATGCCCTCACCTCCAGCAAGTGTTTTGTATGCAAATTAGGTGTGATTTCAGGGACGGAGAGGCGGAGTGTCTCCTGCATCCATCTTTTGTTGCCAGGCGGATTAAGGGAGATCTGTTATGGTTTGTTAACATGAGAGCTTTTGATTCAGATTGAAACGAAACCATGTGTAGAATTAGATTAAAGACAATGTGTGGTGAGTGGCGGCTCAGGCATGTGCTGGACTTCACCAGTCCGTGCACCAGTGCTCATCACTGTGGTCCCATTGTTTGGCCCAGCATCTGTTGTGAAGTGGGTTTTTGTCCTGTTTTTGTTCTGTAATGGGCTATAATAACTTATATAAATCACAGTGACTGAGCCGAAGCTCCACGGTTTGGGCTTGGCATTGATGGAAGGCCTGGTTCTCCAGAGGACCAGTGAGCAGAAAGTCCTGTGTATACTGAGGGAAAGTTTGAAAGTCAGTGGGCTTTAGATTTGACAGTGTTGTTTTGTTGTGAAGGGAATCAGCCTGAGGTTTTCTTCTGGGGAGCAAGGTCAAATATAGAGAGAGGAAAGCTTTGATAGTGATCTACAAACAGTGTGTTAGACCAGAACAGGTGAAGATATAAAAAAATATAAAAGAGAGCTGAATTTGTGTGAATTTCTTCCCTGTCTTTTGCCTTGCCTGAAGGGCTTTATTTTGATATCAAAATGGAAATGAGAAAAAAAAAACTGCTGGATTACAATATCAGGCTGCTCTCATTAAAAAGGGCACACAAACATCAACAGAAGGGAGGGAACATAAATAATGTGTTCTTGAAAACTGTGCTGTGAGTGTGTTTCTGATGTTAAGCGATCATACGTGAAGGTTGTGGGTTTGAGATAATGTGTGGGAATGATAAATTAAGGAATCAAGAATTAGTTAGAACCCTCACTGTGTTCATTAGTAGTCAGGGATATTTTGTCAATAGCAGGACTCGCATCGTCTTGTAAGCTTTGGGCGTTGCATTTAGTTACACTGCTGGGAATTGTCCATAACCCTGTGTTACACCGAAAATAGCCCAGAGGAAAAGGGGTAAGAGGAAACAGAGAAGGGGGTGCAAAGAGTAACCACTGATTAATTATGCACATCCCTGATTGTGACATGCTATCTGCTGCTATTAATGGGTAAAGATAATCAGTCTCAATTGTAATTGCAGCGTCTAACTTTAGGAGTGTACTATGTCCAACATATGTGTATGTGTATTCATACAAAAATACTTTATTTCCGACTGTCTTTGTTGTTGTTAAGCCTCACATCAACTCACTTTCTAAGAAAAGAAGTAAATTGTTAAGGAGAAGTGGGGGCACCAATGGTAGAGAGTTACTTTAAATGGTGTCAGCCATAGACATGCAAGTTAGGACATGAAGCTGTGATATTACTATACACTGCTTCAGGTTATGAAAAATAATTAGAGATCTGCGTGGAAGAAAAAAAAAGTGTTTTGAGGTGGCATATGAAAGTTTTCACATCTTTCATTGTTTGAACTTTTAATTCAGCTCTAAATGAGAATCATTATTCTCACTCACACATAGTAGTATTGAGGAGGAAAATATACCAGAGCTTGGAAAAAATACATTAAAATGTTAAATATGAGTTAATGAGAAAATAACACTCAACCCAACTGATTTTTAGGCATCATCAAAACTGCCACAGAGCCACCTCAGGTACATTATTTGCTATGAAATGTGCTTCTGTAAATGCACATGTCTGTTTTATGTCATGTGGGTAATAACTCTGACTATTAGAGGGAAAATATAAAGAAGATAAATGGACAGTTTATTCCCCATTTTATCCCATTCCAGCATATTTTTTTTCATTACTAACGCAAACCTTATAAAAAAATAAAGTGAAATTGATCCCAGCTTCTTTTTTTTTCTTTTTTTTGCTGTCTCCAGAAGCTTCCCTGGCAGTTTGTCTAAGAGCCGAAATGAAACGAAGAATGTAATTAGAGGGAAGGGAAACTTTTAGGGGGAATTTCAGTATGCCGAGCAATCAGAGCCTTAAAAGCAGCTTTTGGTCCCCCATCAGAGAGTCTCCTGCCCAGCCACAGACTGTGTCAGTACACAGTGTGTAACAGGCCCCTTTCCACAGAGACACACATTATTTGACTGTTTTTATTCTATCTTCTATTGATGTGCTTTGCTGCTGTCACACCTTCTTTCCACTTACCTCGCTGTGTGGCTTCTAGATCCAAAAGCAAACCACAATATCAGGCTTTCTCCTGCTGGAAAGACAGGAAAGTAAGAGATAGAAAAAGTAAGGGAAGAGAAACCAGGTGTGAGAAACGCAGAGACTGGGCGGGAGAGTTGCATGAAAAATAGCATAAAAAAGTCTGTCCTTTGGTTCTTTCAGGCCCATTGGCGAGGCTAAACAAACAGAGAATGCTTTGGAGAGACATTAACTGTAACTGCCCTTGATCTGGCAGTGTTTAGAGTGCTGTTGGCACGGCTAATAAACACTTCATTTAGTTTTAATGGTGCCGGCGCCTCTCCGCAGCCTTCAAAAGTACCCTTTATTTGGGTCATTTACGGCTCTTCCTCGAGGAGCACCCGAGGGATGGCAGATCCAGTCCACATCTCTGTCTGATGGAGCACTCGAGGCCTGGGGAAAATTAATAGGGCTATCTGGGAAAAAATAAATAAGTGATGGGCTTTACCCCTGCCAAACAGCCCTGAAAGCTTATTAAGGCAAAGTGAACGGAGATGGGGCAGCAGAGAGAGACTTTAATATGAATTTTGCACCTTTTAATGGAGGGCCAGGCTACTTCTTCTCTCACTTCCATCCTTGTTCTTTCATTCTATTTTCTTGTGCACCCTTTCCTATCTTCTTATTGCTTTGCCACTGTGTTACTCTTCTACAGTAATTGTAAACACAGCAATTATGGATTGTGTGAGACTTAATTATAGCATGCACAGAGCCCTGGGGGAGCTCTGGCAGAATGTTGTGGCTGATAAAAATGCCAGCTCATCAGCACCCCTCCAATGGTGGCAAGTCCCAATGAGAGTGGACCAAAGGGAACCTTTCCCCTGGGGCCTTCCCAGCCGAAGGACCAATTAGTATTAGGCGGGAATTAATCTTAACGGGACACATCCACTCAAACAGGTCCTCCCAAGGTGAGGAAGAATTAATGTGGTTGCCTTATTGGTTATTACTGCTTTTGTCTTATAGGTCGTTCCTCACTTAGTGCATGGGATTAGGCATCTCGATAGACCAGATTGGCCTATAGCTGACATGTGTTCTTCTTCATATGCAATAGTGAGACTCAAGCTGAAGGTTTGGAAGAAGAAAACATCAAATCAGAAGAAAAAAAATGTTCTATCTATTTCTTTGTTGTCCTGGAACCGCCGTATTTTCTGCAGCTCTGTTCATTCTTTTCTGAAAATGTTTTACAAAGTCAGTGGGAGGTAAAATAAAAAAATGTATGGCAGCACCCTTCTAGTAACTGCTTCTTGTATTTAGACATAGCACTGTTGTCAGACCCATCAGGAAGGGGCCCATATAGTGATCCATGCCCAGTTTGAGTATTGATTTCTGGGGAGCATGGCTCCATTAAGGTCCTGCCCGGGGGTGTGGAAGGGTCAGCAGTGGAAGTTGTGGGATTCCGTGACCCCAGCTGCAGTTTACAATCGATTAACTGACTGGGAGGGAGAAGGTCCTGGGGAAGTGAGCACTGCACCCCACACACGATTAGGCTACATTAGCCCTCTGGTCAGAGCTGTTCCAGAGGTTGCAGTAAGTTAATTAGCACTTTCTTATGATATCAGCGATGACAGGGGTAAAGCATCTAGCATTGATTCAGCTTTACTCCATTTCAGCCTTGGAGACCAACCACCAAAGCACCAGATATTCCTAACCTACCTTGTTCTAATCAAGCACAATATGCACATTGCATGATCAGTAAGCAGTAATGCGTTATGAATGCTAAGATGCAAACTAACCATAAGTGTTCATTTTGATATTAAGTATATCAAATAAAGATTGTGTCATGCTATTTAATGTCATGAAGGTTGAATTGAGAGGTCTGAAACCACACTTACAGTGAAGGGGACTTTTATTTTGTGGTCTTTTCTCTTTGTTTTTTATTTATTTGTTTATCTGCAAGCAGACAGTAAATGTTAGAGGGGGTCATAGTTTTGCATTAAAGGCTTCTGACACTTTGCAAAGGTTAACCCTTACTTAAAGCTAGAGATAAAGCCTTTTACTTCGACATCCTATCGTGTCCTCCGTATGATAGTATTTATTTTGCTTTGAAATGCACATTGTCTACCCCTTATTTGTGAGAGAAAACACAAGGTTCCAGCATTCATTTATTATTTTGACAAAGTATAAAGGTGTCAGAAGCTGATCGCCTTTTTGGTAAAAAAATACTACAACCCTTTTTTATCCAGAAACCACAACTTCAAACCTTCAGTAGCTTTTACATTCTTTCACACCCTGCCTCTGACACTACTGACACTCTCACAGTGGCTTAAAGACGGGTCAACACAGACACTCCATGCCAGTTTGGTATCTTTTATACATAACAGCGAGATTCATATCAGCACCGGATACTACCTTGAACGGACAGTGGCTTTTGTCTGTCTCTCTTACTGCATAACAAACTGCTGATCCCATTCTTGTTTGCCTGCTATTTCTTGCCTCTGTTCTGGTCTTATTCTTCTTTACCACGTCATCTTGCTTCCTCTCTTCTTCCGCATGTTTCTCTCTTCTGGTCTCACAAAGCTTTTGCTAAATGTTTGCCAATAGATCACTCGTGATCCTTGTTCTTCTACCTTTACAGTATGCTGCTCTCAATATTATTTGTTTTCCCAGCAGCTAAACTGCATTACACCGTCTTTTTCTCTCTGTCTGTATCGCTCCATCTCCGCCTGTCTGTTTTTGCTTGGGGCCCAGCCAGGCAAGTGAGCAGCGACAGATGAAGCACCTTGTCTGTCAGCAGTGTTGGAGGGAATTAATCACGATTCAGTAAGTGCTCTGATGAGGATTCAGAGATGCTTGTTAGAGATAGAGCCATCAGGTGTGTCTGATCCATCATGCACTGACAGCAGCCTCGGGCGGGACACTGAGCCAGGTATTAAGGCCTGTTTAAGGCCCAGTTCTGCCCTCAGGAGTTAGTGGTCATGGGTGCACAGGACTTAAAAGTAAAACCCGCCAACCCATCAATTAGAGGTTAAAATTAACTATGGCAGGTAGGATAGCAGAGGCTCAATCTAATTGCAGTGTCCAGTACAAAGTGCCAAATCATGTCCAATGTCCAAACACAACTGCAGCTTTTTTATATACAGTGCACTGAATCAGAATTATGGGAAACATATGTTAGAGAAATGGCAAGGTACAAAAATACTGCCAAGTGATTTGCCTTTAATGTTTTGCAAATCATGTTGTCTATTCATAAAGAGACATTTTTTCTTCCTGTCCATTAATCATGACTGCAGTTACTCACGCTGTAGCACAATAAGACCTTTTATTTTACTTTTTTTTTTTGATTATTTGTATTTATGTAACGCTATAATTTGAAAGAAGAATCTGCGGGTGGATACATTTAAACATATGTTTTGGTTATTAAAACTTGATGTAATATTACCAGTGCGCACACAGTTCTACTGAGAAATAGAGAGGCACTAAACAGTTGAGCTCCTCTGCATAGTAGCAGCTATGCTGTATGTGGCTATGTCTTCACATGCCAAAAAAGTGTCTCTGCTCCTCTGAAAAGCCGAAGTGTGCTTTATAAGTTTGTGACAAATCTCTGACATGACACACTAACCAGTTAAGAACTCAACCCTTAGGCCAGAGAGGGCCACTGGGACAAAAGAACGAGTTGAAAAATAATAAATAACTCCAAAATGCTACAAATTATAAGTGTTCTGCTATTGAGTGAGTCTATGTGATGTGCTCTCTGTGTCTACGCCCAGTTGCACATTCCTCAGGGTAATTTACAACATGGCTTCGAGCAGCTTGTTTAATCTCAGAGACCAAATGAAAGCATTTGTGGCATATTGACATATTTTTCTTGTTAAGCAACGTTTAAGGTAGAGATAGACACGGCAGTAATTGCAAGTTTGACTGAGTGTGTACGGGTTGCTTTAGCAGACATCGACACTCCATTCTTTGGGAAAAAGAAAATAAAAAGATAATGTTACAGATAATGCATGATAGAGGTATGTCATGCACTTAACTCGTTCGTTGTTGGGGGACTCACATGGATCCTGCTGAAGATGCAAAGTAGATTAAAAGTATCAGCAAGTAAGGAGAAACATTTGCGCAGAAGATAAACAAGAAAGCAAAAAAAAGTAACTGGGACAGAAATTAAGAATGAGGACACATCAGCCTGTAATAGCGGTAGCATAACAAACACAAGCCAAAATTAGTTTCTCACAATAAACTGACAGGGGTATAAAAACAAGCCTGCATACATGATGTGAGATTATAATGAGGCATTGATTGTTTGTCCTCAATTTCCATTTCAGTTCCCTCTCAAATTAAAGGCAGACACTTGTAAACAGCCATACCTTTGTCTTTGCTGTTCTCATTAGCTTTTCTTTTTATTTTCCACACACATTATTGAGCTAGAAGATCTAGATGAGAGAGCCTGTGTTACTTCCTGTTTGTGGGAGTGCTTCCTGTTTTCCTGATCATGTTCTGGTCGCCTGTTCCTGGGCTGGTGTTTATCGCCTGGTTTGCAACCATCTGAATGTTGCAGCCAGGGTCCTCTGGGATGTTTGTTTGTGCTGTCTTTTATTATGCCATTTTTTTAACTGCCATTGTGGCAAGACAGGAATGTGCCATTGCTTGTTGTTGGCTGTTGGAGTGGGAAAGCCCAATTACCACGGGTCCCAGTGCCTGGTTGCAGTTGTATTTGGGTTGTGTGTGTGTTGGGGTTGTTCTGGTGAGCAGCTGTCCCAGGCCCTACTGGCAGTGATGGCAGGCAATGGTTATAGTTAACAGTGGTGACAGCGAGGAAGAGGAAGAAGCAGACAGGCTTATATGGGACACCTCATGTGTTGTGTGCTGCCACCTTGCAGCTAGCTCTGGCTGTCTGTCTGTCTCCCCACCACTTTTAACTGCTGTCTGATGTTGTAAAACCTTGTATGTGACGCTGTGAGTGAAGAAATGTGTAATGTAACACTCCTCCTGGTTTACACATTATGTGTGGCCAATTACAGCTGGGGTTATGAGGCTGATGTATGGATTATAGTCCATTATTCTTTCTTCCCTAATGTTGACCATTAGCTGCTGTGTCATTAGTTACTTTACCAACTGTGGCGGTGGCACAGTCAGCCACACAGTCTGACATACACATTTTTCTGTGGGTACATGGCATGGGACATAAGAATGAGCCTCCAAACAGTGACAGTATTTCAGACAATTTTAGCAGAGTAAACCAGGGACCACTTTATATGGCTGCCATCAAATAAAAATAAAACAGAAACTACATCAATCTCACTTGAAAGTTGAAATAAAAAACATTGTTTAATGGTTTGTAATAACTACAGTGTCATGAAATGTTCATCTTCGATTTAACAAGTCAAACAAATGTATGGATTGTGAGATTTTCTGTGTTAAAGCTGCAGAAAATACAATAGTATGTGTGCATGATTCTCTTACTGTGTTGCTTCACTGTGGGCAGTGTTGTGTGTGACACAGCATTGACTTGCTGTCTGTCTCATATCCAGTGTGGCAGCGTAGTGAGCGGTGTCTAATGGAGCCCCTGATGAATAATGAGTCCATACACTGGTAATGTTCTGTGCCGGGTAACGGCTGCATTGGTTTCTGTCCTGTTAACTCCGCTGGTGTAAGATTGATTGTGGTATGCTCCGCAGTCATACAAAGACACTTCATTGCTTGGCAATGAAAATAAAGCTTCTCCCAGTGAAATGAAGAGCAATGGCACTAGGGCAGCAGAAACAGACCAGCACCAGGCCTGAAGACAACCACGGCCCCGTGTCACCAGCATGAGTGAGTGACACACCATGAAATAGGAACTGCTTCAATAAGACTCATTTGTTTACACAATGCTTTCTGCTAATTGAGGTGTGGCAGAGTTTATTTTTGCTTCAGTCAAGATGAACCCTAGTTGCCCGATTAGGCCTCTCACTGTACTTAGAGATCCTCCACCAAGACTCTCCTTCAAATTATACTTGACACTGTGAAGAAACATCTAATAGAAGTGTGTAATGGGCTCTGATGACAAACTACACGGTTGGAAGACCATGTAATCTCCCTGCAATTAATTAAAGTGCGTCCTGTGTGTGTGTGTGTGTGTGTGTGCAGTTTTTTTTCTCACTCCGTTTCGCTCACACCCAGCCTAACCAGATGCCACCAAATAACTGAAATAACATTGCCTGTCAACAGTAAAAAATGAAGACCCATACCCTAACAAAGAAAGGTACTTAGAGCTGGCAGAGAGAGGCAGATGCAGAGTTATTTGTGCTCCAGTGCTTCTCAGTGTCCCGGTAAGGGTCCTCCACAGCTCAACATCTGTACCTCCACCCGCCTAATTACCCACAACACCCTCGCCCAACCACTTTCTAGTCTGTCACCACCTCAACGATTGCTGGAGAAGAGAAGGAAAAGGTGAGAAGAGTGTAACCCCCCGGTTGGTACGCTATTGTTTTTATTTCCCCGTTTAATATTTCTTGTTTCTGTGATGATTAGTCACAATGTTTGACTGTACATTGTGTGTGTTCTGGTTTATTTTTATATAGCAGTTCTGCCACTTTTACCTAGATGGTTTATCTTACTGATCAGAAAACATTTTTTATCGAAGGAGGTGTATTTTCTCTCTCTTTCCTGCTTATTTATCCTTCTTTCCACATTGTTCTCATACTTAACTTTTGTTATTTATCTGTTTATTTATTTCCCAACAAGTATTGATTTGAAGACAAAGAACAATTAGGCCCATTTCGGGGATAATTTACTTATTTTTATAAGTAAATGGGAAATTTGCCATGCTTTTTGTAAGTTTTGATGGGGCCTATCAGTTTGGCGTTGCTTGTGCTATTGATTTGATTAAAGGCATTATGCATTGTCTAATGAGTTTTACACATGGCTGAGTGGTGAATAATCACCCAGTGATTTCTGACCCAGAACTCTTCTTCACACCTCCTCCTCCTTTCATTTTTCTCACTTTCTCTCTTTCTCACTCTCTTGGAGCAGAGGACCAGACAGTCTGTGGTTCACAGAAAAGGTAACGGAAATCAATTGAGACTCTGATTTGAAGTTTTTTCCCTGTTTTTTTTTCCTCCTCTCTTGAATTAAATTGATTCTTTTGCTTGTTTTACTTTAATATTCAGTTTAGGCATGTGTTCAGTAAGCACAGAGAATGAATATGAATATTAGGTGTCAAGCCTAACCTGCATGAGATCGGTTTTGAAAACTATGTCTCACCCAGTTGCAAATTGTCTGGCAATTAAAGCATATTGTGTATAATAAGCGGTGTCTCTATTGGGTGTTTAGCTTTATCGAGCCTGTCTGAAGATAGAACTCATACCTGCTGCTCTGTGAATTGCAGCACATAAAAGATGGACTGAATATGTTCCCCGGGAATATTGCCCTCTCCAAAAGACCAATCCGTCTTGCTTAGGGAGGCAATCTTAGGTGCGGTAGATAAACTAATATTTGTGTATAACCTCAGTCAGACAATACAAATGATCGGATGATTTTTCATCTCCTTATGCATACAGGGAAATATGAAAAATTGAGGTTTAGAAATATTTGCAGGGTCTATGAGGCGGCTGGCTGGGCCGCTGAGTGCCCTGGGCCACGCTCCTCACCAATGACTGCCGAGTGAAGAGTGATGAGAATATTATACCCGTCTGTTTCCCGTCACTCCCCATCCTCCCCTCCCACCTTCTTCATTCTCTTCTCTCACCACACTAATTCATATGGCCACAAGATGGAGGGAGAGGGAGCGAGTGAAGTAAAATGAGAGTGAGAGAGCAGTACACATGCCACCCCTCTGGCTTGCTGTCTATGACTTTCACCATCTGCCCACCTCCCATGACTGACAGTCACACTGACATAATTCTGCTGCTCTCCTTACTCGCTTTATTGTCCATCCTATCCTAAACTAACACCCCCACCACCACTGCGCCAGCTCCTACCACCGACTCATACTCCCTCTTTATCCTCTGGCCCACGGCTCTCATACTGCTAAAAACCTCTTATTGGGTAAATCTGCTGCTGAACCCGGGCCAAACTATTCATCACATTTCAGAGCTGGTGGGCAGATGGGGGCACAGTGTCATTGCTAGTGCTGAAGTTTGGTCATAGTGGAAGTCATGTTTGTGGAGGCTGAGTGAAGATATTAAGGAGACTACAATGGTAATGCCCCATCTGTGGGTTACTCTAACATGGCATTGATGATCTTATATCCCAGATACCAACAAAGAACTATGCTTTATGCAGTCTATATAT
>JAUYWH010000018.1:20499113-20529343 GCA_034779795.1 Ctenopoma multispine | reverse complement strand
TATATATACAAACTATGTTAGTACATTGAACAACTTGCTTAATCATTATATAGTTTTTGTTGTATAATTAGCAGCCCTATGACCATACGTGTTCTAGCAGCATCAGTCAAGAAAGGGGCACATTTCCACACAGTGCATTTGATTCCCTTATAATAACAGCCCAGTGTCCCTCTCTATCTTTTCCCTGTCTTGAAGAAACAGCTGAATCCCACAGAATCCAGCCGTCAAGTGCAATCCCCTCACCACCACTCCCTGACATGGAGATGGTGACATTTACCCCCAAGCTCCCCTCTTCTTCTCCTCAGGTTTGGGAGTTTTTATTTTTAGTTTATTGCATTGCCTTATGCCAAAGCCTCCATGTTTTCCTTTGAAAACCTTTCTGTTTGCTCCCTATATTTCTGCATTATTTGGCTCTGTCCCCTGCTTTTCAATATATCTTTTTTTCCTCCCCCTTTTTATTTCATTTTCTTTGCATCTCCTGCTGTATCCCCATCACCCTTTATTTTGGCTGTACTGTAGTGAAGAAATTCTCCCCTCCCCTGTTCATGATAAATCAAGGGTCTGAGCGGTGGCACTCAGTTGGAGGCATCAGTCGTGAGGCTGATGAGATAAGCGGTTCTCATCTCTTGGCCCTGTATGGAGATTTATTGGGCTGGGATAAGCAACAAGCTAGCCATCACTCTCAGCCAAATAGACTCCCCGCCTGCATGTGTTTATTCTTATTGCACTGCCACGACCACTGCCGCTGTCAAGGGTGGAGTAGCCCCTGGAGGCCTGCTCCGTGGTAGAGGAAGCCTAGCCCTGCTCTCTGGATCATTACCTTCTATTAGATCAAGAAAACAAGCCTACACAGTGGGGTTCTGAGTGACGTTGATGGCCCAATTTCTCTCTATCTCTGAGGACCACAAAGGCGTATATAAAATAAGGTTATTGTATATATTGGCTCCTCACATCTGAGTGTCAACAGTGTTGTCTTCCTTTTTAAAAAAATTTGCAGTCCTTTCTATTTGTGCCTTGCACAAAGAAGGGAATTTGTAAATATACTTGTATTGACCTGGGACACACATGGGGTCAGATGTCAGGGGACATTCAGGGGCAGATAAGGTGAGTGGACACATTTGATAATGAGTGTGTGATCTTTAATTTTTTCCATTTTGTCAAGTGAGGCAGTGTAGCTTCTGAGAGAATAAATATCTAGAAAATAAATGCACCCAGGGGGGTAAAAAACTGCCCTGTTGTGTTTTAGTGTGTGCATTGAAAGTAAACTATTGCAAAATAATGAGAGAAACTACCAAGTCAGGGTCAGGGTTCGTTCCAGTGAGGTTAAGAAAATGACATTCAGTCTCCTCTAACTCTGTGATTGTGCATTTTAAATTAGTCAAATACATATAGATTTATTTTTATTTTTTTGAAGCTATTTTACCACTTGTCTTCGCCACAATTTGTTTGTCTTGTAACGACGTGACTCGCTTCACGTTAGCTCATTTTTGCCTTCCTAACAGCACATGGGTTTCCTTGTATTGGTACAACACGTTTCAGCTATGTAGTGCAGTTGCCGAGGTCTTATTATGTGATTTCCAGCAGAGTTGACTCAGATGCACAACGTTTAAATACCGACAATTTCTCCTCAGTTTATCATCGTTATTGATGGAATCTTTATAAAATTTTGTCATAATTTCAATCACTCACCCTTACCATATTGTGACTTTGACCGCAAGGATGTCACTTGAACTATCTAGCCGCGTTGCTTACTCACAGACAAGCAATTTAGTTATGAAGATGTATTTTTCTATCTCTTTCTATTTTATCTAATTCCTCCTCCTAATTCAGTATCTGAGTCAGACCTGGTACACAAACATTTTTGGTGTAATTCCAAACAGTGTTCGCACTGGCCACTATTCAACAGAAGTCTCACTTCTTAGCCCTTTTTTTCTTAGCTGCTGATGACAGCATTAATTCCAATCTGACACATTTACTGTTGCCCGACTTATGTCAGAGAGCTGAAGGCCAGGATGTAGACCCACTCCTCCCTGCGCTCCTTCCCCGGTGCCACAAAAACATATACTCCACTCACCCAACAAGTTCTCCACAAATTGCTTTTGCCCTCCTCATTCGTGAGTGTACTCAGCGCACACACAGGCACACACAAACCTAGGCCTGAGTGGGGTAGTGGGGGTTAGTTTTTCAGCACTCCAGTTATATTTAATCATGGCAGGCGGATGAGAAGGCTTTTCTCTTTATGAAAGGTATTAGAGGAGCACTGTGTTTTCACTCAGCTTTACACTCTGCCCCTATGCTTTTCTTCCCCTGACCCCTGTTACCACGTGCCAGGGAGGAATTTGATAAAGTGACACCAGGCCCCCATTATCTCTTCTTCTGTCTTCATCTCCCATCTCTGTCCCAGATTCTAATAGTGCGCCTGGCAGGTCTGTACTGCCTCTCATCTCATCAGTGGGGTCACACCTTTGGGCTGCCCTTGCTCCCTCCGCCCCAGCACTTGGCTTGTCATTTATTTTGCTGCTGGAACGACCAGTGAACCAGCAGGTGTGATTCAATCTCCTACACCATCAGGCTGATGTACCGGACAAACCCATCGCCAATAGACCCTTGTGTCTTTCAACTTCCTGCTCTCCTCTCATCCTTAGCTCTTTTCCTCACTGAACCTGAACCTTCAGGGTGGATTTTCTTGTGCCATACATTGTTAAAACACACTTTCGTTAGCCGAGGAATTGCACTCTGACAGAATACTCTATCATTCAGCTTTCCCTTTGCATCTTTATGTGACCTATTCCAACCCTAGTTGATCTGTACTACTTCTACTTAAGGGCCCCATTCTCTTTGATCTAACTAAAGTTACAGAGGAAAGTGAGAAGCATTGGGAAAGCGCCAGCAGGGGGGTTTACATGTACTTTCAACACTTTGAGAAGCAGGGGATGCTCTCCATTCTGCTTCATGTTGCACCCAGGGACTCTCCCCACTTCACTGGCATGCATCAGCAGACACTTGGTCATTAGGTAGATTGACAGTGATTGTCTGGCCTGGAGAGCTGAGGCAGCCTCTGCTCAGCTCAGATGCCTGCTTTGAAATGCACACATATAGATTTTGTGTGGCTGAACAGAATTAACAGAAAACGTTACAAGCAAAGGTAATCGATAATTGTGTGAAAGATGCGGCATACAGTGTGGAAATCACATTTTGGACAGGTTGCTACTTCATAATTGATTGGGTGAAGCTTTAAGGTGCAACCATCTTTTTGTAACTTAAAGGGTGAGTGCTGCCGCTCATTCCTAAAGCACTATAGCACAAAAAAAGGCAAAAGGTGAAAGGTGTGCTGTAAAATCAAAAATGGAGGTCCCTTCAGAGTTTGATTTTATGCCTTATATGCACTCTGACAGAATACTCTGTCAGGACTGGCGTGATTGTTGTTTTATTTTCTATAGCTAAGGCTATGTGTTTCTCTCTCTTATTGTGAGAGACAGTATGGTCGCTGTTGTTCCCTGACTTGTTGGAAGCCACTAAAAAATGCATTTGACCCTTGAGATTGAACTTGATTTGAGTCCTGCGGTCATAATCCTACATTACCTTACCTCTGTGTGCGTTTCTATACTGTATGTATGTGTGCAGAGAGAACAAAAATCTTGATGAGGTTGGGGGCGGTCTTCTATTATTTATCAGTGGTAATGAGTGAGAGGAGCTGGCAGCATCTGTGGACTTATTGATCTTATCCTCTGATTTCGTGACTCACATCCAGTGGGGGAAGAGAGGGAGATGGGCTCAAACCAAATGCGCACCTCTTCTCTGGAGCTTAGAATACATACCTAGCTCCCTGTTTCTCCTTTCATTGTTGTGGGCCTTGAGTGCCCTGTTTTTCTAAGAATTACAGGTTGACTGAAGTGTCCTAATGTGATAATCTTTATAATTATAAAAAGCTGTTGCTGTTCTCTTTACATGTCTGTACATACCCTGGGCATGTTCCCTAAACTCCAGATGTGCTATAAATAACATTTTATACACCTCCAGGTGTGTTATATATTATTTTTGTACGGATTCATAGTATATGCCCTATGAAATATGAGAATTAGGAACTGTAAGACAAAATAAATGTTGCTGTGTTAAATGTTGAATTTTATAGTATGTGTAAAGACCATTAGGCAATACCTGTTGATCATACAGGCCTTGCAAAGGCCTCCCTCTTGCTCGCTATGTGTATGTATTTAACCTACCCCACCCATTTTATTGCCTTAGTGCACAAATGCAAGTGGGCTAAATAAGGCCAGCCCCCTTTTAATACCGCAGAGAGGGGAGAAGCAGCCATTATGAATTATCCTTAATTACAGCCATTTCCTAAACTAATAAAGCTGCTAAATCTTTACTGCAAAGGTTAGTTTACCCAGCATGCATTAAAAACCACAGCATGTGCCTGTGCTTGTGCCTTTGCCTGTGTGTATGTGTGTGTGCATGCGCATGTAGGTGTGTGAGTTCAGGCATTCAAGCATACATACTGGTGATTGGTGTGTGGAAAGTGTGTGTGCATGCGTGTGTGGGCGCAGGAGAGCTGGCTGGCAGCACCCATATTCCCATTAATTTCTCGTGGGCTCCCTATCACCAGTCACAGATGCCTATAGACACGTAAATGAGTCTCCTGCGAGTGGTGGGCCGCCTCAGCCAGCCGGCTCGGGCCTAATGGGCTGGAAAGCCAGCGTATGTGACGGCAGGAGATGAGGGCCTTATTTACACTGGCAGACATTAGTAGATGGGCGCTGATTCACTGATTAACACGTCAGCTTCCCCACTACCCCCACATGCCTCCAGCAGTTCTGTTCATCCCTTCTGTCTTTCCCTTAAAACCTCTATGCTTCTAGCCTCTCAGATAAATATGGACATACAAAAAATAAATAAATCACACACACACAACCACACAGTATCTTCTTCTTGATTTGCCTTTCTTCTCTTTCTTCTCATCTGAACGTCCTACACAATTCACATGTCCATGCTAGCAGACACACATGCACTAAAAGACACACAAACACACACATGCACACAATATCCAGTGTTGGAAATGCATGGTGGCAGGCTGCTGAGAAGAGGGAAACCATCTGTGAATGATAGCTCCTGTGGAAAGATAATGTTTCTCATGCAGCGCTGAGTGAGGCGCTGATGGAGGAAGATGACTTTTTGAATGGTTAAGTGGGTAAACGTTAGATCGCAGCCGCAGCGCTTCCCATTCGACTCACCCACCATCAATCCCTCCTTCTTTCTTTTACTTTCTCACTTGCTCTGCCTTTTTCTCTCTTTCCGTCTACTAGATTGTTTATTGAAAAGGCACGAGGAGGCCGGTGATAGGAGAGGCAAGGCTAATGCTATGATTTGTGTCAGTCACGCCGTACAATTTGTTACAATTGCGACACTTATCACAATATAATATGTTTATTCTGGTCAATTAAGGGGTGCAGGAAGCCTCCTGCATTTGAAGTATCACATGCTAGATGGGACGGGTTGAGGGCGATCAAAGGAAATGGAACTAATCTAATTGTACAGCATCTCACGCTGCTGCCACCTCCATAGCCATTGTCATCAACAGTCAGCCTATAAACTGCATTTTGTGAGAATAAAGGGACAGTGCAGTTCCAGGCCAGGTGCTATTTTGTTAGACTGGCACACGTGTACGCATAAAAACAAATGTATGCACAATGTGACAGAATCTTTTTATTTTAGTTATCTAAATATTAATGACTTTAGTATGACGAAACTGCAAACAAGCAGTGCACACCGAGTGCACAACAATCATACTCTGCAATTAAATTTATGCATAAAAACTAGTACAAGCCTTTGGTCAGGTGTATTAAAGCTGATGCATTTACTTCTGTAGATGCACAGACATACACAGAATAAATGGGTACATCAACACACTTTTTTTTTCCTACATTTTTACTACTGTGTGCACACATGAACGCACACACCTGGACACATTTCGGCCTGGCCCAGCACGGATCCCGAAAGAGTCAGAGTATACATAAAAGCAGGCCAGGCAGTGAAGGCAGGTTGTGTAGCGGACCAGTGCTTCCATCGATCTGAAAGGGTTCATTAGGTAAGTGCTGACATCACAGATTGATGTCTCTTTAAACCAGTGCCCGTCGAGGAGCTGACAAGGAAAATCAGCACTATTGACTCTGTTAGTCGTATGTGTGTGTATGCGTGTGCTTGTTTGTGCTTTTGCAACATTTTGTTGTGTGAACACACATGCTTACATATGTGACTACACCAGTGTCACTGTGAACATATGTGCCAATAAAATAAACTATGCTATTTGGCACACAGGTGTGTATCTTTGTGTGTGTGTGTGTGTGTGTGTATATATGTGTGTTTCCCTAGATACCACACTAAATACTGATGTCTTTGATGGCCTCCTTGGGTGTAGGTGTTCCCTAATGTTGCTAGTTATACACTCAGCCATGCGACTAAGGAGCCTGTCAGCCTGTTTCTGCCTATACAACACAATCCATCCATACACCATCACAAGTAAGAAAGAGGTGGTGTGGAAAATGGAGATGAAGAGTAAAGGAGAGAACACAGGGTGGAGAAGTCAGAGAGGGATTGGATAGAAGCGCTCCCCATCTATATTTCATCAGCCCATTTAGGAACTCTATTTTGTAATTATGTTGTGCAAGTTTCTGACAAGTCTGGAATCCAGAGAGAACCTCGATATGAGTCTGCATATGTTTACATGAGGCTTCAAAGCTGGTTCCTAAATTCATGTTGTGGAAAGAAAGACTGAATGTTGTTTTGTTATATGAACCCAGTCGCCTCACCTTCTGCTTGTTGATTGATTTGAGATGTCGTTTGTATCTGATGTGTTTCTCTAATTAAGATCAGGGTAGAATCATTGGCATTGAGCTGCTTCACATGCTCATCGATTGGAACGAAGAGGGAGTAAGTGTTTGTGAGGATCGTGCGGACAGAAGTGACAGGGATCAAAGTGGTGGGTCGAGCCATGGCAATAGAGATGCCGGACCAAGTAGTACTACATCATGTCCAAGAGGCTTATCTTTATGTTTTTTTTAGGTCATCTCAGCTTTTTGTTTGTTTTATTTTTATCATGTCATATCAAAAGACTTGCAGACGAACAGACATGGTTTCATTTAGCTAACAGGTAACAGCTAGTTTTCATGTTTCAGATGGGATAAACAATTTTTGCAGGTGCTGATCTATTGTAATCCATAATAAAGGGTATTCAGTAACTTGTAATACCTTAACTGAGGACACTGATAACTCAAGATCAACAACATATATTCAATAGTCTTAAGCTCTGATGGCAATACAGTAAACTGTTCTTAACACCAAGGGACTACACTCTTTTGTTTTAAGGGAGCCATTGATCACCTCCCTTGGAACATGAACAGTGTTTTCATGTCCATTTGAAATGTCTTTAAACAATCTATAGTCTAAAGAGACAAAGACCAATTAACTTCTCTGGCTTTTACTCAACATGGTGTATTTTCACAAATAAGAAAAAGTAAAACAATTTAGAAAGTTTGCCTGCACTTTACTTTAGTCTGTGCTGAGCATAATGGAAAGTAAGTGTTTGGATTGTGAGATGTGCTGAACCGAAGGCATGAATCCCTTCCAGGCCACCATCACTGGAGGCACATCCCCATTGGCTGCCTCTAGGAGATTAAAGAGAATAATTGCCAGCTGATTGGCTGTTTAATTTTTCATGGACCTTTGATGCATAGGGTGTTTGTATTACCTTTATCAGCAGGAATAATAATAGGATAGAGTTCGACACACTCAAGTAAAACAATTTTTTGTCACAGAGTAGAAGATCTGCTACGATTTGAAATAGACTGTTTCAGCATAGCATAGATCAATTGTCCGGATAGGACAAACACTGTGAAACATGAATAAATATTTTTATGACAGACAGTTGTTTATGTTATTAGCCTGGATTTTGTTACATTTTAAGTATTTGTACCGTTTTGTTTTTACAGTAAGTCGTTTGATGGTTAAACAGACAAGCACCTGAAGCAGACATCTCAGTAAAAATGCAACACTTCATAAATGTTTGTTGCAAGGCTACTGTGTTCAGTTGCATTTCACTGTACAGGTGCTTCATCTTTGTGTGACTAATTGTATATAAAACAGTGTCTATTTAAGATGAAGCTATAGTGTCTTTTAATTTCTCATGTTGAGAATTCTCTGGTTTTAGCTCCCGCATAAACTGTGTTTTACCACCTCTCTGAAAGCAAAGTAAATGAGAGTTAGTTGTGCCACCTCCTCCCACATCAGCGACAGCTATAGTTGACAGTCCCATGTTCATACCTCTACCAGGTGACGCTAATCTCTTTTTGTAGGTGACCTACCTCCTCGTTCTCAATCTGTCTGTGCGTGTAGATGTGTATGTGCTGTGTGATGATTGCAGTGCATGTCTCTTCTGTGGTTCCGCTTCAGAGGTCCAGGAACGGTGAGCTCCTCATGGTTGTCACTTTGAGGTGGGAGAGCAATCATTTCCTTGGACAACAGTCCCATCCTCATCCCTGCTTCCCGCCCGCTTGGATTAGTTCCTCTCGCTAAGAAAATTTGCATCCAAAATATCCCCTTTTTTATTTTTTCTCTACTTTTCCTGTTTTCTTTACCATCTGTGTCTCTTTTTCTCTGTCCTTCTCTCTTTCTTTCCTCCTTGTTTTCCCCTGGACGCTGTAGAGCATTTTATTACAATTGTCAGAAAGAGTAACAATTCTATTGTGGGGTGATTACGGCAGGGTGTTTTACCCACAGATCACCAGAGCAATTAAAATCTGTAAATAAGGCTACCCATGATGCCTCAGACTAAACAATGGAGTCCCGTAGGAAGTGTTTGTTTGAAGGAGAACTGTGGAAGAGAGAGTTTCTGTCTCTTTGACACTCTCTCTCAGTCTCTCTCTCTCTCATTAATTAGGAGATGCTCCTTCAGCTCGACACGGCTCTGTCGATGGGCAGCTTTGAACAATTGCGGTGACACATATTTCAGACACAAGATGAAGTTGTTTACTTTTGTGTAAGACCTCACATTACACGACTGCACTTTGTTTTGCAGCATGGTAAAGATAATGCAAGCCTAATTGTGCTAGCTATAGCTGTTAGGAATAGGAAACAGGGAGGCCTGCTCCTGTGCATTACACGTGGACACACAGGGCTGATTTGCATGCATAGAAAATGTGACATCTTGAATGTGACAAAGGAATAGATTAACAGGTAATGAGGTAAAATATAAAATATCATGTAGATGAAATAAAATAATTGTGAGATTTCATCTGATAGTCTGATGCTACTATTTACTATACTACTATATACTTTGTTATTCCCCTTGGGGAAATTATGTGGACTTTCCCCTTAAGGCCCCAATGATTCAGGGTCCAGTGTCTTGCCCAGTGACACTCTGACATGTGGCCGGCAGATGGGAGAACAGGGAGTTGAACCACAAACCCTAGGATTAATAGACAATGGCTGCCCTACCAACTGAGCTACGGTCTCCCCCCAAAACTTAAAATGTTAATAATGAGATACTTTATTGATCCTTTTGGGAAAATTGTTGTTTGACAGCTGCCAGACAGTACATGTCGGCACTACTATGGGGTGTAGTCTGGAGGAACCGTGAATTAAACCAGTGATACTGGGGTTTGTAGACGACTGCTCTACTAACTGAACTACTGTAATTTACAGAGCTCTGGTGCCATACTAAAAGTGTAAGAAACCTACAGTGCACTGGTGCTTTTTTATAGCTAAGGTCCTATAACTCCTGGCTAATCTTTCGGCCTGACTTTTTTTCCTTGTCACTTAGCAGTTTATCACATATGTGCCCTGCACAATACTGTTTTGCCAGACAATATCAGTTTAATGCTTAAGCTAACCATTAGCAGAAATGCTGCTTTAAATTTGCTTGAACGTCTTAGCAAAGACTACCTGCTACTAACTTTATGGTTCACAGTAGTTCACAAAGTAATGCCAGCACCCCGAATGCCTTAACTACTTTTTAATGTTTCTTTTTTCTTTGTAGAGACAAAAGGGCTCTTTGTAGTTTTGTTGGAAGACATGTGGAACATGTCGTGTATTTGGTGTCAGGATGTGCGCGTACCGCTTCCGCAACCACTCCCACCCTGCTTCATAAATTACTCACGAATGGAGTTTGGGCAGGTTGGAGCAAAGGAACCAGAAAGATAGAAGGAGGGACTGTGGGAGTATTGCAGTTCAACATAGTACTGCAATGATACCAGGCTCTGTGGGCCTCACCAGAGGCTATATGCCTTACCAAGATCCTGTTTACAGTCAGCCAAAGAAGCTGCCAGCCACCCATTTCCATAATGCTGCCTGCGGTGCTCAGCGGAAACTAATTTCTCTTTGCCGGAGATGCACCATGATGCTGTCTGTTCTGTACCTCTCTCACTTTGCATTCTGTGTCTTGAGTTTCTCTCTTTTGTTTCCATCTGTTTTTGTCCCATCTCATCTTTACATCACCCTTTATTTGCTGTGCCACATTTTTTTCCACTATCTCCTTCTACACTCGTTTTGTCCTGGCTTTTTTCCAGTCCTAACCATTAAGTTTAACCACTGAATTTTATCCTTTCCTGCTAATTCAAATCAGTGCTCATTGCCAGTATTCCAAGGACATGTTATTACCCAGCAACTAGCAGTGTGTAATTTTTTTATTAAGTATAGGCCTCTTAATGTAGTTTTACAGTAGTATGTTGTTTCCACATACTACATGTTTTTGTCCGATGTCTTCTTTTGCCTATGTGCATGTCACTGTGTCATGTCCATTCTGCTGTGTATTTGCGGTCATGCTTTTTCACTCAAACACATCTCAGCGTGAGCCTGCCATCTTGAGCTTTTTCCCCTTGTTCTTTTCTGTCATATGCTTGTGCAGATTTTTTTCTGCTTCAGCCACTTGTGTAGTTGCCATGTTCCTGTGCCTGTACATCAGTGAGCATCTGCTCTTTCAACAAGGTCCCTATGGCCTCAAATGTCAGAGCAAGCAGCTGCCAGACAAGTGCATTGTGCAGCAGGCTTGTGTTTCGCCTCCTCCCATCCCTCCACTTCTTGTTCTGTGATGTTAACTGTGATTCAAAGTAAGTAGGCAACAGAAACTGGAGGAAAGAAGAGGGGAAGGGTCTTTGCTTTTTAGAGAATTGGATTCCAGCTGCAGTTTGAGGGAGTAATGCTTTTACTGTTGCTCAGGGTCCGAGTTTTCTCTAGGGCCTTTGAGTCAGGTGGGGGGAGGTGTGCTATTGTGCATTAGGTAGGGCCTCCTGTGACCTCTTGTGTGAAAGATCACTACAATAGGTAGCCATTTGTAGCTTGTCCACATTGTGCTCCATATACTACTGGACTAACAGTTTGTGCAGATGTAGCAATATGTGTCTGTGTGTGTACATGCGCATGTGTGAATTTGCTTGTGTATACTCTTGTGTACCTTTCACAAATATGCACCTGCAGTGTGAAAATTTTAGACAATGTGGTTCCTTGTGGCATTTCAGAATATAGAAGATGTTACAGCGTGCCTGCATTAGTGCATACTGTATGTGAGTTTATTGCGTGTGTGTGTGTATGTGTGTGTGAACAAGTAGTCACAGGATGGGAGCAGTGAGGCAGAAGAGATGGAGACCGAAGAGACAGGCAGGTACCCCC
Organism: Ctenopoma multispine; assembly: GCA_034779795.1. Taxonomy (NCBI): domain Eukaryota; kingdom Metazoa; phylum Chordata; class Actinopteri; order Anabantiformes; family Anabantidae; genus Ctenopoma; species Ctenopoma multispine. The sequence goes on along the minus strand of JAUYWH010000018.1, from coordinate 20,517,682 downwards.
CAGGAGGGGCCCGCGGGCCAGCAGGCCAGGGGTAGTCCCTCTAGCTCCCCCCCAGCACACTCTGCTCTGCTCTCAGACACAGCTATTGATTTGTCCAGCTAAGACCACAGGTTAGCTACTCTTCTAAGTACTGCTCTTTTCTCCTCCCTTTGCCTGCAGACAAAGGCTGGACATATGCTCCATTTGATGTTACGTGACATTATTTCTGTGGCATTATTTTTTCTAACACCACTCACCCTACCTATACATTTCCTCCTTGGCACAAAATATGGATCAACCATCAGGGGGCACTGTTAGACTCACTCTCACACCCTGTACATGACCCAACCCAAACCTGGCATAGTTTCCCATTATCTACTCCTGAGGATGTGGGAAGCCAACGAGTTCACAGCTATGTCAGTTCTACAAGCTTTGAGAAAAAAGGCACTTCAGGTGTCAATCCTCCTTCATCTAGGTATCCCAGAAATTCTGTGTTAATTCAAGTCTAAGGTAGATTAGTCCAAACAGCAGTTTGAAATTTTGCCTCAACTTTGCTATATGTGATCAACATGTGTAGTAAAGTGTAAAGTTTGAACCTGACAGATGTAGATGGAAGCCAAGTCAACTTTTGAAACTTTTGATCAGTTTGTGACAGTTTTCATCTCATTGCCAAGTTCGTATGTGATCGGAAGTCAGTCAGCATTACCTCTGTGCTCGCTGACAGATGGGATGAATCGAGTCTTCAAAAGGCCTCATTGGTGACACATTAACATGAGCCGAGCTTCCTGGAGTACTGAATTCTGAGCTGTCACAGGTGGCAGATGAGATAAAACTACTATGCTGCTCTGCTTGTTTCGTAACATATCCCAGCTCATGTTGAGAGGAAAATTGGCACCTGCTTGACATCTATTAAAAAGCAGTTTCTGAGATGTGAGGGAGGGTTGTTGTAACATGTCTTGTATTTTTAATTAAAACAACCTCCTCTGAGTCATCATCTGCTTTTCATGTGTCCGAAATGAGAACAGGTGTGAAGGTAAAACAATGAACAGTGAAAGAAGGAGAACCACTTGGGCGTGGGTGTAATACAACTTCCCACGCTATAATTGCAGGCTTGTATGTCCTTACAAGACATTGCAACATGCTTTATCATTGTTAATTAGAGAACTGGAGTGTATGACAACACAATACCAGCTCGTCATGTTGTTTGTTTTTGGTCCTGCAGTTAGTTTCATGTCATTTATCATAGCAGACAGCCACACTTGTTAGTGTATGTTAAACTGGTCCTCTGTCAGATGAGAAATTGAGCCTATTTCTCAATAAAACTAAACACATTCCAGAGTTATGGCTGCATGCAAAATTTGTCTGAATAGAAAAGTAATCGTCAAAGATAACAATAGTTTTTTTTATGGCCGGAGTCCAAGTGGCATCACAGCAGAGGACAACTATACACACACATTCATGGTACCAGCGGAGTGTTAAGACATTTTTAGTGACAGCTGATTGTTGTCTTGCATAAGAACAGATAGATCATGCAATTTAAACATTTCCTGGAAACTCTCAAATGGGTTTATCATAAATGCAAACAAAGCTCCGAATGTGGGCCATAGCGGGTTGAATTCCAATATTTTTTTTTTCCATTTGACAGCTACCAAAGAGGTTACATCATCTGTGCCGAACGTGCAGGTGCATCTGTCAAAACATCAAAAGAATGAATATGTCAAGAGTATGGTATATGACAACACAGACAAACTGAATAAAAAGAAAGAAGAACAGCAGTTACGAGATATTGTGAAAATTCTATGAAAAGACATGCAGTGCTGTAGGGTGAAACACTTAATTCATGAAGGGTTTCTGGCACTATGTCCACAGACATTGACTGATTGATTCATTAGTGGTAATTCTGTGGAACTGCATAATTAAATATGAAAGAAACCTTTGACTTTTACACAACAAACTCCAGGTACTTTTCAACCTTCCACCCCTCGCTGGGCTTGTAGGTACTCATAGCTATCGCTGTTTTGCTAGCAACCAATACCACTTACCTGCGACATGAATAGGGAGGACAGGGACTAATTGCGGGGACAAATGTTCCCGACTGCGGGGTTTGCAGTTGTCTGGGCCTGGTCCAGGCCTTGTTTATCTCAACCTCTGTTGGCAGTCATACACACACCACACACGCTATGCTCTGATTTAACCAGAGGCAAAGCCCCGCCAACCCCCACTCTCTCTCATCAAAGATTCATAAAGGCAAGGTTCTCAATGATTTTCTGTCTCTTCCCGTATTCACAGCTTGTTGTCCTCACCCTCCCTGTCTCTTAACAGTCAGACAGCGGAAGTCAGGCGGAATTACTGCTGAAGTGGCCGCTGGCTCCAAAAGTGCGTGTTTGTACGTTAGTGTTTGTATGTGTATTTGTGAGGTGGGTGTGTGCTTGCGTTTGTAGAGACACATACAGGACATAAGCATTAGGCCAAGGGAATGAATGGACAATGACATGTGGATGTTCTATTAAAAATGTTAGGAGCCCCCATGTGGGGAAAGAGTTAGATCCCCTCTCTGCTCATCTTTCCCCCTTATGCCGACTTTCCGCTGTTCTTTGTCTTCCGTCCCAATCCCTGAGCCCTGTTCATCGTGGCAGCTTCCACACTGGATCTAAAACCAGCTCATTCAGAGCCCCAGTCACCATGCCCAGGGCACACCATCTGTAGCCCTCAGAGTACTTCCGTGTGTGTGTGTATGACTATGTAAGTGTGTTTACCTCCTTGTTTATGTGTGTGTTCATTTGCATGCAAACATTTGTGTGTGTGTGTGTCTGAAAACCCAAACCACCATGCCTCAGCCTGTTAGTCTTGCTGCTTACCAGGCTTAGCCAGATGAGGGCCACTCAGCCTGGATCTAATTCCTTCAACTCTGGCATCACTTCACTCCTGGCTCTTTTCGCCTCTCAAGTGTGCATCTGTGACCTTGGCTGACATCAGAGGGGGTTAAACTGTGGACTTGGAGATGTAGCCACAGTGATTGAGTTGTAAGCTAGTTCTTGGATCAGAGCTTCTGCATAGCCATCTGGGCTTCTATGGGACTCAAAAAGAGGTTATCCCTCTCTTACTCCCCACAGCTGACCCTGGATCAGCAGTAACAACAGAGAATTTAGTAAGAATCATCCTTGTTGGGGTTGTGGCGTGGAAAAAAATAATTAATCGGGGAGACTAATGAGCAGAGTTGATCTTTCTTACTAATTCTGTTGTAATTACTTTTCATTATGTTGAACTCTGTGACTTTTGTCTTTTGTTTCCCTAGCCAAGCCTGTGTCACCTTTTACTTTGATTTATTTCTTTACTAAACAATGAAAACCACCCCGTACTTTACTTACATCAGTATGAATATGAATGCCTGTGGCACTGTAGACAAAGGGTTGGGTTCTACAAAACACAGTCCTCAGTTATGCTGGTATTACAGTTAAGTCCTGATATTGTCACTATAAACAGAACACTATGGAGTACCTGTTAGACCACAAATAACTTTATTGCCAGCACCCAGAACAACTTTAAATGACAGATTTACACACACACACCTTCACAAACACATAAACTAGCTAATTTGCATAGGTAGGTTGTTATGTGCTCATACACCCACACCCACACACACCATTACACTGCGTTCCCTGGCTTACTCTGTGTACTCTTTGCATCCTGTTTGGTGCAGCACCTCAGGGCCTAGCCTGGCTGCTCCTCCAAACAAATTGCTGGCTGTTCACAGCGTTTTAAATACTGAAGCCCTTTAATTACACTATTTACTTAATAGGGTGAAACAAAACTCGTGTTCACGCAGCAGGAGCACCAGGTGATGCAGAAGTTCAAACACCTGGCGGAAAACACTCCTCTGGCATGGCATACAGCATACATATGGATACTCATGAATGCACACACAGTCGCTTACTTTGCTACAAATACTGTATTCAAACTTCTCTCAAGCTTAGATATGAAGCTTTACTGAGTTGGGGACTTTTTCTTTTGTTAGTTCATGAAGTGCATCTGTGAAAGAGCGACTCATAGAGTAACTGACCGTATTCCCAGTCTAACATTTTCGCAGTTAGTTAATTGCGTACTGTAATCAGAATGAACAATGGTAGTTTTATTAGCTGACTTAGTGTATCTGTGTATCTATGTGGGAATGTGAACATCTTCTCCTTCTATGTACCACTCCTTTGTTTGTTCATTTCTAATTTAACTAAGGAAGAAAGCAGTTACATTCCTAAAGCATGCAAAGCACCGCAGTAATTATCATCACCATCAATAATCTGCCTGCTATATTTTACTATGTGATATTTGTTGTCTAAAGGTGTCTAAACGTTGCCTGATGGTGGCACTGAGGAAAGGTCATGGGGGTCACTAAAATATCTTAGAAACCTTATTAGAGATATGAGAGTGTTAATTTGTCTAGTCTTTTTTCATAACTTTGAGTTAGAGATTAAAACAAATTCCAATGACCTAATGTGAAAATATCTATTAATATAGTTAAATGTTATTTGTTTTGATAGGGATTACACAAGGATGTTGTTGAATGTCAGATTATAACATATGCTTGGACCTGTCCAATTTATGGAGTCAGAGATGTATGACTTTCTCAGTGGGGTGTGTTTATTATCACTTGTTTGCTGAGCCTAGTATGTGATCTCATCATGACAAGCAATGCCAACAAAGGGTTGACAGGGTATGCAGTTTGAACTTCATTCTCTATTTACTGCTATATTTTGCTCCTGTGTCCTGTTTTTTGCTGAAAAGAAACAGTGAATTCAGTGTCTGTCCTTTTTGTTCCCGTAAAGCAGTTCAATATAAATGTTTCTGAAACCCCATATCTGTTGTGCAACAGTTTAAAGCTTCTATCTCACAGTTTAGCTTTACACAAAGGCTTCAGAACTTAACACCACATTCCCTGGAGCAAGAAAGATGACTTGTAACTAGGCAATTGAAGATACAATAGACTATAATTAGCTAGACCAGCTTGACCCTGCTATTGTCATCTGAAGACAGGTGGGAATTGTGCCCATGTTGGATAGACCTTATCATGTGACTGGGGTCATGTGTCGTCCAATGGCTCTGCTGTATAGCTGTCGAGGCAAGCCTCATCCATCACCGGCTTTATTGCACCATTCGGATGATGCCCACAAGGCACTGATACTTGGCCAGGAGGGAGGGGGCATGGTAGGGATGATGTTTAAAAATGATCGTTTTACAGGAACACTCTCAGAATAACAACTTTTCGCAGCAATGGCGTGCCATTCCACCAGAAAACTAAGAGTTAGTGCTCCCAATGCCACAGTAACCCTCTTCCTGATTCCCTAACAGCAGATTTACAGCCTTCAAACACCGCACTGTGAAAAAGTGCAATCACTCGCAGGCTCATAACCTCTTTACCCTCGCCATCAAGACCTGTTATTGCTCCATTTTCTCTCTTGGGCTTTATAAATAAACGGCGTCATTAGGAAAAACTTCAGTGTCTCCTCAGAACCAACTCTAATTAGTTTTGCCTGTATATATCAAAATGTTTCACTCTGGTATTTGGCCACGTGTGGCTCATTTGGGACAATGATGGAGAGGGTTGTTGTGTTGATCTAGGCAGCCATCCCTGCTCAGTGTTGTCCTCAGGGTGCCCAAAGTAAACATTTGTTTTGTTTTGTTTTCTTTTTGCTTTGTTGTTTGTTTTAATATTTTTTCGTACAACTAGCTGCTTCTGTAGAACTAGCCTTTAGCTGGGCAGAAGTGGCTAATAGGCCAGAAATCACAGCTTCTCCCATTCCTCCCCTGTCAGCCATAGCACACAACTATTTTTCTCTCAAATACACACATATATGCTCTCTTCATCTCTCTCTTATTCTTTCTCTATTTCTCAGACAAATACACCCTAACATACACAGATCCAGAGCCTTAGGGAGCGGTCTGTCTCTCCACCGCTTGTCAGAAGAGTAAATGGCCAAGAGGGCCCTATCTGTTTGTCCTTTTCCTGCCTCTTTTTTTTTTATTAGAACCTGATTGCATTTGAACAATAGTTGTCTGCTCGTAAATTTTGCGCCTGTGTTGACATTAGGCCACATTCCATCCCATAGCCCGAGGAGAAGGAGCAGGCCAGGGTGTACGGTAATTTGTTACGCTGTTAAGCACCTAATGGACGTCCACCTGTTTTTTGAGAATAGTAGCTGTAGTTCAGGGGCTTGCCTCCTTTGCGCTGCCAGACTACAATAGTGTTTTATTGCCTCCAATTATTAAGGCTGTTTAGAGACTGTTTTTCTGTTACATCTGATTCCCCTTGTTCTTCTGAGGCAGCCAGCAAAACCACATCAGACACTTAGGATGCGAAACAGGCAGGGGATGTGCATGTCTAATAAACCTTGCTTGTCTCAGCCATAGAGTCCAACTAACTTTGTATACAGTTCATGGTCTTGATAAAAACTTTGAGTCCTGCATTCTTAACTGGCTGAAGATGCCAGTAATGAGGCTTATTTGTTTCATGCAGTTTAATGAGCAGCCAAGACCGCAGCTGGCAAGAGGGAGACCTCACAGCATCTGAGGAAGGTGCTGCCCCACCCAAAGGTACCCATGCTCAGCAAAGTCATGGTGGCACGCGGACGGGGGGCATTAGGGGGGAGTTGTTGAAAGCATCAAGCAGCACCCACCTTGTCTTTTACCCCCTGTGTTGCTAATGCATTTTAGTGTGGTTTCGACAACCATTAATTAAAGGGAAAGGGAGTGCATCAGATGTTAGTTTTATTAGCCTGGGCTCCTGGGAATCAAAATGAAAGGCACACATGTCATGCATTTGATGACGCCGCCTCCGTCTCCCCCAGTTTCTCTCTCCACAATTGCCCACCTCACTCACTCACTCACTCACTCACTCACAAAGTGTACAGTCAGCAGCTGTCTGCGGACACAATAGCATTTGATTGATCCTGAGGAAACGGTTAAGACCGGTGGCCCTGCCCATGCTTTCTGGCTGGTTAGCTCACATTCTGCATTGCTTTACATTTATTGCTGAATGTGGCAGTGATTGGGATAATGGGAGCTGGGTTGGTGGGTGGGGATTTGATCTGTTCATGCTCTCATGAGGAAAGCCCTGAGAGGAAGACTTTTGGAGGCTTGGGTGGTGCAAGATGAGATCCAAAGCTTGACATTTCACAGGTTGGGCCTTGTTCTGAAAGTCTGCCTGTTATACTGCCCTCTGCGTGACATCACTAATATCTTGCACAACACAGCAGAAAGATAAGCATGTAGATAACTGCTATCTTTCTGCCTCTGTCTCACCCATTATAGATATGACATACAAAGACAGATGTGCTCAATCGCTTATTTCTTACACAACTTTGCACAGACACAGAATGTACATGGATAATATACCTCTTTCTTTCTTCTTTCTGTTTGGGACGTGATTGCATGCCTTCCCTTCAGGGCAGGCTGATTTATGAGACACATGTCTGTTTTTTCATGACTTGTTTGATTGCATTCTCAGCTATTGGGTATTCAGGTTGCCAAAACCATAAAATTTCACACCTGCACAGGATTGCTAGTGAATTAGATGAAGCACAGCCAGAGCATGAGGAAGCAGGTGATCCAGGGTATTTTGCTTCCCTTGATCAGCGCAGGCATATAATACAGCTCAAAACTGACGTGAATGATTGATTAATGTTGTGCTTCACTGTATCTTCATATAGGACTGAATTTCTGGTCCAGTTTAGCTATGGCATAGCACATACTTTCTCAATGCACTACGCACATCCATACTGCAAGCAAGAACTGTGTCTATGAATCTTTTATCAACATATTTTGTAAGGAATATTTGAAGTTATTTGTATGACTGTCATTTGTATGCATAAAATCTTTGAACCTCATCAACACATCCCAGCCTGTGTAAATCTTTTCAAAAAGCTTTCCCTCAGTACAGCATGGCTCCGCCCTTGTCCTAACATGAGTCAAGCAGTCCAAGCTTTCTAGTCCCACGTGGTTACAAATTACCTCCTGTAGCAATAATGCAATAAGCGTTGTCTCTTATCTATGTTCTTTAGGTTCTTTTTCACTTGGCTTGACACAATTGTGCATTTATCAGTGTAATTGCATGAGTTGGAAGCACTGATGTTGTCTATTAGGCGGATTTCCATCCTGTTAAGAGCAGAGGGCCTTTTAATGTATGCCCCTGCTTGAGTGTATTGCCACACAATTACACACCAGCTACAGATTGAGTGGTTTTCTGATGATTGTGATGGTTAGGGTGGTGGTGATGACAGTGATAATACTGGACCACCCTGTACCCTTCTGGCAGACATTTCAGAGGTAGACGAAGACGAACAAAGTGAAACTGAGGTTAATCATTTTATTTACTTGTTTTTATCTCTTTCTCCTTCACCTACCTCTCTGTGTCTCTCTTCCTTTCCTTTGTTTAACCAAGTGATGGGGCCTGGACCATGGAGCATAGAGGGTGGAAATCGATGGGGAGCACATTACAGTAAAACGTATTGATTAGGAGACCTGTGAGCAGTGTGTTGGTCGCAGAGATGGTGGAATGATGCAATGCTTAAAGGAATTTATCCTTTGACTTTTACATTAACCTTTTATTGACTGCTTTGCCTGTCTATAATTAACACTCACTTTAGCTAAAGTGGTTAGTTTAAGCGCGAAGGGGGCTCCGGCCCTTATTGCAGCGAGGGCCGTGGAACTCTTGCCCCAGCCGCAGTTCAAGTGCACTGTGCTGCATGGAGGGAAAGGCCTCTGTGGAATAGAGGCGATAGAATCCTAGATACCTTTCACATTAGCATACCATTTGAGTGGGGGCCTGGCAGGCTATAACGTTTCAGGGCAAATTGAAATGAGTGATTGTATTGCCAATCTCTCTTGACCGAGTGCCAGATGGGATAGTTAGGCCCATATCTGTCTGGGGTTAATCCATTGGAACAGCTTAGACTCACAAACACATTCTCTCCCTCCTCAGCACCCCCACACACCTCTTTGTCTTTGACCTTAACTTTAAGGTGGGCTGTTCTACCATGGGAACGTCTTTTGGCGAGCCTTGTTTGTACGCTACTGTGGCTTACACTGAAATTCTAGCAAGAGCCCTGGAGAGCTCAAGGCACCTCGCTTGATATTGACTTTTTGTTTGGTTCCATTTTAGCAGTCAAGGGACAGTACTCTGTGAACAGTGGTAGATTGTGTAAAAGTGTGTGCTGAATTACCTCCACTATATTATCTTTGATAGTCTTCCACTCTTGATATCTTTTATATCTCTGGTAAACCAGGAGCCCTCTATTTGCAAGCTAATGTTGCAAGATCCCTTGTCAGATAAATGAACCGGCCCCGCTGAAGGCAGTTGGTCAAGTTTTTACGGTATGTTGCCTTTCATTATGAGTCAGGGCAAGAGAAAAGAGGAGAGTGTTTTCTCTTATAGCTCTGCTGAATGAATACTTAATCAGAGCAAATCAAAGGCCTGGGTTCCCTTGGCCTATGGTGTCCTCAAGCTGATGTCAGCAGAACCACACAGTGTGTGTGAGGGTGTGCTCTCTGATTCGCACTACTCTCTCAAACACACACTCTCAAGATATGTATGCCAGCCATGTCCCCCTTTTCCTCCTCCTCCTCCTCTGAAGTGGCGCTTCCTTTAATTCGCACCCTAAATAAATGATGAGAACATTTAAACACACGGCTCGTCGCAAAGCCTCAAGGTCGCCTAATCGTATTATTTATGAAGTGATGTGCTACATAATGGTACTTAGTGCATGTTAACAGATGCTATTATCAGGCCCTGATCCAGAGCGAAGAAGATATATTGGAACAGTGGATGTTAATGCTGCTCCTCACCACCATAATGCAGCAGCTCTTTAAAGGGCTAACCGTACCAAAATGAAGCACTTAGGCCGAGAGCCGGTCGAACATTAAGAGCCTCTTGTGAAAATATATAACCACAAATTGTGGCAGCCCCCGGCTGTCCCCTGACAACTTTAACATCCCCTCATCCCATCCATAACCGACCCCCGTACCCTTTTTCGTGGCTCTCTATCCTCCTTTAGTCTATGGCCACAAGGTGGTAGTGGTCATGTGTGTGAGGGGGTTGTTTGAGGTTTTTTTTAGGTGGATGGGGTAAAGCGATATGACAGACACTGGTATAATGACTGAGTGGGGAGTATAACTGGCCTTGTGGCTCTAGAAGGAAATTCTTGGGCCACCACTCACAAGCACACATGCTACACACACGCCATACAAATGCCATCCTCCACCTCTCCCTCTTGCACCTCGAGGTCAAGGGTCACTCTCATCTGTCAAGAAGCAGAGGGAGTGCAGATTTACAATGACAGCAGAGAGCAGCACCAAGTCACCGCAGTAAATATTTACACTGGTCTGACAAAAGATGTGGCTAAGGTCTATGGGGGTTCCAAACACTGTGGAAATTACAACTAACCCCGGATTATTAATCATATAAAAATCACACAGTGACATGAAAAGGCTTGATTTCTCACTGTGCTGTCACGAATGCAACAACAGAGTGATATTCTTGTGAAAACCCCCTGCTGTGTGCGCCTGTATGTGTGTAATGAATGGTGCATTAATCATGATACATGATATGGTGTCTCATCAGCTTGATACTGTTACAGCCATTTATGGCTTCAGAAAGACATTTTCTACCAGTCACTCTTCCCTTTACTGGGTTGAAATTTTAAAAGTATTTCAAAAGCTAGAAGTACAAACTGCATGCAAGATCAGTAATTTAAATATATTTAAATATATGCAAGAAACCAAATTAAATAAAAATCTTTTATAGTTATTTGCATACACACAGACACTCTTACTCTCTCATACCCTGGAGGTTGTAATTGGGGCCAGTATAATTAGGAGTCATAAAAAAGGAGAGGAAACACTGCCTTCTGGTCAAACACACCCACTGTGTGTTTAAGGACAGGTACACACACACACACACACCAATGACTAAACAACTTGACATTTGTGGGACTAACCACATTAAAGCCCCCAGCAGTCAATACTGGGATCCAGATTGAAAGATTCCAGTTTATCTCCTACAGTCATTTTTACTACAGTCACGCTGTTGTCAACAAGCATTAGTTACTGTCCATAGGCATCAAAAAGAGTTTTACCTTCTATAATAGTATATTATAGAATATCTTGTATATAATAGTTATTATAAACAAGAAATATTTCACATTATACGAATATAGTCTTGAAAGTACTAATTTTATAATTTTCATTTAACAATAGAAAATCTTACCAAAACAGCATTGTCAACATCAAACGACAGAACAACCTGAGACACGTGTCCCAATCCTAAAGTGTGTCTACCAGTTGGCTTAATAGGAAGGAGGAGTTCATGGGTGTGTTTGTTCCTGTGTCCTGTCGCCTCAGGTGCCACTCGAGTCTGGCCCAGACATTACCCCCTGAGGAGGCCCCAGTGGACCGACCCTTCTGGGGTGTGGATGACCCTAGCATGCCGTTGCCCTTTGACCTGGCTGACATCATCAACAGAGTGGAGTCATTGCTGTGGAGGTGGGCCCGAGATGTTGAAGTGTAGAAATGTGCTTATGTATATGGATGCACAGATAACCCAGACAGCATGCATTCATTTACAGGTGGATAATGTGTTCATTTGTTACTTACCCATAATTTAATGGAAAGATTAAATTTAAAGACTTAGACTCACTGATGATTTAATGGTCACTTTATTAATATAATATAAATGCATAATGGATTTTGCTCACAGCTCACACAGACACAACTTGCTGATGTAATTAAGACTAATGTGTGAAGACAAAATATAGGATGTGTAGTCAGCAATTTCTTGTGCATACCAAGCAGCACAATTAGAAAATCTGTCCTAAGGCATAGGGGCACCATGAGGTCTCAAAAGAAGCATGGAAAATAAATAGCTAAATGAATATCTGTGTATGATTTTGTCAAGCATATTTGTCTTTTTTTCCGAAAGTAAAGCTTCAGCTTTGGGTGTCTTTTTAGGGCTCCAAAACAATTTAGTCTGGCCTTTACTTTTCAGGTACAGATAGACCCAACTGATGTGACACCTTCTTAACAAATCTGCTCAACCAAACTCTGTCACCAGCTTGAACAGTAGATCTGTATTAGAAATTCAACAGAAGTATATATATTTGAAGTGATCAAAGAATTTCCTTTCATCAAGTTAGATCATTGTCTTAGTGAGTTATTAGTTATGTCCAATCATAAGGTTTGATGATTGATTGATTGATTGATTGATTGATTGATTGATTGATTGATTGATTTTTTCACCAACAGGATGTGAAGTAAAGTTACATGAAGTGAAAAAGAAACACAGGAAAACCCACCAGCTTTTCTGAATGACCCCCACATCAGCTGAGGGGACAGACCACTGAAGACAGCTCCGTTGTTATTCCTCCAAAATCCATTTCCTTTTGATTTCCTTTTAATCCCCTCCCCACTGCACCCTCCATTCTCCCATCTGACCCTGGCATCTCAGTGTGGCTGGAAGGAAACAAGACCACCACAACAGAACCAGCCTTCAGTAACCCGCTAACAACGCAAGCTTAGCAACAAGCTAGTAGTGTCACAATGGTCTAACAAAACATAAGTGGAACCTGCATTTCAGTGTTGGCATACCTTGTATTACTATTTATTATTTCGGTGTACTATGTTACTTAATCTCATGTAACCCAGTCATGCTTTTATCAATAGATTGACTCATTCTCAGTAGTCAGAGTACAGTACATACATGCTTTCTATTTGTCACACAGTGTTATAATACAGTATAGAATGGTAAAAGACATCCACATGGTATTGCATTCTTCTCTTGTGTATAGTGAAGCCCCTTTGCTTGTGTTCCGACGTGTAACGAGCTTGGAGAGACCAAAGAAAGATTATGATAAGAAAGTTCTGAATGTCACTCAATGAAGAACATGAAGAATGTGTCGTTTGGTGCTTACAGTGTGATTGTGTGCTTGTGATGTCTGACAGTGTGTATATGTGTGTTTGTTAGTGTGCATATGTGTCGGCCTGTGCGCTTGCGCATGTTGCACGCTCAGTCTCCCACAAGTCTACGTGAAGCCGCGTGTGTATGAATGTGATAGTGTGTGTGAGCCTGTAGGCAGCCTGCCAGTTGTTTGTTCTAGAAGATGTGCATACGGAGAAACCGAGACTAGCAGCAGGGCCCCTCTGCCTCTGCTCTGATGAAAGGCAGCACTGCTAGAATGACCCGGAACACAACCGCTGTTTCTCATAATTACAGCTGTTCAATCGCTTTTAATTACTCTTAAAGTGTGTAGAGCACCACATTCCCCTGTAATGCTGCAGGCCATCCGAGAGAGTGAGAGAAAGATCCGGCGCTTCTGACAAAATCCACTTTCAAAAAAGCTAAAAAGGGTGGAAAAGGGGGCCGACGTCAAAGCAGTGTAGCAGCCCTCCTCGTTTGATTTCTTTCTCTATCTAGTTCATGATGAAGTAGAGACGCTGTTTACTATTAAAAATGCAGAATGCACTCCTTTTTTACTTCTGAAGTTTTTTCCAAGATGTTAATGGTTGCCAAATGCTGTTCTTCTTGCTTCTTCTTTTGCTGCGCCTCCGTTGTTTGTTGTTGTCAGAGAGATTTGTTTGTAGATTGGCAGTAGTGTTGACTTGTTTGAATCACTCTGTGCTCCCTGCGCCACAGCTTGTCTGTCTGAAGCAATAGGAATGGCAGTAAATAAAAAAAACAACAGTGTTTTATCCAACAACCTGCATCCCTCTGGTTCTTTGAATGCTTTTGTCATTTTTTTAATTCCTGGTATATTACACACATGACACTTATTGCCATTTCTCCATACATATATGGGGTTGTGTTTCATTTTAAATGCTGAATTTATTGCTCTGAATGTGTATTTTTTTTTACCTTAAACCTAGCTTATCATGCAAACATGGGTATCTTTACTTTCTCACTGTGATGGTAATGATGGTAATGATTACTGTGTTTCATAGTAATAGACATCTCCCAAGATAAAAAGGACATCAGCCAAGAAAGATCTGTTATTTAGTGGTTTAGCTCCCAGGCAGGAAAATTGACATAGACGGTAGACCAAGGTCATATAGTGTTTACACGCACAGTAAACATACAAATAATTTTCAGTATTTAAAGTAAATTACTATAATTGTTAGAAAGGTCAGGTGTATCATATTAAGGCAATGCCAGTCATAGCAATGTATCCAAAATTCCTAATAATCTCTCACGGGGTAAACAAAATTGAATCATTTTAAATTAAACTATATTTACAGGCATATGTTGGCATGGTTCCGGGGATGGCAGTGTTGGTTGACTGGTCCACTTCTTTGGTTTAACTTTGAGATGGGTTGTTATGAAATTTTTGAAACATTAACTGGTCAAAAATTTTCAAAATAAAATTTTTTGACTCAAAATATGCCTAATACCTTGGTTTGTGACCAAAATGTTAAACTGATGATAGTGCCATAAGCCTTAGCTGTTGTTGAGTGCCACACACTAATCTATGGGAAGCATCATCATGTCAGCACTATCATTGTGGGTGTGTTAGCATGCTGCTGTTAGCGTTCAGCTCCAACGACTGGTCCCAGAATATCTAAACTCAAGTTGATATCTGAACTGACATCAAGAAGCTAAGGAATGGATCGTTGACTTGCACAAGACTAACTTTTTAAACATCTGTTTAAATGATATGTACATCTGCGTTTTGTGCTAGCTGCTTCTGTCTCTGTTTTCTCTAATCCTCAAAGGAACTAGTTGAATTAGCAGAGTAAACAGTTTCAACGACACATTGATTGATAGACTGATTGATTGAATGATGTCACTCCCAGTGATGAAGTGATGGCTAATGTTTAGTATGTCTCTCCAAAACCTCAACTCCACACCCCCTTACCAACAGTGGACCTCCATCCCAGAGGTCGTCCATGTTAACTACTTCCTTTAGTGGCTGAGTGACTGAGTGATGGATGAGTGTGGAGCGCTCTCCCCTCAGGGGGCGACTGGAAAAGGGCCTCACTTCAAGAGACAATTACACAGCACTGGTGAAAGGCACAGGTATGCATTGTTCTGACTGGGGTCAGCCGCTAGCCAACCAGCCAAGCCACCCTCAATTAGGCCAACAATAGGTTCAGGGAGAGATAAAATAACCAGGTGTGTTGTGAGGAAAGGTATCGGTTTGGGGTCATATCCCAGTCAACTGTCTCAGTGTGAGTGAATATGAGGCTAGGGTGGAGCAAAGTGTAATTTAATGAAATCAGAAGATTTGATTCCAATGTCAAAAGTGTGTTTTTATGATAATTTATGACAAGATTATTAAGAATGAAGTTATTTTAGGGCATGTCAGAAACTCTGTCATTAGCCCTGATGTATAGAGTGTTATATAGTGAAGACTGTATAAACCGTACGTTATTTTTTGGGTCAGGCTTGGTGCATTCTTCTGTGCATGTACAACACATGTTACTTTGTGTTTTCTGTCTACAAGAATGAATACATGTGTAAAGTTGTCTGTGAGTCTGTTTTCACAAATTAATAGGCGTGTGTAATGTATTTGAGTGTGTGTGTGTGTGTGTGTGTGTGTGTGTGTGTGTGTCCCAGGTTCCTGAGTGCAGGCTGGTGTTGGAGGCCCTGGGGCCAGAGAGGCAGTAGTAATTGTAGAAGCCGGCTGAAGAGCTGGAGATAGCATCGCAGCTTTGGGGCGGCTGTCAGCAGTGGGATGGGCCACACTCATTTGTCACCAACACAGACAAACACCACTCAGCGCCAACAAAACACTGACTTGATTGACTACATGTGAAGCAACACCAGCAATGTTTTGCAACTGTCAGTTGCACCACAAACCATATAAACGGCAAAACCCAGAAGTTTCACATCAGTGTAAAAACACAGAAACATCTGCTCTATCATTGTAAATTACACTAAAGGTCACGAAGATGTTAAGGTCACACAGAATGTAAAAAATATCACCTTTATTTAATGTTCAAATATTTTCCTTCCATTTTACTTGGATACAATATATTATATTTCAGAAAAAGAACAAAATGTCTTATATTGTACAATCAAGATAAGTATGCAGTGATATTTTAATTTTTTTTTCTTTCTTATTAGTGCTGTCTGTTTTCCTTTAGCTGCATTTCTTCTCCTCGGGCCTTGGCCTGAACAAACTCAACTCTTTGGAGTTTTTTCTCAGGAGTTTTTGCTAATTTCTAAAAGCTGAAGGGTCTTCTCCTGCAAACCACTTGTCCTGCCTGTTAGTAGGCTGATCACGACTGACGTGCTCACTGCCCCCAGTTCACTTAGTATTAGACTCGGTAGACTGAAAATGAACTGCTGCTAATGCTGAGCAGCTCTGATAACTGGAGGGTATGGTGTCATATGTGAGTGTTTATGCATGTGTGTGAGCGTGGAGTGGATCTTGTGGGATAGAGGCCTTACAGATCAAACCACAGTCTGCTCAAATGTAGAGCATGTTTATAGGTCGTTGCTGTGGCCCTGACTCTAGTGACCAGCAGCCGTGTTATCATCTGTCCTACAGGACTTCACTCTCCCTTTCTCATATCCAAACTAAAGTGACCCATTTCCTTCATTCACTCCTCCTTCATCTCATTCTTTATGTACATCTCTTATCAAATTGGTCACTCCATCTTCTGTTAAGTTCAAACTAAAGCACTTATTTTGAAAAACATTGCCATCTCAGTTTACTAAAGCCTGCAAACATTTCACATGAATGAAATTTTGATACGTGTCATTTGATCTGAAAAGACAGATCGCCTGCATTGCACTGGGTTATCAAAGCCAGTTGTGCTTGTGATGCGATGTGCAAATTTCTGACTCTCCATTATTTTAATTCCAGCTTCAATCTATCCAGTTAATATTAATATTAGATGTTATCTGTGACCAAGATCTCTTTACTACATACACACTGAGTCCTGTTCACGAGAGTAACACTGAAGCATCTCTGCTCATACCTGTCTCGCTGTCTTACCATTGCAATCCCTGTTAGTGCCCTGCCATTCATATAAGGGGTGATTAAATGGATCATTTACCAGCTTTAGCAGCTTCTCTGTGAAGTGGTCTTGATGTCAAGTCAAGCATAATTGAGTCATCTGCATCTCATCTAAAATGGATGAAAAGACTTTTTGATATCAGCAGCTTCTCACCATCAACCCCTCCCCACCACCACCACCCCTACAGTACCCATCAGGAAAGATATATGGTCTAGACTAGCATCACTTCTTTGTAGAAAGACACAGAACAAGGAGAGAGGAAGAAATCAATCAGGTGTCATCAGCCATCACTGCGTGTTAAATGACAACTCAAGAATATGAGCTGAGCTGCCAGGCGCAAAAGGGGAAAAGATCAGTACTTTCAGTTGAGTACTTTAGTTTAGGCAATATTTGGTTTCTCAACTTCCTGCCTAAAACTTGAATTTGTGTTACAAAAAGAATCAGAATACATCCTGCTCTTAAACTGGTCACTAGGATCAGTTGTTTTAAGTTATTTGCCCAAAGAACCTGAGAAAAGATTAACAGTTAACTTGGAAGTGTGCTCCATCTTTGGAAAATTGAAAAATCAGTCTAATTTCAGTCACAAGACTGAGATGCAATCAGTATTATATATGTGAGAATGGACAAAAGAAGAACAGACAGATGGGTCTGGGATTTGCCCAGTTTCCAAAAATCTGGGAGATCAAGACGTAACAAAGAAAAATGTAGTAGAACAAGAAGAGATAATACAATAAAACAAATTAGTTTTTCCTCTGGGATAAGAGAATGTTTTTAAAATCACAGTTAGAAGCAGACTGGCCTTCATGAAGCAGTTTAAATCTTAATCAGTCTCTCAGGATACGCTATTCTACTCTACTGTCATGTTTAATGATTCTGCAGGAGACAGTCAAGATAAACTTGTGGGTATCCGGCTAATGTTCAGACGATTTGAGGAGTAGGGTAAATATGAGAGGGGTGGAGGTATGGTTTATAAAAGGTAATAAGGAGAGCAGGAAGATGCTCACCTTATCTGCTCCAACCTTGAGGAAGAATTGCTATCCAACCCTCCCAAACACACACACACGAGCACACACACATACACATACACATATTTCCATCACCGACGCTGCTGCCCTTTGATTGACAGCTCTTCAAATGAGTGTCTGAGTAGCCCTCCAAGTAAGTGGGCCGTCAAATTACATCCAGAGGACCGGCTGGCCCCCTCTCCCCTGGCAGAGGAGATCTATTTATTTGTCTGTTTATTTGCTTGGTTTAAATATTTGGTGGGGGAAAAATATTGAATTTTTGTCCCCCGTCCCCTCATATTTAGTTAATAAAGAGCAGAGGAGGTTGTTTGCCCAGAAAAGTGCAGGGTAGGGGACTTTATTTAAGGGAGTCCTCAGAGAGAGCTGGTGACCTTTCTTCTCATGGAGGAGAGGGTTGTGTACACTGTGCTGAGATTCACTCTCTCTGCCTCCACCAGCCTCTGCCATTCTTCTGTGTACTCAGACATGCTCCTTCTGTCTTTTTCCCATCCTCCTCTCCTCTCCTCTCCTCTCCTCTCCTCTCCTCTCCTCTCCTCTCCTCTCCTCTCCTCTCCTCTCCTCTCC
>JAUYWH010000018.1:20468305-20499013 GCA_034779795.1 Ctenopoma multispine | reverse complement strand
CTTCTCTTCTCTTCTCTTCTCTTCTCTTCTCTTCTCTTCTCTTCTCTTCTCTTCTCTTCTCTTCTCTTCTCTGCTCTTCTCTTCTCTTCTCTTCTCTTCTCTTCTCTTCTCTTCTCTTCTCTTCTCTTCTTCATACCTTCATTCCTTCCTTGTCTCTCCCTTTCTCCTGTCTACCTCTCTTTCTGCACAGCTTTGCTCTATTTGACTGGTGTCTCACTCTGGATTCCCCGGGCTGCATCCAGGTTAAACTCTTAATTGCCTCGGCAGTGGGTGGTTTAAGGCTCTGGCTCACTGCAGCTCAGCTGGTCCCTGTGCAGGGGGCGGCGGGGTTATTGCGGGGGATGAGTTGTTCTGTGTTGGTTTGAGGCTGGTGCGTGTTGGCAGACAGTGCTCAGAGATGATAAAGGCTTATTAATATAGATGATGGAGATGACCTCTGACAGTAGCTCCTACAGCAAGTCTCTGCAGCACATCGGACACAAGACATGCTCTCTGCATGCTTCATCTGTTGTTCTTTCGCTTTGTTCTTTCGCCATTTTTCACTATTGCTTCTCTATCACTTCTTTGTCTCCTTTATCTGCACCTTCTCGCATCATTCTTTAAAGCATGGATACATTTACTCCATATACACTGACCCTAACCAAACCCCCAAAATCAATACCCACTAGTGGGATGAATTTAGACGGTACATGCTGTTAATGTTAATTTGGACATCTACAACGTCTGTCTCCAGTTCTGACTAGTCCATTTATGTGTGTGTTTGTTGATCCGTCACTCTGACAGCTACAAGACCCTCCCATCTTGTCACATACAACCGCAACACATGCCAGCTTCGATCCAAGATCTAAGTTATTGCAGAGCCTTGCAACGTGCTAATGCTTTTCTGTCACTAAAATAAAACCTGCAACAAGACTGCTTGGATAATCAGCAGGATCGATGGCCTATTGCACCCACTTATAAAGTGAATATGTTGACAGCTGTCAGGTCCTGTAAGTCACCAGTGGAGTCATCTTTTTCCCTTGCCATAACAAAACAAAAGAATCTGAATATTGTATTGTTAATGGCCTTTGCAGACTGAGAAAATCTACAGAGCTACAGAAGCTACAGCCCTGGGTCTTTTCATAAGACTATATTAGCGAGTTAATGCCCCCCATCTCAGCTCTCCACCCCTGCCATTGATTCCTGTTTAAAAGGCTATGGGTAGTCGATACCACCCCCTCATCACCATCTGTCTCTATTTACTAATAAATAAAGTGGAGAGCATTGACTGCTTTGACCAGGCCAGTAAAACCATGCATGCTAATGAGAGCTGGGCCACTGTGGCTGGTGGAGGAGGTAGAAGGTGGGGATACTCCACCTTTCCACTAACTCTGTCTCTGTCTCGCTGGCTCACGAGGCACAGCACTCCAATCATGGTAATTGCCCGCTGGTTCAGTTGTTGTTTAACATCGCTCATCAGATGAAGTGCAGTTTCATTTCAGCTGCATAGATTTTTCTCCCAGGCTTGCTTGTATGTTCATTGTGTTTTTTTTTTCCCACCCTTCTAGTTGTGTGTAGGTCAGCTCTTAAGGTCGTGGCTAGTCGTTTGTCAGATGTGGCCCATGAGCGTTGCTCCACCACACTCTGTCACGCTGATCAATTATGGATCATACAGATGGGCTCGTTCGGAATGACGCATTCGTTCCAAAAGGCGCTCAATCTTTTCTATCCACCTCCCTCCTCTCATTCCTCTTAGTTTTGTAATATCTACATAGGGAGAAATTAATGTTTGTATTAACAAAGGTCTGTGGAGAGAGAAAAAAAATCAATATTTGTAATGAAGACCATGTCAACATGGTCAGCTACACACGCTGACTCATACACAAATGTACAATAATTAATCCAACTAACGTCCAAATAATTATTATAACAATAACAACAATAATAGTTATTATTATTATTATAAGAAAAAGAAGTCACACACAGACACACACGCACACACAGCTGTAGAGTCCATTTGGTTTGACACTTGTTTCCTGAGTGAAGGGGTGGTGCTGATCTGCAGAGGCTCTCATAGCTCAGCATAACACAGTACTGCTGTGTCAACTGCGACCTCAGCGACCCTGCAAGAGCCGGAGAATGGGCTGCAGGGTCACTCTGCGACTCAGGTGAAATGAGGGGTCAAAGATCAGCTGTCCAGTGTGTCAGGCTTGCTGATCAGGAAGTGTAGCCTCTCGCTTCAGGGAGTACACAGGGAGTGTCATGTTTTGGACACATACTCGCACTCTGACATAAATCTTCCATGCTTACATGGAGTGGAGCTCCCTGCTAAGTCAGGGCTTTGCTAAAACCATACATTTCTTGATATTTAATTTAAAAACATAAATTAAACCATCCTCTAACAGTATGATTGATTTGCTAAATGTAGTGACATTTGGCATATTTCCATCAAATGACCTTACAAAATAAATCATGCACATTTTTTTAATCAAATCAAATAAAACAAAACAAAACCCTCATTAAAACTTTGGTAAATTTCCCCTTTGAGGAATAACACATCCACTTTTGAGGAATAGCACATTCACTTAAGTATTGCAGTATTTTTTCTCCCATCTGCTGCACTTTCATTCAGAATCAAACAGTGCAAAGGTTCATGTTTGTTTGTCCCAACCCTTGCTCTCTATCTGCTGCTCACTCCTATTGTAGACACATCCAAACTGACCCCCTACCTCTGCTGCACTGAGGCAGCCCTTCCTTCCATACTTAACCCAGAGTCTTGGGTGAGAGAGCTCACTGTTGTTCTGAGTCACCCCAGCATCCTGGTAGTGCTATGAAGGGAAAACAACAGCACTGCAGTGGAGTTTCCTTCCCCTGTCTCATCTGAAGCAGGCTCTGTTGGCTGTCTGGATCAAACTGGCCCACACTGAGATGCAGAGTCCTGTCTGCAAACAAGAAGAGGCCCGCGCATTAAAGACTCTCCATGGGGGTACACATCCTAGAAGTTTTACTCAAACAGTGCTGGAGAGGGTAATATTACAGGGCAGTCAGTGTGTGCGTGTGTCTGAGTGAGCGGCAACGCTTCGTTTCAAGTTTTTTCTGTGTAATTTACAAAAGACCTTTTTTTAAAAGTGATAGTGTTCAAACTTGGTGCTCGGTAATATACATGTAAGACAAATAAAATGTTGTACTCATGCCATCAGCAGCAGAGCAGTTTTGCAAAGAGAGCTACTACAGCATTTGACACTCAGTTTGATTTACTGTTGATCCTGGTATGAGCAGAAGCACCATCACAACATATCAAAAAAAAAAAGATGCACAGGAAAACTGACCAAGCATTCAAAGACAAAAAAGCATTATTTTGGCTTAAGTTAGTGTTTTGGAGAATTTTGCTGCAGGGATTTGTATTTTATTTGTTTTCTTTTTTGTCAAACATCATAGAAAAAGTACAATTGCAGTTTATTTTGGGATCGTTCTTACTGCTGTCTGCACTTTAATATTTTAAGCACTAGTGTGTGACACTTATAATCTTCATTTTTCTGTCAGAGAACAACAAGTTTGAAAATCTCAGGTCTGCTTCCTTCATTTTTGTTCATCCCTGCTTCTGACAAAACAGAAGACAGGCACTCTTCATTCTGCTATTTCTCTCTTCTTGTTTTTTTTTTCTCCTTTCCACTTCTCACCTTCTTCTTCGACTCACTCTGTCCAGGGAGTCATTATTGCATTGGTAAATATTTCATAGGCCTCAATACCTTTGCACACAGCCACCTGCCAGCCACCTCTCCTCTCACAAACAGACCATGGATAGACAGATCAAAATAAAAGAGGGCAAAGCGAAGGTGGAGGCAAGAATGAGAGAAAGGGAAAAGAAGTCTGCTCTCTCAGTCTGCCTAGCGCACATTTACATTTTCCGTGAGATGGGGCTCTCTGCTCTGTATCCTGACTTCATAACAGACTGAGTCCTTTCAAAAGATGGAAAAATTCCCTGGATGTTGTCAAATTTGTGCCCAACAACATTTTGTTTTCTGAGGCCTTTTTTTTTTTTTTTTTTGCCCTGAGCATTTTTTTCACTCAACACATAAAAGGTGCTGGTTTAATTTCCAAGATGGTTGTGCTGGGGAAAGAGAGAGACACAGAAAGAGTAAGAGACGAAAGAATGAGCTGGCACAAACACAAGACAAGACAGAGAGAGAGAGAGAATACTAAGCTTCTCCTTTTTCTGACCTTGAGGAGGTCTGTGAGCAGTACCCGCTCTCCCTCCCTTCTCTTTGTCGTCCTCTTACTTTCCTAGCTCCACCTGTTTACTTTGACTGGGTTATAGAGGGGTCTTGCATCACCTGAAGTGTCCTATCTTTTTTTCTATTCTCTCACTTGCCCTGTGTCATTTCCCTTATTTCTTACTTTGAAAAAACTCAAAAGAAGGAGCGATGCACGAATGAAATATTCAGCTTAGATATAAGCGCTTTAAGTTGTTTCAGAGTGGATAGCTTGTTGCCAGTGAGCTTTGACTTCATAAATAAATGGTCAACAGTGGCCTCTTCGACTGCCCCGTCTTCTGTATATATGGCTGAGTTGTTCGCGTGCCTGGGGCTAAGCTCTGCCAGTAAGTTCCAGGCCTTAAATATGGATAAGCTGTGAAATGCCTCTGGACACATTCCTATGTAGTCAGTATAATTTAGAATAAAGCTTAGCTGTACACACGGTAAGACAATAGAAAATGTAAAATCTCTATGCCATCTTGGGAAATGCAAGGCTGTTAGCTGAAAGGTGAGCATGCAAAGAGGAATATTAGTTTAGATGTTCTGTACATTCATATTTTATGCTTGTACTAGAGCCAGCAGGCAGATTCAGCACCCAGTGTTTGGCTTCTCTCGTGTGGATACACTGACTCGTCAACTGAATTGAACCCGAATTGAACCATCCGACCATTTACCCCTCATCTGACTATTTTTTAACCAGCAACCCTCACCCCCCTCCAAGTCCTTTTCCCCAAATGCTCAAAAGCCACTCTTGTTTCTGTTCAGGAAAAAACTTGACGCTTGGTTTCCTTTGAGCTTTCCTATGTCAACGCGTGTTCTCACATTTGCCTTGCACTGTCGGGCATTTCTACGAGGAAATGAAATGAGTCCGTAGCAAATGTTTTGGCTTCTGTTGAACTCTTTAGTGAACATTGAATTGCCAACTATAGCAGCGTGTTTGTGTTCCCAGAAACCCCCCGGGATGGCGACTCCCTGAGCTTCCGGATAGATGGCAAACAGTTTTTCTCTTTGAGTGAGAAAATAAAAAAAGACGAAAGAAATGTCTGACAGAGTTGCTTAGGTATTAGGATAAGAAGGATTTAAATAAAGATTTTCTTTTGTAGATATATATAAGTCCATTTGTATTTCATTTGTGCGAATGGAGATATGGTCTTGGTCGAGCCAGGCCATTTAACCTTGTGCGCTAATCTCCAGGTGAAGAGGGGACTGTGAGTGTGATAAAGTCGCCCTTGAAGACAGGTTTGGCTACTTACGGCGTAGCAAGTTGAGCTCGGGTCATGAACAATTTGTACCTAGTTGGTTTTTTGTGTGCCTAAGTGTGTGTGTGAGTGCGTGTCTGTGCGTGTGTCACTGTGAGACTATGCAGTATGCTAACACTCATGAACCCTGCAGACATAAATCAGCAATAGGAAGTGGTGTGACAAAGGCTGCAGGGCCCTGCTGATTTAGAATGGAGCTATAATGGGCCCTGTTTCAGGTGGAGGAAGACATCAGCTGCACTGATCTTTACTACCCCGCAGGCCTCTGGAGATTATTGCTATATAAGAAGAAATACTATTCAGGTCACTCAGATGGTAAAAAACTTCCAATCGGCATTCCTGTAACACACATACTGTCTTCTGTACAGCATGCTTTGTCGAAGCCTTGACAATACTGTACTGCTGCATGAATGATGAGCTGTATTCACTGTTTGTTCAATGTGTGCACACAGACAACAGTGTTTGTTATTCTGTCTGTTTGTTGTAGATAGAGACTGGGTCTTGTTAGCTGTCAAGCCAGGCGTCCACAAAGCTATTCTCTCACTTATTGATGGGGATCCACTAAATTACAGGCTCAAACAAGAAAGAAGGCAGCAAAAAACAACCCTTGTAAAAGTTTCTTAAGAGCCCCTCATATTTCAGCGTTGTGCGTTTGAACGTGAAGAAAAAAAGAGAACGAATGTCAAGAAGATCCCCAATTGCATTTTTCTTTATTTCGAATTCTCTTCTCTTTTGCCTGTCTTTCTTTGGTCAGACCCTGTCTGGTCTTGCTATTATCCTGGGGCGTTATCAGTGTGTAGCTGCCTCTTCAGATCAGGCCTGTGATAAGGGCTAAATAAATGGAATGCTTGGCTACTGGACATAGGTCAAGCCTTGTTTCACCCCTTTCTTTCCATGTGTTGTTGTGATTGCGTGCACGGGAAGTAGAAGGTGCAGCACGAACAGGGACTGCAGTCTAATGAACATACTGATTTCAATTGCAGGGCTTTTCTCTGTCCCCCTGATGATTCTGAATCTTTCATCCATTGCTGGACATAAACTTAGTAACTCTGTCTCTTGTTCAGCAACTTTCTTTTTTTGACCATCTCTCTCGCTGGCTCCCCGAGACAGGTTGCTATCTCGGAAATGCTGTTTTTAAAAGCGTTAAAAGCTTCTGTGGTTAGACGGATGTTGTCTCTGTGTGGGCATTTTCAGTGTGGCTTAGCATACACCTGTTCCTGACAGAGATGGAGCTAATGAAATGACAGGCTCTGTGTGTGTTTGTGTGTGCGCATGTGTCTGCCATAGGGTACTGGGGGTCACTGAAGATGCTGAGTGACCTCTTCTCAAGGGGTTCAGGGAGCAGCTGACAAATGTTTGTGTTCATGTATGCATGTGAGCCCATGAGTACATATGCATCCACCACTAATGCATATCATGTATCACATGCACAACATGTTTTCACTACAAATTCATGCACACATCCAAAGATGGAGACCCAGGTCAACAGAAGCGAGCACAGCACATTCCCAAAAGAAGCCCAGCTCATGGAAAATGAGAGGTCACCAGTGCTAGGACAGGAAGACTTCTCGGCCCAGCCCTAACGAGCACTGTGGGAGCCTCTGGACTGAGTACATCTGATACCTCAGATGATGTCCAAAGGCTAAACAGTTAAAAGGTCCGGTTGCTATATGTAGATTCACAACAACCCCCTTTTCTGAATGTGATACTCTGGGAATCACAATAACAAGACTGTGCGCTCTTGTCAGTTTTCTAGAGCTAGCAGACAGCCGCCCACTAACATGAACTGGCTGCAGAAAACCAGAGAGAGAGAGGTAAAGAGAGAGCATGAAGGAGTGGTGATGCTGAGTAGCACAGGTTTTAATAGGGCTGTCAGAGTTATATTGTTTATGTCTTATTCCAGATTAATCCATTCTTCCTTTATGAGCCTCTGCAGCCACCGTAAATTGCAAGCACGAAGCCAGTCCACTGTTGAGTTACACCTCAGGGATCAGTGCCACATATGGGCAGAAAATAAATCATTTCCCCTGGATTTAACACCGGGCAATACCTGGGTCCTTTGTAAATAAAGCCATAGATGTTTTTACACCCCCCTGTTTTCTCTCTCGTGCCTCCGGGGCTCTTATTGAATCTCAAAGGGAGAGGGAGAGAGAGACAGAGAGAGCAACATGAGAGAATAAGAGAGCGCATAGTTGAAGGGGGACTGGGAGAGAAAGAGGGAGGTGAGAGGGAGAGAGTGAAACAGAGGGAAAAGTCAGGAAAGAAAGCGGGGAAGGATGAAGAGACAGAAACCAACAAAAAAAAAACAAGTAGAGAGAAAGGATGTAGATGTTGGCTGGGGGTGATATATGCGTGGAGTGCTGAATCTCCGGGTTCTTGGGGTGTTCAGGTTGAGATCTGTCAGACTGTCTAAACACAGGACCCACTGTAATGCACTGCTCTGGAGCGGTGGGCACAGAGCAGACAGTCAGCTTCACCAGCACAAGCAGCAAAGCGGGCCCAGCTCGTCTCCAGCGTTGACCGTGGCTGCAGCGCGGGCCACCGGCCTTGTCTCTTCCCCCTTTTTACATCGTCATAACCTCTAGCCAGAGCCTGAAGAGACAGAAAGAGAGAAAAGGAGAGAGGGGCTGAAAGAAAGGCCGGAACAACTTGTTCATCCTGGCTTGTTTGGACTGCCAGCCGGAGACAGCCAAAGGGAATGGGGAATGTGTACTCTGCTCTGTCAGGACTTCATGAGTTATACATGACGTGCTATGTGAAAATGCTTCCTGTGTACTGTGTGTATCATGCTCTTTTCTTTTTTCCCTTTTCTTCTTTATCTCCTTTACGTCCTCCCTCTTTCACACTCTTTATCTCTCTACCATTGCTTTCAAGAGCTCAAAGTTTGCTTTTCTTTTTAGTGACAAAGTATTCCCTGGTTGTTAAATGTTAATCAATAGTAGGCAGCAGGGTGGCACAAGAGGCTCCAGTTTCTGGTGGTACACTGCAGTTCAGCCGGATCTTGCCAGGTGTGGGCTTCTGTAGATATACACAAACCACAGGGAGATTAGTGCTAACTAGAAAACACACCGCATTTTAACATGGTACTATCTTTGCTCTCTTTGTACAATCAAAACTAAAATGATTACATAAATACAGACCCTATACTAATTCTTTACACAAGCATTTAACCTATCCATTATTCATATCTCCAACAATGCCAGGGGGCAAAAATCAGTGCTCCCCTTGCCCATATATCTGCCCAGCTGCAGAGAGAGTGATGCATTATTCAGAGTGTGCCATGCTGAAGGCTGTTCTCCCTGTTCTTGACTGCTGGAAGCAACAACCATCTTGCTGGGACAGTGTTCTCTGCCTGTAAACTCTCTGTCCTCTCTTCTTGTTTTCTCTTTCTGTCTCTGCATCTCTTAACCCCTCTTATATCATGATCGTTTTTCATTTATTTCATTTTTTTCTTTCAGGCTTTCTTCATGTCTCAAACACATTTTTTGTGAGATGTATGTCAATCTAATGACAGGTTCCAGTGTTGTTTTAAATATTTTGTGAGAACATTACGTTTTTTTGTTGCTGTTGGATTTTTACTCTGCTCTGCACTGTTATGTCTCGACATACAAACTCTCTTTTCATCTCTTTAAACTCAAAGCACTGTCCTATAATTTAGCCTCTCTGCTTTTTGTTTCTTGTTGATGTGAACTGTCATTGGAATGGAGAAACACATCTAAATATATTTTCTTCTATCCTGGTTCTGTTGTCTTCTCGTGCTTTCTTGTGTACCTTCCCTAGTTCCCAGTAACACATTAAAAGCAGAGAGGGGAGATGGAGAATCAGGGCCAGCCTGGGGGTCCTAGTGTATTGCTTCACAGTTTTGTCCCAGAAAACAGAGCACACAGTGATAAGTTGTGAAGACTCTGTGCTGCTTGTTTGTTTAGGATAGAGCGAGACCGTTTCTTCAGGCCCAGAACATTAAGAGTTAGAGTAGTTATTGCTGTAGCATTTGTCTTCTCTGTGTAATTTTGAGTGCAGGGACAAACAACTGACAATGCAAGGCAGTGTCCACATTTGCATAATGGTACAAGAAACCACTGCATTTGTTTAAAGTTGAAAGATTTGAGGTCACTTCTGCACAAAATATGAGGTGTTGAACTTCTGCTAAACTAGTGTTACAGACTTTCCTCAGAAACCTACAGCACCAAAGTCAGAAATCAAAATAAAACAAAGTTACTTTGTGTTTAAAGAGACGGGCTTGTCTCATTTCTTATTTAAAATCAGCTCTATAATTTGATATTTGTAAAACTTAAGTTGCTGCAGGTGTTCGGCAGGAGGAATGATAGCCTTAGGGCTTGGAACTGCCGTGAGGCCCCGCAGAGATTTCCCATCATCCCTACAGTCTGGCAGCAGCTTTTCAAACAGCGCCCCTTCTGAAGTTGCCCTTGGTTCTACATGTGTCGCAGTAATTATGAATGAGGGGGACTAAGATCTGTACAAAACCATCAAACATTTTACAGCTTGCTGCTATTGTAATAAAGATCAATAGGCGCAGTGGTTTTGAAGGAGAGGTGGTGCTGTACATTTTCCCTCACATACTTCCTCTCTTTCTTTCTTTTTGTCTCCCTCACTCTCAGTTCTCTCTTCTTTCTCTCTCTACTCTCTCTCCCCATACAAAGCCAGTGTAGCACATCCGTTTTAATTGCCGTTTGTAGGGCTCTGTGATGTGAACTACTAAAAGACACCCATCCTGTAAAAGAGCAGGAGACAGAGACAGAGTGAGTAAGTGAAATATATTCACTTCAGCATTATCTGATTGTATAGCAGGGGCCTAGGTCAAACTTCAAGCAAAGTGTACGTGTGTGTGTGTGGTGCATATTGTTTGCTATATTAGCAGAGCATGTGCAGTACATATATATACAGCGCACCTTTTAATGCTTAGATGTATCTTAGATGTGTGTACTGTATGTGTGTTCAAAAAAATACAAGCAAAAGCAAAAGAAACTCTATGTGTGTGTGTGTTGGACCATGCGGTACATGCAAACATGCACTCTTAGCCAAGACAACCACATAGACTTAAACAACATTTGCAGTAACCAAAGAGTGGTAGAACGGTTAAAGCATACTCTGCTAGTGGGCTGAGGTCATTTGACCAGAGTTAGAAGACACGGAGAAGCTGCAGATCAAACAGTATTCTGTCTGACAGGAGAAGATAAAGAGACTGTCAGTCTCGACTCAGAACAAAGCAGCTCCTCACCTCTCTGGCCCACAGCAGCTCCCTGATGGCCAGTGATGCAGTGGTAAATGAAAAGGTGGGTAAACTAAGATGAATGTCAAAAGAAGATCACAATCGCAACATCCAATATAGTAAAAAATGTATAGTTTTATAAAGTGTTTTGGTCCAAAGTTCTGTAAATCTGCTTTTTATAAAAAAGCTTGCTACCCGGCACTGATCAGTACATACAATATATCTGAAAGATATAGGGTGACCAGCAGGAGTCTGAATAATATGCAAACAAGTGTATTTCTGAGATTATTTATAGCTGACATTTTTCTTATTCCAGTGGAAAAATGGCAAAAGGTAGGTGACATCATATTAAATTGGAAAATTCCAAATGGAAGAATGTAGCAACTTCATTTTCTAAATCAGTATTTAGGCCAGCAGTAATCAATAAGAGTGGAGTGTATGCATGTGCATGTATAACAGATGGAGCAAGTCCATGCAAGATTTCTGGCAGGTGCAATGATATTAGATTTTGAAGACAGGTGTTGTTATTATGTTTATGTGCCAAGAATGTTTAAATCACACAAGTAGCAATTGTTTTTCTTGGGGGTTAAATACAATAATAACACAAATGTTTTAAGACCTTTTAGGTCATTAGGATATGTTGATAGATTTGTTGTGGAAAGGAAAAGTGAGACCTTAAAAGAATATGTTTTTATGTGACTAACAAAACGTGATAAATTATATATAGATATATATATATATCTATATATAATGATAATCTATGGTTTAAGACCTTATGCAGAATATATATTTATATATATATATATCTATATAAAAAAACTCCCCTTAATGGAAGAAACCTCCAGCAGAACCAGGCTCAGGGTGGGCGGCCATCTGCCTCGACTGGTTGGGGTGAATGTAAAGAGGAGAGAGAAAAGAACAGCAGGAAACAGAGATCAAAACAGCAACAAGAAGCAGCAGACGAGACACTGTGCAGGTTGGTAGGACCAGTAACTACAGCGCCAAGGTTGTGGATACCTGCAGAAAGATACAGAGAGAAAGAGAGACTAGGGGAAAGTTAATAACATGCAATTATAACATGATAGTGGACAGAGAGAGAGAGAGAAGGAGGAGAGGAGCTCAGTGTAATGTGGGAGGTCCCCCTAGCAGATTAAATCTATAGCAGCATAACTAAGAGATGGTTCAAAGTCACCTGAGCCATCTCTAACTATAAGCTTTACTAAAAAGGAACGTTTTAAGCCTAGTCTTAAAAGTAGAGCGGGTGTCTGCCTCCTGAACCTGAATTGGGAGCTGGTTCCACAGGAGAGAAGCTTGATAGCTAAAGGCTCTGCCTCCCAGTCTACATTTAGAAACTCTAGGAACCACAAGTAGACCAGCACTCTGAGAGCAAAGTGCTCGGCTGGGATAATATGAAGTCTTTAAGATAGTAGTCAGCCTGTTTTCCTCTAATGTAAGCTGAGGGTCACTGTGAAGTTACACTACTGAGGAGTACGATCCAGTATGGCTTTATTCTCTCACTGAACACTGATGATACAATTCTTTGCCAAAATGAAAGCATAATGTGGCAACGCTGATCTCCACAGCACATTACGGAACCTGCTCATGCGTCAAGATTTTGTAAGTGTGATGCTTTTCAGCTGTGATCTGCTGTCACACAGCAAAAGTCTGACTGATGAGACTTTATCTGTGATGCCTCTTTCAGAGTAGAGTTACATTCTCTGCCTTGTCAGTAAGTGATTAATGGATTCAAAAGGACACGATGACTGGGATATCAAACTGCGTACTGTACAGAGAATATAGATTTTCCACTGAGCCTGAGTGTCTCTGTTTGTGATGATAAAGAGTAAAACATAATCTAATATGGATATTTCACTTCCTTCAAAAAGACTGTGAGTGATTGGTTTACTTTTTTCAGTTATTCAAATAATCTGGTCCACAATTGTCCTTGATGCTGCACTGCTGCTGAACAGCTTTGAGCCACCAATGTATGGAACAAAAGGAACAAAGAAACACACACACACACCAACACACAAATGTTATGTTTGCTAAGCAACAACTGAACTCCATCAAACATGAATACGCTTCTCAGTCAGTTTTCATTTAGCATAGGGAATATGTGGACTTCAGCTGTTGCAATCGATGTGGTTTGGCATTTAACTGTAAACTTTAAGACACCCATAAGCTGGCTCCATTGTTTTTTTTAATGGCCACATCAACTACTTTCGGGGATAATCATTTTATCTGATAAATGAGAATTTCAAACAGTCTTATCAGCTGTGCACTTTTTTAATCCTTTCATTCTGTCTGGTTGTTTTTAATTGATTCTGCTGCATGAAGGCTTTCTTCCAGAGATAATGCACTTGTGAGAACAGGTCATGATCCCTAAATGAGGGAATTTCACTCCAGTGTATCTTCCACGGCGTATTTACCATCCTTCAGAAACATTCCCAAACTGCTGAAAAGTAGAGATTGACTTTGTTTTTCTACATTTCTCCAGTTTTCAAAGATGCCATCCACTGCAGTAAATGGCTTCAGCTAAGAGCTAGTGGTATTGATGCTGTTTGGAAAAGCTTCCATGTATGTCTCACCTCAAGACTCAGACCAAATCTGTTTGTATTAGGATCAGAAACAGTGTCTAGTTCTTTCCCTATGTTTCTACATAATTTGGTAATGTGAGCTCAGCCAGGCATGGAAAGTAGACCACTCTGACTATCCAATAATAATCCAATCAGAAGAAACAAACATATAAAAAAAATATGTACAAAAATGCACAAGAAGTGTTCCAGTATGTGTCCTGTGCTGGACTGCGATAAGGGCTCATCCACTAAGACCTCCACTCACCTCTCCCGTCGCCTCATGAATCCACCACTGGTTCCAGTCTCAGGCCCTCAGAGTAAAGCTGTTTATTCCACACTCTGCCTAAGTAGAGGTCTTGGCGTTGGAGTGGCTGTGTAGTGCACGGTGAAGACAAACACAGGCCTATTTAGTCTAGTCAGTAAAAACAATGGTAAACAGCACAGATTTTTTTGTGTGTTTTTTTTTTTTTAATGTTACCGTATCATCGCTCTGGGTTGGGAAACATAATAGTTTTTTCAGTTGAACAAGTTAAAGTTGACTATGCTCTACTTATTTCGGAAAATTTGTTTGAGTAACTATAATCTGTTCTAATCTTCTAATCTTTAAATTAAATCTCTTTTTTCTAATAGACACATACTAAATGTTTTACTATTTGCAATCTGTAATGTTTGATCTGAGTGTATAATGTACTTTAGTAACTGATATTTCTAATCATGTTATGGTGATCTCAGAACGTACAATGTATTATTTTTGAGTATTTGGAGTATGTGCATGCTTGCATATGTGATTATGAAATGGAAATGTCTTCTGGAATGGGAACCCCTGTCAGCCACGGGTGCCTGTGAATGCCACTTGGTATGGTGAAATCAACAGTCTCCCATCCTTCCCACAGGCACCTGTCTATAGGCCAGAGGTCATCCTGTTAGGGGTAATCCCCACAGTAACCTGACCAGGCCAGGGAATAATGGCAACCCAACGTGTAATGGTGGACTAAGCTGTACCCCTAATACTCCCACTAATCACATTTTAATTGAATTCCAGCGAACATGTAAAAACCTGGTTCAGTTTTGTTATTCCATTTTCCTAACAGATGTCCCTTTGATCCCTGTAAAGTGATCTGAGGTGGTGACGTCTTCTGTTTGGAAACACATACATGAATTGGCAGATCTAGATGGAAGAAAGTAGAACCATGTGCTTGTCCTCAGGATAGATGCCATGAGGACTGAGGAGTGGGGGTGTGATGCATAAAGGGCGTGGTTGAGAGAATTGTGCCTTAAGGAATTATACAGGCTCCTTGTAAAGAGATTAGAAAAAAACTTACATCTTTTGGTGACTACTATGATTCCAAAAGTTGTCATTAGCAGATGAATTTAAAGGTCAGCTTCACCAATGTTCAACTAGCCTCCAGTGGTGTGTCAATGCTTTTCAACTTCTCCCTGCTTTGTGGATATTAAAATATCACCTTGGTTCTAGGCAAAAAATCTTTTTCATCACGAGGAGTTCAGATGATATCATCCAGAGGAGCAGGTCGACCATGAGCAATGAGATGACATCATCTGAACAAAAAAAGAAAAAAATAACTTTATTATTGTATTAAATTATTTCCTTCATATACTAATACTAGTACATGCCTCCCAATCTGGAACCTTACACTTAAATATAAGTACCAGGCTTAACAGCAGGACACTTCCTGTGTGGACTCACATTAATGTTGCTATTGGTGCAACCAGTGTTTCAAATTTCAAGAGGAACATGCCAAGTCCAAATGCCAGCCACAGTTACATAAATGCAGAGGCCTGCGAGTGACCATGCAAAGACGGGTTCAAGAACAGTGCGTAAACCCTTATTGCTTTTTACCATAGGTGTCATTTTAGGGTTACATTTGAGCAAAATATGTAGTGTAAAAGTAGTAGTAGTGAGAGACCTTTTGGTCTTGTCCGCTTTATAAACCCTCCTGCTTGTGTTCCTCTGTTACAGTAGTTTTTGTAGGTCATAGTACTTTAAAGCCAGGAGTGGAACTGATGATCTTCTTGGGGGAAATGGAGTGGTGTGAGAAGGTCGTCCCGGGTGAGCCGTTATCAGAGTCCAACATAGAGTTGAAACACAACATACTGTAATGCTGATGCACAGTCAAAATGGTTTATTTTTCCTTGGTTGTTGTCAAAGTACCAAAATTATGTAAAGACATAGGGAAAGAAGTACACGCTGTTTTTGGTCCTAATACACAGAGATTTGACTCAAGCCTTGAACATGCATTTTCTTATCCCATCTCCACTTCATGCTTTTATGCAGGAGTTACCTTCAGCAGTTGGATTATGGGAATTTGCCATAATCACATGTGTACGATCCCACTGCAGTGATGTAAGATTGATAAACTGAACAAATTTTAGTGTCCCACCTTAGTTACACAACTTGTTAAAATTAGCAGTTTTAGGGATCAAGGTGATCCGTCTAACAGATTCTACCCACCTCACACCAACCAGCAGCCTTAAGCTTCAGAAGCTGATTCACCCACAAGCCTCCAACTCTCTGATTAACCGCCACAAGCAGCAGAAAGTTTGTGTCTGCAGCACACTTGCCTGTTACTGAGAGCTAAATCAAAGGCTCTGTTATTACAGCCAATGTGCTTTTGAGGAAAACAAAATCTGACTGCGAGCTTAAAAAGGAGTTGTCTCATTTGATCATTTATTACACATTTTAAGTGGTTTGGAAATAACTGAGGCCAGCGTGGTCTACATCCCTAATTGGTGCTCTTTTTCTCCCATTAGTACATCCAGACTTGTGATCCCACTAAAACAGGCAAGAGAAGAAAAAAACACTCTTTTCCCTAACAAAGCGTTTGTCATCAGTTTGCAGTTGCTCTGTTCACAAGCATGGTTCAGATTTGCTTCTATGCGCAGCTGTCACTGAGCCTGTTGGACGTCCTGGAACCCAAACACACAAACCAGAAGAGATTAGTGTGCCATGTCAACCCACTGCTTCCACAGATGGCACGGATGCTTTTAGCCTACTCCCTGTAGACAGCCACTCATTGATCTTTCATACTAAACTCCCCACAGCAGGACTCTTGATACTGTTTTATTTATCGTTCTGGCATTTACTATTAAGGGCAATAAAGTTTGACATGTGTGGGTTTTAACTGTAGGGGGCACTGTGGCTTTTGTGCAACATGCTGGGGATGATGGGGGGGTAGAGTTATATCCTGGCAGTCAGAACTGTCACCTGCAGTAATATTTCCCCCCGTGTCTCTTTCCTTGAGCCTGCCCCTAGCCCCAATTCCCTAGGTCCAAATCTAACCCATAATTCGCTAGTGTTGTCTCTCACCTTGATGTACACCTAGTAAACGTGTAAAACATTCCGGTGGGACTTGCTCCCATTTTAATAACAGAACATTTCAGGCTCTTTGCAAGGGAAAAAAAAGAGATATCAGTTACTAGTTTTGAAGGATCCTGGCACGAGCTTCAGGAACCCCTAAGCTTCAGCCCAGAGACCTCATCCAAAACCAACACAGGGGACAAGCAGGCAATTTTGGAAATGTGGTTTTCAGTTTCTGCACATATTTTCCAAGGGTAATGCAGTCAGGCTATGATGAAATTTGGTTCTGGCTCTAGCCCAGGACATTACCTGTGTGAGTGTCAGGTGATAGCCTCCCTAATTACCCTGGAAAGCAAACAGAGAATCCTTTTCGTTGAGATTTTACAGAGCCCACTGCACGAGAAAATGTGTTGCTCCTGTGGTAAAATGTGATCTTTCGGTTAATGAACGACATGCTTCGTTTCCTTAACTGAATCACCACTCTAGTTTCAGCCTCTAGGGGGAGCTTAGTCCACTTTTTTTCTCGTTTTTACTGCAGTGGGCACTGGCAAGAGTTTAGGTGAACCTTTGTGAGTAAGTATTGATTTATGGCCCAGTGTATCTCTCTAGGGGTATTTGGCTTGCCTGGACACAAGTGAAGTGAAGTGAACAGTGGCTCTCAGACATCACTGACACTCTGTCCAACCACTGGACCAAGAACCACTGATTGGAGTCTGCGGTCAGACACACAAACTACAGCAAACCAAAGCCCTCAGTCACTGGGTCTTAGTCCAGTCCATGCCCCCGTGTTCCAAATTTGAGTGACGCGCTGCCTGCAGAGCACTCATTAGAATCTATGTTTCACAAGCAGAGCAGGTATAGTAAATCGTTCAGGCCTCAATGTTGTTATAGCTGGCTGTAACAAGCCACTCTCTGTCTACTTTATTGGAGTTTAAAAGTGGATTTCATGTAGATTTTGGCAACTTCGAAAAAAATATGACAAACAATGGAAACTATTGGTGTAAGAGACAAGACCGCAACATGATGAAAACTTGTTTGGTCTATCAAAGAAGCCCTTTAGGTTTTTAAGCCCTCTGCTACTTAGAGACTGACTGAAACATCATTAGACAACAAAAACATCCATTTATGTTTTCAATAACATCAGAAAGGGGAGTGTGCTAGGGGAATATTGTGTAGTTTGGGAGGGTGCTATGTGATCCTTCATCAGATGGTCAAAGCCCCTGCTCTGGTACTAACGGCTTTCCTCCCTCTGGCCTCACTCTTAAATCAGATCAGCGTTTTTGTTTTTAATGCTACATCTAACAGCCCTCATTCCATGTCTAACTACCTAGTCTTTTGTTTGCTCATGTTTTCCTTTTCCTCTGTGGATAGGCTGGCTCTGACCGTGTAATAGAGCACATATTGGCCAAGCGCGGCAGCCTGCTGTGACCAGATCAGATGTGTGCTCCTGATTATAAAACTCCCTTTTAGTCACTGACAGACATGGTAATAAATGTGTCCATAAATTGAATTTGGGGCTTTTGAAAAGGAGCAGGAATATCTAAGGAGCATTTCAGCTGATTGTCTCCAGCCGACATGGCAGCGCTTCAGTTGGATTCTGGGGGAAAACTGATCCTGCTGTGGTGTGGTTGGAGGGTTGTGAGTAGGGGGGCATGGGAGGGTTGCGGGATATAAGCTCAGCCAAACAAAATAAAGACTGTTTTATTGCTATTCAGAAAATCATTTGATTGAGTTTGCACAAATAAGAAAGCTGAGAGCAGTGTGTAGGAGTGTATATGTATGTTTGTGTGGTTATGTGTTTGAATGTTATTGTGTTTGCATGCGCATTAAAGGTGTTAAAGGTGTGTGTGTGTGTAAGCTTTTAAATCCTTTGACTCTTTGTTAGAGGTATACTGCACAGGAGTGAGTTTCAGAGTCATTCCACTAACTTTAAAGGGATGTACAGTGCGCTTTCGGTTACTTAAAGGCTCCCTTTCATAATAACAGTTGTGAAGTTTAGTGAAGTGGTGTTGACAGCAGAGCTGGGATGTTAAGCCAAAGCTTTTCTACTTCATTCCTCTTTGGATTACGCCTTGGATGTTTCATAAATGGCAAAAATATTGGAAATTCTTCTACGGTTATTTGTTATGGCATTTTAATTGGGCAATAATTTATGTAGTTATGTTGGACACTGCTTGCAGTCCCTAAAGTGGATTTATTTCCATGTCCAATAAATATGGTTAATGAAGATGGTTAATGGCAAAATATAGAGAGAATAAAATGAATAAAGTATCATCAACATGTTTGCAGTATCTAAAATGCTACTTTTTATGTGAAGTCATAATAAGCAACGTGATAAATTATGACTAAATTCTTCTTCAAATACTTATTTCACGTATAAGTTTCGGCCAGGACACTCATGGCCATACTAAACCTAAGTCAAACTAAAGTAAGCTAAAGTAAGCTACAGGTGATCATTGTAATGTTCGATTAAGTAACATTAAACTGATGGAAGAGGAAACAATGTGTAAATGGTTTCTGAAGTGTTCACATTTAGCCTGGTCAGACAAGAGGGAGTGACACAACTTCTCAGAGTAGTGTGACACACGTAACTCAGCCACTAAGAGTCACACATCCCCATGTGTTTGCCAGGCCTGTCCTTTGGGCTTGATTTTCGTGCAGACGTGAAGTGACGGGTCTAGAAGGTTCCCCTGGGGCAGAGGGCAGCCTTACTCATAGCCAGAGAACAGGCAGGAACGGTCAGAGTCCCAGTTTAGTACCAGCAATTTAACATGATGTTGTAAAACTGTTACCCTTCATTATTTATTCACTATAGACATCTGTCCTGGCAAAGGGAATGGTATTCAGTGTGATTTTTATCTCAGGCCTCTCACCTTCCCTTTCCGTCTCTCCGACTTTCTCATGTCTCTCTAATTTGTCTTCATCTCTCTGTCATTCACTTTGTCTTGCTGTGTCTTTTTCCATTTCTTTCTTTCTGCTTTTGTCTGTTCTGCCTTTCTTTGAAATGTTATGATTCACTGGCTGTGAGCTGTCTCCTTGAAGTCTGTGTGTCTCCTGAGTGCGACCACAGAATGGTACATCACTTCGATTACATGTAATTTCCTGGATTTTATAAGGTACATTTACTCACCCTACAATGGCTGAATACTATTCTTTTCTACAGCCAAGTTCAGAGTATCTGTCTGTTACGCCACTGTCCTCTTTATGGAAGTCATTATCTGGTGTAGGAATGTGCCAAGATTATGCAACAAAGTTTGTCTCTGGGTAATATTTTGCGAGTTGGAGTAATGTAAAAATAAAAAATCTTTACAGATTTGCTTAAATTATAATATCCTAATAACCAAACTGTTATACCTACTTTTTCAAATACATAGAGAAATGTGCAGTCTGGCAGGGGCACAAAGAGAAATCCGTCATGACAGATATTCTCTTTTAAAAAATGGTTTAATGAAGACATAACAACCAAGAAAATAACTCTATGAAAGAAATTAAAGGAAATGTTTTGATAAGCTACAGGAAATCCTGTTGGAAAACAATAGTTCTTTCCTTGAAGTCACCATAAAATCTAAACTAATTTAAGTACCTCCACCTATGTTACCTTTGTGCTGTGTTTGTAGACTAGATAAATTTTCCTGTTATTCTTACTTAAGTTTCTCTCTCATTCTCTCTCTCAATAAAATAAAAAGTCCAATAAATCACTTAGCTGTCTCTGTGGGTTTGGGGTATTGGTGTTGGAGCGTGCTGCCCCACCATCCCAGCTGAGTAGACATGATTCTCAAGGCAAAAAAAAAAAAAACTTCTTCCCCGCTCCCCTCACTCTCAAAAACCAACATGAGTGAAAATTACATTTTGGTTGAAGAGTCTAATAAATCTTGGCCAAACGTGGCTGGAGAAGTGGAAAAAGGCCCTCCATGGCGGCTGCAGTCTCAGTGATGTGGATCCTGCGCTGGGGGAAAGGGGAAGCCACATAAGAGGAGGTTTGTGTTAGCACAGGGTAGATGAGGTGCAAAGGGAGTCAGTGGGAGGATACAAGGCCTGAAAGTGCTCGTGGATTATAGGGAGTGATAACTCTAATGTTGTATGTGTGTGTGCGCGTGCAAGGCGAGCAGCTCTTGAGATTTGTGTTCAGATAACAGAAGACTATTATGATCTATAATTTCAAAGCCATGTGGAGATGATGTGTGCACATTTCAGCAAAGAAGAAAGCTCCAAGATGCCTCTCATGAAGAAAGGTAAAAAGTATAAAAGACTGTTGAGGATTTGATTTTGTGAGTTTGAACTGTTGCTTTTAGATCATGTTCTTAGCCATGAGAACTGCATGTAGTTTTAAGCAGAACTTTTAAGAATGACCTCATTAACAACATTTCCTGGCAGCTATTTGAGTGTATGGTCATTAATCTATAGGTGTTGGTTGTTAACATTAACACAGAACTTATTCTGATTCAATGGACCGTGTCCACGTTGTTGATCTTTGCTAGTTTTCCACGTCTCAGGCCTGGTTGACGGCAACAACTTGTGTAATGCCATCAGCAGCCTGTTGAGGTTAATAAAAACACACATCTACAAATCTGCCAGCAGTTACTACACCCAGAAACATTTGGTGCCACTCACAAATTTTAGGCAGAAAAGACTGTGTTTACCATGCTAGCTTTTCATTTCTCAGAGCGTTCCCACAAAACAAATACTGGTTAGAGCCTTGTTTGATACGGCAACATTCATATTTACTTTACCATTTAAATGTTACAAACATGTAGGCATTGGGAGACATGAAAATGGAATCCAGATTTTGGCTTCATTTAATTTGTAGCTCTGCGTAGAGTCATCTTATTTTAGATTATAGCCCACAGTAAACTGTGCTGCTTGTGTCTCTCAGGGTTAAATTGTGTAATTGTGTTGTGTCCCAGTCATCTGGATGTGCTTTGCTGTCCTCAACAGAGCAAACGTCTTATCAACATCACTTGCAGCCCACAACCTCACTTCATGTGGCTCATCTACTGTGCCCAATGACAAAAACAGCCGAGTTATTGCATTTAAATGCAAATACAAAGAAATAGTTTACTGTCTTTTGCATATTACTGATAATGATAACGCAGGTGGAAGTAAATTCATGTTAATCTATGTTACATCTCAGGATCCTTGTTGCTTCTTAATCATCATCAAAACAGGTGCTAATATTAATCTGGTGTAATTGACTGGTTTAATTTTAAAATAATAACAGTCTAAAACATTGGTGTATATTACAACAAAGTACTGCATGGAATTATATTAAAATTGCCATTGTAGCTCAAAATCATGCATTATTTCTTTTGTTTGTATAATTTTAAGTTCATGTCTAATATGCCTCTTTTTGTAACAAAGGTTCTCAGTAAAATATTTAATTAGATTCATTTGATTTTACTTCAATCAACAAATTACTGAACTTCTCCGCAGTTTGAGTCCAGTATAAACAACCAACTGTTGCTGTTGTAACCATGTCATGTGACAAACGTGACTGGTAATTTTGAATGCATACATTAATTTTTACCACTGCTTGCGCTTTGATCGAACAGATATTGTTTCATTATTTAGACTGAAAATAAGTGTTAAACCAGCTGCCACTTTGGTGCCATCACAACACAAACCCATTCTATGTGACTGATTGTGTGAGACATTGTATATTGTAACTTTCCAGGAAGCATTTATTTGATATTTTAACTTAACCAAACCCTTACATTTTGTATGTAACCCTAACTCAGTTACCAGCGATCGACTTGGTGAGACGTCTGACAGACAGCTGCCGTCGTCGTGTGTGCCAGAGTATTGAGATACCAAGTGGGAAGCATCATTATGTGATGCTGTGGGATGAGACAGCAGCCTCCACTTTGGTCCCTGATGCCAAAATGGGTTTAATTTTATTAGATGTCTGCCTCCACATATGGGTCAAATGAGAGGGTTGGGGCAAACAACCTATTAGGGTGTTAAAGGATAAAAAAAATGCCTGTTTTAGTGATTTTCAATTAGAGAATCACATTTACATTGTTTACTCTCCTGTGTAACCTTCTGTTTAACCTTTAGGAAGAGAACATAATGAGGTAGTTTATTACCAGTGTTGTAATTCCAAGTCATTCATGTAGTCATTGCTACATAAATCTACAAGTAAAAAATGGGCTTGAGACTATGTCCATGACTGTCATCATTTTTCAAAATTAAGGAATATTACACTTCTGCACCTAACAAAAGGAAAACATTTCAGTTCCTTTTAACGATGGGGTGTTCACTGGAAAAGCTCTGCCTGTCATCAGGTGCTAACAATAAACAATGTAAAAGCTTTGATGACTCAACAGTCACATCAGTTGGCAAAAGAGAGTTGAAAAACAAGTTGTTATTAGTGTGGATAGGTTTCTTTGACAATAGCAGGTACAAGATAGTTACCTCATTTCAGGATGTAATCACCTGCTACGATCAGGCCTGATCTGTCATCGCTCAGAGCGTCATGACTCATTTTGGAGAGTTTATTTATGTGCATCTCATTTAATTAAATTGTTTTATTGCAGTTTTTTTTTGCATCCCATGGTAAAAACCAAGTGAATAAATAAACAGTGAAATAAGTGCAATGCTGCTTTACTGGAGAGCAGTGGAAGCATGGGTACGGTCTCTGTGGACCACAGAGTAGAGGGACTGTACAGGAATTAGTGTATAGCTGGTGAGGAACACCTGTCTGTCACTGACGGATCCCCTCCTGCCAAGTCCCAGATGGATCTTGGAAGCACTGGGCCCCATCATAACTTCCTCTTCTCCTCTCTCCATTAACGCTAATGTTTTTTTTTCTATCTTAAACCTCTTCCCCCGTATTCCCTTACCCTGCGTGTCTGGCATTCTGGGGAGGGTGCAGAATGGGAAAATGGGGCTGGGACAGTTTAGCTCAATGGCCAGCTGTGTGCCAGCTGTGTGCCAGCGGAATCCTGAGTGGCGTGGAGAAAGGCCTATTATCTCCCACACGCACACACTCTCTCTTGCTTTTCACACCCTCAACATTGGCCCTGCAAAATCAGGCAGACAGATTCTGCTAAAACCATCACTCCTCCTTATTCATGCATGTGGTCTCCTCCTGCACAGACAGGGCACACACATACACACGCACTCATGCATGCACACACTTATTCTAAATGCTGTGGATGGAGCTATTTTCCTTTTGTGCCACTTTCTTTGGATACACACACACACACACACACACACACACACACAAGCACTTAGGGCCCAAGAGCTTCCATGCCATCCTCTATGTGTCACTGCTTCTGACACACCGGACTAAACAAGTCATTAGAGCATGGGTCGAATCATCTATACACATAATCTTATCTGTCTGCTCTCAGTCAGCCTGCCTATTGCACGGCAGCTGGACGCGTCTCAGTGCTGGTAGGATATGAGCAATTAGCAAGAAAGACCTTTTAGCTCTGCCAACTGATTTGTGGCCAGCTTCTGCATATGCCTGTAATTCACTCTGACATTTCATCTCCTCACTTGTCACAGTTTGTATTGTATATTACCACAAAATAAACAATAATGATGAAGTAATAATCAAATCTGAGGCAATATAATAATTTTGGTTTCCGCTGCGCCAATGTCCACTGAGTGAACCTGTGGGAGACAGCTGATAAGTGTGTGTTCTTGTGCAGAGTGTAGGTCTCTGGAGAGAGTGGAGGAAGCCGGGGGGGAGTCTTCCCCAGTCAGCCCGGGGGAAATGGATGACAGTTACACTACCCTCCGGCCAATTAACTGTCATTCTAGCTGTTGGTTTAACTTGTTGACCTTACCTCTCCTATGCTGTTTGTCTAATCATTTCCGGAAGAGAGGACCTCATCTGTGTATGTAAAGTGGACCGGTGACCTTCAGGGATGGGGAACAAAGGTCACAGTTCACCCACTGTATATTTCTTTCATGCGACAACAAATATGTCGAGGAGTCTTCTGGGATTTCGGGGGGCATAGGAGGAGAGAAGTCCCATGGGATTGAAAGACCGCTATCTGTTATTACTTCCAATTACTCCCCAATCTCCCGCTCTATCTACCTGTAAAATGACATTAGATATGCCTGTTCTCATGGCCTTTTACAGATGAAGGCTGCGCTTCTCAGTGATGAGGCCCAGGGGAACTCGAGATCCACACTCCTTGCCCTTAAGTCATCAGCTAACTGACTGTATTCATAGATTTGATGGAGCAACGTTAATTTTTGTCAAGGATGACATGGGTTTTGTTTTTAAAGGGAGCATGGACATTAGTGGAAAGAAACTGAATACGGTTTGTGCCTGGATGAGTGTGGGTTTGAGGTTGATGTGTGAATAGGGGTACAGTTCCAGTGAGCGCCGCTGTTTTAGCATGACAACAGAAGGGGCGGGTTGTAGTGGCCCTTCTGCCAGGGGAGAAAGTGACACAGTGCCCACCCCTCTCTGTTTGTGAGAACGCCACTTTATTGTGCCCAGTCTCCACCATGGGACAAAACCTAGAGAGTTTACACAGCTGGAGGTGGCAGGGTGCATTCATACTGAATGCTTGGCTTGTTCAGACACTCTGCCCTGTGTCTCGCAAGAGCCCACTTCCTACTTCCCATCCTGTCTGTGACAAGGGAGCGGATTGACAGTTTTTCATTATA
Organism: Ctenopoma multispine; assembly: GCA_034779795.1. Taxonomy (NCBI): domain Eukaryota; kingdom Metazoa; phylum Chordata; class Actinopteri; order Anabantiformes; family Anabantidae; genus Ctenopoma; species Ctenopoma multispine. Next base: position 20,473,769 of record JAUYWH010000018.1, on the reverse strand, counting down.
TTGCCTAGATTAAGTCTTTTCTGGATGGTGGAACGATTGCTGGAGGTGGTCTTGTAATTGATAATTACTAACTCACGACATTGAGAATTTTTCTGCTTGCAAAATAGACATGTCTTCTACATACCCCAGCAGAAATAAAGGTAGCCTGTAAGACAAAAAAAAAGTCTAGGATGTATTTTAAATTACAAAGACATTATTTAGACTCCACAACATATTTTGCACTGTCCCTTTACACTGTACGTGAAGTCGTGCCGTCTTGTAACAGTGTCACTTGTTTTGTTCGTGTCTACAATCTAAACTCTTGCAGTCACAGGACATATTATACAACATTTATTCTACTTGGCAATTTAAGTAACTCTGGTTGTGACTAACTGTCATCTTTCATTTTTCTCTGTGATGTCTTAAGGCAACTTGTCTTGAGTAGATAAGCAAGATTTCCAAGGGATAGGTGCGAAAGAGTTGACTCCGAACCGAATTTGGCTCAGCAGTCCTCCTTCAGCATGAATTTAGCTTCCTTATTATAGACAAGGCACCAATCTATCCTCATGCCACCACTGAATCACTATGTCGCCCACCCTTTCATTCTCTAATAAACACTAACAAAACAGATGCATGCATGAATGCACACACACACACATTCTGGTGGTATAGCTCTCACCATCTCTCATTTGCATGGCAATGCCATTATCTGGCTGTGAGGTGTCACGCTGGAGTGGCTGACAATGTGCCTGACAACAAGTTTATCTAAGCACAAAGAAAAGTTGAGAAGAATAGAGTACTTTTTCACTCTGGCTTTAGCATATATAGTTTTAAACTCCCCATGGAGTACGAGGAAGCATGACACCCAGCCTCATCCTGCATGATAGACTAGCAAATCCATTATTTATAACCCAGGTAAAACCTGTGGTAAACACTTTGTATATATAATATTTACTGTTTTAGCACTCTACCTTTCATAGTATGTATTCTATTTGTGTTTCTCTAGTATGCTCCTCCAGTTTCTATTTTCTTTATTTCTTAATATAAATGCATTTATTTTTATTCAATTTACCGTAAATTAGTGTAGCCAAATGTGCTCCTACAGTCTTGGCTGAGTCTTCCTTGGAAACAGGATCTGCACTCACGATGGGACTAACTTGGTTAAATCAAATTAACAAAATACAAAGGCTGTGTTGCTTGTCATTATTTGTTCATAGTAGTGGATATTGGATTCTATGCAGACACATTACTGCAGACTTTAATGCATGGAGGATTGTAGAGACTACTGGCTGAACAGAAGATAATCAATATCAGGATTTACAACTTAGACACCGGTAGGCATCATCATTACACAACGAGGCCCTCTCACCTGCTGTTATCGACCTCCCTCTTAGGTTTACAGCAGCAGCGAACAACACTTGGCTTGTCTGGTGATGTCATATATAGTTGTGTATGTGTGTGTCTGGTTTCTAGTGGCAAAGCAAATAGAACCTGTCTGGGTCATGCAGTAATACGCTGGGATGTGAATAGTCCTATCTGTGGTATCCGTGTTTGAATAAATCACTTGCGGTGGTGTGTTGCAAAATACAGCATGATGATAAGTTGGAGCTGCCGTGTCCAGAGCTGGTAAAGTCTCTGTTGTTCCTGTGTTGTGCTGATAAGCAGCCTCAGCTCTGGGTGGCTAAACAATTTCCTGTACATGGTTTACCCCCTACCTAATACCATGCTAGTTCTCAAGAACAATGATTAGCCAGTGAGCTGTTTGTGTACACATACCTACCACATGGACACACTTACAAACACACATGTGCACAGGAGTATGCAGTGTAGGTATTAGACATTTTTTTGTATTTTATTTCATTTATATTGAAATATCTTATCGACACAACTTAAATAAGTACAAACTAGAGTAATATTAATTTCTGTTGAACATAAAAAATATATACAAGTAGAGATATGCATGTTTTTAGAAGAATATATGCATAATTATATCACAGTGCAAACAATCAGGTTTAGGGTTATACAGTCTTCCCTTAATGTCTGACAGTCTACTAAAGATGTTTCACAGATGCTGAATCAGTTTCATTTGGCTGTAACCTGGGAGTAGAAATCCAAATCAATCCTGCTTCTCATAATACCCAGAAGAGAGTTTTTTTAAGAGTTTCATATTGGCAGTACACAGGCACAAAAGTGAAAACAGTATATTAAAAGAACCTCATAATGTGTGTGTGTGTGTGTGTGGCACTGATATGGAGGTTATGGATAAATCCAGTTGGAGGTTGTGGAAATGAACTCAAACTAAAGAGGATGTGGATCAAAGAGACGGACAGCACCAGTGATCATCGTTAGACTTCCTGCACACCCCACCACCCCCTCCTTGCCTTCCTTTACATTACCATTATTAAAAAGGAGAGGACTCTCTTAATAAAGTCTATTAATCACACCAGGGGAGTCGGCTCTTCGGTTCACCCTCTTGCGAGGGTCTCTAATCAATCAAGCTCGCTGGTAATGTATTCATGGGAGATGTAAGAAAGGACTTGTTTGACAGTGTTCCAAGGAGGAAGAATTTATTAAGTTCCCTTCACCAGTCAGCTAATCCTGAGGAGTCATGAATACACTCCCACCCTACTCCACCCTTGTCCTCGCCGCCTGGTACTGTGAATAAAAGGGCCTTCATAATATATGAAGTCTGTACAAATATTGGAAACGTCCAAAATATGTCCTCTCATTAACAGTGATGAGTGAAAGCCAGAGTATTGGCATTTGTCAGATATGCTCAGAGTGTAATGGCACTGTTGTACAAGGCCTCTGCTGTGTCGGGTGATGTAGAGACATCACTCTCTTGCGATCCTCTCAAAAGCTGGAGAAAATGTGTCTTATTAGTTCACATGGGGTGGCGAAATTCTGTGCTACACCGCTGACTAATGTACAAAGCTGAGAAAGTGCAGAGCTGATGGTTTGCTGGGCCTCTGTTAGTGACGTGTGAGTGGAGAGGGTGCGGAGAGGGGACATCGGTCTGGTGTAATTGCGCAGCTGCTGGAAGCAGCTATGAGGTCTGGTGTTTTTTTTTTATAAACCCACCCCTATGTTCATCTCTTTGGTAAATGCTTTATAGGCAAATTGACATGGTAAAGACATGTGGGAATGCAGCATTTCCCTAGAAACTTGTTAAAACATTCCTGCAATGTTTCTATAAAAAAAAAAAAACTATGCTCCTATAATTTTCTTTTAAAAAAAATCACAAATGTCATCACTAACTACAATATGTTACTAGTTAGATAAGAAAACATACACATACTGGGGCTGAAACATGTTTTATAGAGGAAGGTGCATAAAATAACCCTCACTGCCTTTGCTTTGTCGTGAGCAAGAACTGAAAGAAGGCCATGCTTGGCTTCAAAGCTGTATTTCCATAATTGCCCTGTAACTCGGGCCTGTCTGAAGGATCTGAAGGGGGCTGTGAAAAGCACAATCTTTCAGCTGGGTGAACGGCAAAAGCCCAAACGTCTCTCCCTCTGGCCTGTCGGCCTGTCGCCCCCTTCCCCACTTGTTGCCTTTCGGATTCAGTCAAAGAATTCCTCTCTCTAACCTCGATCAACAAAAGGCATGAAATCAGTGCCCTCCCTTTCTCCCGCTTCGGCCCCAGAGAATGTCACTCCTTCTGGAGCTTTTGTCCTTTGCTCGGCCCAGGGTAACACAACAACCCCTCTCTCTCTGTGCCCTGGCTTTTCTTTAACATGTTGCTGCTGCACTTTCAGTTACATTCTCAATAATGAATGTGCCATAAAACATGCAGGAGACACAGAAGTCGCATATCTTCGGCAGGGGTAAAATTGAGCTTTCCACCTTCTCTTCTTTCAGCTCTAGAGTGCAGCCACTGTAACAAGTTGCCGTGGAGCGCTGCGGCCTGTAAGCCTCTGTATGAACGTATGCGGTGTGTGAGGATCCCCGCTCCTCCTGCAGTCGTCGAACACACAGGACCGGTGCTCTGCGAAAGGGCAGCCCCTCTCTTGGCCTGGGCAAGCACGGGGTGGGGGCGCATTTGACAGTGGCTCATAAAAGGATTAGTCCACCGCACAAAGACAGTGGGCAGCTTCTAAGCCTGACTAGGTCCACAAAGAAGGTGACATTTGTCTGTCTCAGTGGCAGGAGGAGGTGTGGCAGAACGGTCCTGGCTGGGGTTAGGAGGAGGAGGAGGTGGCACTGGTGGTGGGACTACAATGACAGAAGGGGTGGATGAGGTGAAAACACAAGACTGACCCTCCTTATTTGCAGCGGCCTCCTCTTTCACAGGACACCTCTGGCCCCCTCCATTGGGCTGCTCTGGTGTTTATTTACTCCATGGTTTCTACCCATTCACACATGGCCCTCTGATGGCTCCATTGGCCAGACCCTTTCGGGTTGCCTGGTACTGCCGTGCACCTTCTCTCAGATCAATGAACACTTCACAAGACGGATTAAATTTCCTTTTAATGATTCCATCTTTCTCTGATTTTTCCCACTTCTAAATGGCTATTTAGAAGAGCACTGCTCTCTCACCCATGTAGCTGCATGTTGTGCAGTCTCAGAGTATTGAGAGCAAAAAGCAGCAGCAGTCAACAGCGCCTGGGACAACGTTAGCAATGTGATTAGATGGGAAATGAAGTACAATTTATTTGCACTGTGTCAAATGCCTGTGTGTTTCCCACACTCGTAATACCACAGACTGATCCATTAGTTGTTTAATAATTAAAAGACTGTGAGAATAAGTAAGAATCTATTGTTTTATTACGTGGTAAATCTGAATCATTAAAATCCATCTTGTCACGCTTTGATTATTTTGTAGTTTTTTATGAATTTAGCAAGTGTGATCCTAATACTTTTAATTCTATCTTAACTTCCTTACTTGCCTTACTATCTTGTGTTGAGCAGATTACATTTTGATTTTTAAGCAGAGCTACAGTGTGCCCCTGCAGACTCGGAGCATTTAACACAGCGTCGACTTCTGGAATAAGAAGAGGAGTCAATGTTGATTATTGCTCATTAGCCAGGAGAACATCCACTTAATGTGTGAGTGGAGGAGCGACACACCATGCCCCACTGGAAATTGTCCCTGTGTAGCTCAGAGCAAAATGTTAGCTTAATGCATTCCATTTGCTCTTTGTAACCAGGAACAGGTTGGACACGTATGGCGACATAAGCAGCCATGATTACTTTGTTTCTGCCGAGGCATTTTAATCCCTAATTTCATGCACTGATCAGAGGAGAGACCCTGAGCTCTAGACACGATCACTGGCCCTTCAGTAGCATTTCAATTGAATCCTCATGATCAAGAGGGGGCTTGCTCTGGGCCCCTGAGGAGCAAACATCCTGTGAACAGTGAGGAAATGAGCATCCTTATTTATAATAAGGTTCAGTTTGTTCACATGCAGCTAGCCAGCCTTTCAGTTTCATTTTATTGATATAAAAGTGTAGCTATATTTTAGTTTACATGTATGTAATATAC
>JAUYWH010000018.1:20455068-20468205 GCA_034779795.1 Ctenopoma multispine | reverse complement strand
GAGGTGTATTTCAGTGATTCGGTTTTAATTTTATATGTTTTATTCATAATTAAATATATAACAGGGCACTTTTAAAATGTTAACAATGTCTATGTCTTCTAAAAATGTCACTGTAACATAGCACTTCATATGAACACCTAATTTTCGTTGGCATTGCATAATTATAAAACACCAGTCTAAGTGTACTGCTGGTCATTCAAAGCCACTTACTTCATCAAAAAGGAAGTTGAGAGAATCTACAAAAGAAAAACTATTACATCAATCAGCTGGCTGATGCCACTTATGAATATGCATGGCGCGGTTAGTTGGGGCTCTCAAGGAAGATAATTGATTAGACAGGAAGGCAACATGGTGAGAGGAGAGGAGAAAAAGCCTCCCGAGTTTTTCCCTCGGCTGAGTTGGGGTTTGTTTAAAGCACATAAACCTAGAGAGGACACGGCTCGAGCGAATCAGCGCTTTTCATCTGCCTTTGCTGCACTGAATTGCAGACATTAAAAGATATTGTCCTCGGTGACCATCTGAGCCTATAGTCGAGGAATGTGTGACAGATTGTGTCTCAGTGTGCGCACCCCCCCCCCCCTTAATTATAAATGTGATCATAAATACGAGTCTTTTAAAAAATTAAACCAGGAAAAGAAGTCAAAAATATGAAATTAATATATAAAGATTAAAACATCACAGCGTGTTTTTTCGTACGGTAAGTCAGGAAATCAGGTTGTCAATGTTTGAAACATATCTTTTTTTTAATAAGGCCAGTAGAACTGCATCACTGAGACTTTCGTGTCTTTTTCAAAGAGTGAAGATGTCGGCGAAATAAAAATAAAAAAAAGAATATTAGCTGCATTTTTAACCAATGTTTTTCTTCACTTCTTATATATACATATTTTAAGATTTGATTTAGTCTTACTATATTTTTAAAAGAATATTGCGAAACGACTGAACACGCTTTCAGGAGTAACCGAGTCCTTCATGCAATTTTTTATAAATAAGATATTTTGGATGTTTTAAAAAAATATTTTCATTATTAGTCTGTGTAAAAAAAAAAATGTTTAACTGCGTATTTGTTATATTTTATCACTTTTGTTTTCTTGTTGCCTCATGGTAAATTCACCACGTCAAAGCCACAAGGTTTGTTTCTTGTGACCTTTAGCGAAAATACCTCGTCTTCATAATTTTTTGAACACTATAAGAATTTGAAAAAAACAAAGAAAAACACAAACTATGGGCCCTACCTTCCATTTAAAACATGAAAATAATATATCGATTCATTTTGACAGATATACTGCGTTTGTAGGCTGCATCATAAAATCCCAACAATTAGGCTTAACAACATGTTAAAAATGTATAATATTGTGACAGACTTATAAGAGTAAAATGTTACTATCGGATTTCATATCATAACACATGGCTAAATTAAGAATGAGACAAAACTACATGAGGAGACAACATGTGTGTGCCTGTGTACCAGATCAGGGCCTGCTGCAAGTGACTGTAGAGGGAGCTCCAACACTAAGTTTACATAAACTTCCTCTGATAAGGGCTCACACATGCAAATGATCACATCACGGGCAAACAAAATAAATGATGTTATTATTAGTTCTACAGCGGCGATGTATTACAATCAAACCAAAGACCAGCGTTAGCTGAGGAAAACGTGTGATATATGTGAGGAGCGAAAGGAAATTACAAATTGAGCATGATGAGATTTGGGAGTTGCACTGCAAGATCGAAATCCATCTTTACGATCAACTGAACCACTCTGACCAAGTACAAACGATCATTTAGCAGTCATTCATTACCTAAAGTCTCTTTACAGACCATACAATTTCAGGCGAAAATTAATGAAAGAATTATTCATTTTAATGCGACCGTTACGCCTCTATAAGGATAATCCCACAACATTAATATCCAAATGTATGCCGCAATACTGGATAATTAGCCTTAAGTCCCTCCACTATAAAAATGTGATAAATCCCTCTCGAATATTTACTTGTCACTGCCACGGAGGATGAAATCTGTGCCTCAGGCTGCCCACTAACACACACAGAAAAACCAAAGCAGTGCAACTCAAGCAGCAATGCACAATAACAGCCACCATCAAAAGCAGCTGTCAAAACACCTCAGCCAAAAACCAACAATTCCTTAAAGTTGCAGCAGTTCATTTATTAGCCAAAATATAGACTTTCTTGTACAATTTGGTTCACAAGTATGTACATATTCTTAACTTTATATACAAAACATTTGAACATTAAATCCTCACAGAACTTACAAAAAGAAAAAAAATAAAATAAAACTCACAGACTACAGGTTCATACATTATTACATTAGCAGTTTTACACAGGACATGCTTACAATGTAAGTATACAGAGATGTATTATTCTTATTTTACATTCCATATTCAAATTAAAATTAAATGAATAAAAAAGGACGGGTGAGGTGCTGTGGAGAGGAGAGAGCCGAAAGAACCATCGTTGCGTCTAGTTGGTTCTGAGGCCTGAAATACACAGGGGTAAAAAAAAAATGTAGTGATTAAAAAAAAACACTAATAATAGCCTCATGAAGAGCTAAAACACAAAGTGATAAAAAAGTGACAATTGCCTTTCAAAAACGAGCCTGTACTAAATTTGCATTGAGCTCATTTGCATGACCAAACAAGTAAGTGTAACGTAGGCCCTAACACAAGCGCACACACAGGGAGAAAAACACATCTTAGAATAAAAAGCTAATTTGGGTAAATACGGCGTTTAAAAAAAAAAAAAAAAAAGAAAATGTGATATGGCATCAAAAAGAAAATTCCCAAATGTCATTAACTGACAGCCTCACTATCTTTGAACTGGGTGGGAAGCTGTTTAACAACTTTCCCTCTGCATCCAAGGCACTAAGATCTCTCTGAAATTAGTGGCAATGAAAATTAAAATGTACTAAGTAAACTGCCTATTACAGAGTCAGTGCTGGGTCTCAGTGAACTCTGTGCTGAATGGTCTGAGGGATTTATGTAAACCGTTAAATACAAATACGTAGGCCTCATGCCATGTGGACATAGCATAGTACAAAATAAAGGAAAAAATGGGGCAAAAAAACAAACAAAACAATTTTCACCCAATTCATCATTTTCTTAAATGCTTTCTGATGATCTTTCCATAACGCTCTGGGACATTTTTCAAAGCAGCTTCACACACACACACACACACACACACACACACCACTCACCCACATCACACACACTGTACTCTGTAAGCTCTAACATAGTAACACTGTTCATCTGTGTGGCCTAGAGAGAAAACAAATCCATGAACAGGCAAATGAGGTCTAAAAATAATAGCAATAAATGACGGGAAATGGACTAGTGTCTTTGTTTTTTGTATTAATTTTTACATGCGCGTCTCAGGGACGGGGACATGTACCTGTGACTGGAGTCTCTGAACTATGACTCTTGTCTTCCGTATGCCTGCTGCTGTAGAGGGCCAAGCTGGTGGCAGTGGCCTGGTTTGCCAGTCCCAGATAATGATTTGAGTTCAGTAAAGCCAGCTGATGTGCCGAGAAGGCTCGGTTTGTCCAATTCTGGATTTTCCCAACGGGACAAGAAGAGATGAGTCTGTGGGGGGCGATTATGGTCTGGGCGGCCGGCGCGGCGGCGTTGACGCCGTTCATTTGTGGCGATTTGCGCGGATTGTCAGGGGCCGTGGCTGTCTCTGCCAAAGACCAGATCTTTGGCTTTTGGGCTGGGGCAGGGTTGTTTTCTGAGGGCGGCGAGTTAACGGACACTGGGTTCAGTTTGAGCTGTTCACCGTTTGGTTGGGACACTTTGATGTCCAAAGGAGAGTGGTGATGGTGGTGGTGACTGTGGAAGTGCTCTCCTCCTCTCTCTACGTCTTTGCCATCTTTCCCCACAGCCTTTAGAAACCTCTGGTCGGGCCCTTGTAAATCCTCATAGCCGTCTGAAATCTCAGAGTCACTCCTCACGTCTAGTTTAATGTCTGAATGCAGGTCGTCCTGGTCGTCCAAGTCGTCCTTGTTCTCAATATTCTCCGTGTCGATGTTCTCCAAGTCGATCTCCTCCTCGTCCTCCCTCTTGTCCCCCTCCTCCCCCTCGTGATCGCTGCCGTAAACATTTCCCTCTTCGTCGGTGCGGTTCCGGGGGGTCCAGGTCATCTTGTTCTCCTTCTTTAGCCTCCTCCTGGCGTTGGCGAACCAGGTGGACACCTGGGTGAGGGTCATTTTGGTGATGATGGCCAGCATGATCTTCTCACCCTTGGTTGGGTAGGGGTTCTTGCGGTGCTCACTCAGCCAGGCCTTCAGGGTGCTGGTGCTCTCCCTGGTGGCGTTTTTGGGTCTGGACGGGTCACCGAACTGATATTGGCCATATGGATAAAAAGCAGGGTGATGGTGGGCAAACCCTGGGTGCTGGACACCGGGACTGTCTTTCAGTTCATACTGAGCATTCTGCAAAGACAAAGAGTCAAAGAGTCAGAGGGACTTATCAGACTTAAACTATTAATACCACAACTACTTCACAGCAAATATAACCCAGAGCCAGCGTTTGACACACGCACTCAACGAAATCAAACTACAATAAGGTCACGATTAAAGTGTAAACAAACAACTCTCTGAACGTATTTTTGTAACAACTTTAATCGCTATTCACGTCTCACAGGCTTCACAGCTGAAAAGAAAAAAAGAAACTATCGAAAACCATTTGTTAATTTATTGAAATGGAAACACTTGGAAGGCAAATACTTCACTTTTATCCGCTTACACACACCTATCAGTCTACCTGTGAACTTCCCACAGCACTCCGCATCATTTTAAGAACACGTTTGCTCAGTTACTGGGAATTATGAGCTAACAAAAAGCCTAAAGCACAAACGATGTGTTAATGTGTCACTTTTTAACCACTTTAACTAAAATTCACAAAAGATTCCGCGACAAAGTTCACCGAGGCTGACGCTCAAAGCGGGACAACGGATCTGTCCGAGAAGTCCGGGTGTTTTATTTATTTTATTTTTAAAAGTAACATTAAAAAAAAAAAAAAAAAGTTGTGGCTGACTTAAGAGGCAGCGCGGTTACTCACCAATTGATTGAAAATGGATATATCGTTTGAGTAGGGGAGAAACGCTCCATAGCCCTGCGCTGCTGCGGCGAAAGGAGATCCATACATGGTGGAGAGGACGTTGGAGAGTGCGCCGGACGGACTGAGCTCTGTCCCGGCCCGGGCATTGCTGGCGATCCCCTGGCGCTCCGGCGGGTATATCGGTCGGATGTACTGATATCCCAGCTGAGGGAAAGACATGATGGTAGGAAAAGGGGGGAAAAGTCTGCTGCAATCACACAAAGCAAGGGAATTGCCTCGATATCCACTTTTACAGTGTGAGCATGTGAGCAACAAAAGGTGCAAGCAAGGGAAGTCTATATTTCCTCGGGAACAGCCAGTGTAAACGATCCGGTTGCGCCCCTGATTTCTTCCTCTTCTTCTTCTTTCCACCCTCACTTCCCTATTGATCTGGATGGACTAAGGTCAGGTCCTTACAGATTGCTTTAGATTATTGGGACTCCCTTGCTCAGATTGACATTTCTAGTCGTTTAGAAGCCCCTCCTATTTCTCAGATCTCACCCCTCTCGTACACACCACACACCAAACAGCTCTCTCTCTCTTTTCCTCTCTCCCCCCACCTCTCTCTCTCGCTCTCTCTCTCTCTCTCTCGGATAAGTGCACTGACGTCGCGAGCTCTTATTTGAATGGGATTTCAAATCTCATTTTATGGCTCGTCTATCTATTTCATTTGTTCGCGTCTGTCCTGCCATAGTTTTTTTTTTGTGTGTGTGTGTGTTAATTCACAACTTTTGCACAACAGTAAGCATTTTGGAGTCAGTGACTGATGAACTTTTTTTTTTTAATCCGTAGTTTTCTTTTAAAACACAGTTACAGGGGGAGGCTTTTCTTTGTGCAGGTAAATTCGCGCAGGACTCTGGTAAAATAAAGTCACCGGAAGGTTACGTTTAAGATACTTCAAATAAGTTTTCTAGCCTTTTTCTACGAATGGAAAAAAAGTTCATACATACTTTTTCCAATATAAAAATCAAAGAGGGAAATCAAAAGAAGAAGAACTTCATCAGTGTCAGCGTGGAGACGTGTTTGTTTACTGACGGTGGTCATGTCTTGTAATCACTAAGGATCACAGGTTATACACCTTTTTTTTTTTTTTTTTTTCCACAGCCCGAGCTGTGCTTTCTTACACCGGCTTTGAGGTGTTATAGGCTCCTGGTGGCAGGCGAAAAGGAGTCATTGCATTCTTTAATTTGAGACATCAAACGGATCCCATGTAGCCACTTTGACATCAAAGAGAGAGATGATGATAGGCGCATTACGCTGTTAATGAAGACTAAGTGTAAAGTACCAACAGTGATAAGTAATACACGTTATAGTGGATTGGGCTGGAAAGATGTTTATTCTGGGAAACGTCAGCAACTTCCAATAAACAAAACAAATTAAATAAAAGCGATAAACTAAATCAACACCAGCAACAAATAATAATAATAATAATAATAATAATAATAATAATAATAATAATACCACATTAATAAACATATTGCTCGAGGAGAATCCTAAAATATGTTGATTCTTAATCCACTAAAAAATAAAACGATCATCCGGACAGACTGCCTCTTAATAAATCATTTTGATGACAACCAGATGTTTCTTGTAAGTAATACGGATTAAAACAAAACATGGGAGTCAGAATTGAAATTTCCACGAATCAATATATAACAGTGTGTCCAGGACATTCCCATTTCAACCCGCTTTTAGAGCAGCATCTGTTTTCTTAATCGTTTGCAAAACAGCTAAAGAAGCTACATTGTTATTTTAAGCGCTTCACTTGAATATAAGTCTTAATGTATTATTGACAGCGAGATGAAATCTCATCAGTCTCACTTTAGTTTTAATAATGCGATCCGGGTTTCCAAGAACTCTCAACTTGTATAAACCTTTAATCTTCTTTTGAAGCAGATAGTTATCATTGTCTGGGAGAGATAATAGCAGATGTAATTTCTTATACAGAGCTACCCATACGGATACGCCTTGTTTCTGTAAAAGTCTGTCCTGAATCTGTGTGTGTTCTTCTCCGACATCCACCCCAACCCGGATTATGGGGTTATTAATTACAGCGGCTTGCCGGTGCCATCCGAGCGGAATGGTAATCACTACATAGCAGTCAATAGCACGCTCACACTTCACACACACACACACACACACACACACACATGCGCGCACACGCACACACACACACACACACACACACACACACACACACACATAACATTGACCTGCAAACTGAGAGGGCAGCAGACAGGGAAGTGAAAGGTGGTTAAAGATAAATGGAAGGTTTTTGACATTTAGGTACACAACAGCATGAGAAGCGTAAAGAATAAAATGGAGTTTAAGAAGGAAAAAAAACAACAAATAAAAAACAAGTCACGTCCAAACATCTCATTGTAGAAAGAGAAAAAAAAGAGAGAGAGAGACAAAAGAGAGAATGTGTGTGACAGAGTGATTGAGAGAAACAGAGAGAGGGAGACAGAGAGACAGGTGGGGGGAGCGGGAGAGAGAGAGAGAGGGAGAGAGAGAGACGACGTGGCTGAGCCGTATAAACGTTAGAAGTGAGAGAATAAATCTGAGAGTCCGGCGAGGTGTCTGCCTGCTGCTGTCCGCTAAGCAGCGCTCCGAGTCCGGATGGACACGTGTCTCATCCCGGGGACCACGTCGCCCCGCACGCCCCCTCCCTCCTGTCTTCCACCCACGCCACAAGGGCTGTGTCTGATTTATTGCCTCCAATCAAACTCACCAAGCACTAACTTAACACTTTCACACCGACCCGGGAAAGTGGCGAAGCCATAAAAGCATTAGGACGCCGCTCCCCTCGATCCCAAAGAGAGTCTCAGTAAACAGTAACTAACCTCTGCTGCACTTCCGTACACACACACACACACACACACACACACACACACACACACACACACACACACACCAAGATCATAATGCTTCACTACATGACATTATTATTATTGTTATTATTATTATTATTATTATTTAGTAAATAAGTTTTCTTAATTCACTGCGGAAGAATGCTGGGAGCGCGCTGGAGCCAATTTAATTTGTAGGTGCTGTAAAAAGAGGGCAATCATACACGAGTGACTCGAGGGCTGTTTTGTAGAGCGCTCTTTGACGGTAATTATGCAGATGACACAATTTCACATTCTCATAAGCAAACATACACGGCCTATCGCTCAACAGTAGTTTCTTATGCAATACACAGGGCACCAGCGACACGTCGCAAATGATGAACCGAGGCTCTGCAAAACAGGCGAGATCAAAGGCTTCAAACAGAGGCGCTTCATATTACACATTTGGATCTTTTCCATGACGCCCCAGTGACAGGAAAAAAAAAAAAAAACTAACACAACTCTTATCACAGATGGAATCGATTTTTAGGAAGTCATTGTTGATCATCATCAGCTAATTACGGTGACGAATGAGGATTTGAAAAGAAAATGCAATGAATGACCCTTGGATGTATGTAGTAGTTTGAAGTGTTTGTGCAGAATTGCTGATTTGTTGACGCGTTTGACAAACTCTTATTTTAATAAGCAATTCTTGTAAAGGGGGTCCACAGTCAAAATGCAGTAGCTTTCACAGTTTGTTTACTCTCACCAGCTTTTTTCAATCTTCAGATTTCACGAGCAAAAACTCATGCAGCAAATATAATACGTAATATAGTGCAGCGGATTGATTTACAGCTTCTTCATCAAGAAAATCCGGTGGTCAGCTCATAGAGGCCTATATAATATATACAATACAGTATATTTGACATCTGTCATAATGATGAAACTAAATGACAGGACTTAAAGAAAATAGTCTCAGCATAATTCATACACAGGAGTATCTGTATTAACCTATCTTACTACAAAACAATTAGTCTTAGATGCTGTTGTTAATCAGAAATGTTCCTTAGAGGGCTCAAACTTAAATCTGTGGGTAACCAAAAAAAAAACAAAAAAAACTAACTGTGCAACACATTCAATTTCCAAATATGCTCCTTCAAACTCATGTCCCATTAGGGTGAAATAAAAGGCCAATAAATCTTACAGTGTTTAAAGAACAGTGAAGTTTAATCCAATAAATGAATTAGTTTCTAAAATTAATTGTTCTTAGTGGCAGAAGCAAGTGTACTTTGAAAATACATTTAAAGTTTAATTTTTTTAGTGTTAATTTAAACAGTGTGATTTTAATTACATTACACCAACCAATCATGCATATTAAATAGATAACCTAACTCTGATTTGCATTACTGGCATAGTAAAGCATTTTGGAACAGTTCTTCCTGCTCACGCCATTTGGAAACAAATTAATAGTCAATGGACTGCAACTTATTATACTGGGTTATGACAGCGGATCAAAGTGTGAATTAACGCATTACCTTGCAAATGTTTTACATTAACTTGTTAACTTCAGGTTGTAGGCTACTACTAAATTTAAACAGTCAGTCATTCAGGCTGAGCACAGGGATTGAGTGAGATCCATTTTAGATTTAGGCCTTGAACAGAGCTTTGGCCGAGCACTCAGCGGCTTATAAGTTTTAAACAATGTGCGGTGTGCATAGGCATTATGAACTTATTACTGTATCTACTGGCCGACGTACAGTACAAGACATGTTGAAAATTATGTGAACAATTCAGATTAAAGGATGCCTTCATCTGCTCTAAAATATTGTATCCATATTATGTGTTGGTGTTTAAAAGGTCATATCTGTATATATTATTCTCTCCAATGAATGTCTGCTCCATCACTCCAATAAATTGTAATACTGTCACATGTGTAGGCGTTGTGTGTCTACTGCATGTTACTCGTTAGTAACAATGAAGTGCTGCCTTAGCCTTTATTTCCTTCTGTGTTTGTTCTTTAATCTCCCTGAAGGATAAGTTTATACTTTACCAATGAAACTCACACATCAAACTAAAAATAGTGTTAATAGGGTGAAAGATGGGACTGGTGAATAGTAAAACCAGCAGGACAAAACCACATAAACAATGTATCCAGTACCATAATCTTATTTACCTCTAAGTTTAAATTGATGGATGGATCAAAATATCACAATGTCCTTCTGGTTTTACTTTAAGAGTCTTTATATAGACATGAAAATCAAACATTCTCATTTAGTATTTCCTCTTGAGAGTAGCAGGAAATTCCACAAATCTAGATTCAGTGAAGCTGAAGTATTCTTTATTTTACAGCATGCACTTGTGCTGTGTCAAGTTAATAAATAGTCTCAGGCCTGTGTAAAACACGTATAGCACAATGTCATTACTGTATAGGCTACGTGCATTTTCCCAGAGACGTGTAAGCAGCACAGGTGATCTATAAACCACAACATGAGAATCCATCATGTATCTGCTGAATAGGATTATGTTATCACTTTGCGTATCATCCATATTACTGCCATCGCATTGCACCTTTGTGAGGAATCATGACTTGAATAACTCTATAATAATACATCACATTGTAGAGAGATGGGCTTTTAGAGTGCCTTCAACAATGCTGCACTGAAAGTGAGTATTTTTTTTGTTGTTGTTTCCTCTCTGCCCACTCACTCTCACTCCATCTGCTGCAGTTTCCCCTGTATCAGTAACACAAGGCATTGATTTTACGGTAAAGTCACTTTGTAAAGGGAATGAGTAACTCTGGGCCCCACTATCACTGTATTACACGGGTATGGCCCACGTAACAAGATGAACATTGATTCAACATTACGGATGATCGATAATGAAATAAGTAACTTCAGGGCCAAATTAAAATGCAAGCTGGCTTGATGCTGCCAGGCTCTGTGAGAGGTGACAGCAGGAGAGAGGAAAGAAGAGGGAGGGAGAGAAAAAGGCTGAGAGGGAGCAGGACTGAGGAAGACTACACGCTGGTGGCAAAAGAGAATACAGTGATGATAATGATTTGGTGCTAATAATAATCATAATGACAGTTATAGTTGCAGTGAACAGAGAAAAAAACTGCCTGTTCAATAAAATACATTTGAAATCTGAACGTATTTTAATTTGATATTGAACGAAATAGTTGAGAATGAAGGTTTATTAACTTGTCTGATTTATTTTATATATTAAACAATCTAAATCTGACCTGTGTACCATAGACATCTGGTGGAAACGTGCCATCAGCCAATTATTTATTCAAATGCTTTATTTGTTAGTGGAAACAATCTGCGTTCTTTTCCATGAGTCTTTGACTGTTTCAGTGCAGATCACACACCCTGTAGTGCAGTCATACAGCTTCTCACAGCATGCACAGTCTTCCTCTTTTGCACACTTCCAGTGCACAGAGCCAAACCATCAGCTAGCCATTCAAAAAGTGGCACATCCTCAAGGAAACACCAGCTATTTGCCACAACCATCCAACAAAATTCCTGCTGCAACCAGTGATGCTTCTCTCAGTAAAGCATGGTTTTCATGTATTATGAAGTTCTTTGGCCCAGTAGCAGTCAACGATGCCACTGTGGTTAGAGAAATATCAGTTTCCCAGCACTTATGACTTACAGAGCCAGACAAAACCTCAGCCTTTCCAGCTGTTGCTGCTCCTGGTTTGAGATTGGAGAAGGGGCAGCTGTACCAACATGGATGAGCAGAGCTTCATCATCAGTGTGGTGGAGCAAACTTTGTGGGGTGCAGGATGCACAGCAGGTGGCACGGTGGCATGCAGCCAACACAGAAACAGTAACAGTAACAGAAGATACTAAATAGACTATTTGTTTATGACTGGAAGACTTAACTGTAGCCACGCTCACACTGAACTGAAGTTACCACTCACATATGCACGCCATAATAAAAGACTGAAGTATTCAGGGTGCAGTGAGTGTCATATCGCTGGAGTTGCAGGGAATGTTTTGGCTATACACAGTTATCAGCGTTGTCAAATGACTTATCGCTATAACATCTGATGTGTTTTGATGTTGTTTATGATGTCACCATGTCGTATAGTCTGCGTCAACTGTCCATCTGTCATTTTACACTAGTGAAAACTTTCAAATTATTTCTCTTGGATTCATAATTAGTAATAATTATGTAATAATTATTAATATGTTTATTAATTATTCAACCAAGTATAGCAAACTTTAGTTTTTCTTTTAAGGATTAAAATTGGATTCATTCACCACTAGAAAATTGCAAGGTTGTGACAGATTTTGCCTTCCATCCATAAAAAGTAATAAACCTGTGTAGTTTGCAGATTACAAAATTACAAAAATACTTCCTGGAAATATTATTTGTGACAAATAAGAGGCATTAACGATGGTGTCATGAGAAGAAATCCTGTGCCGCTGGCATCTCTGTCACCTTGTTATCATGAGTGGCATCAGTAGCGACCACAGGAGATCCTGTAACAGTACGTTATGGAGGTTGGTGGAAATGGGCTTAGCTTTTATATGGGTCCTATTGAGTGGCTCAGCATGCCAGTGGACTGAGGTCAGAACACACTTTACAAGCAAACACTTAAACCTCAGCAGGGCAGCTTTGATAAGGATTTATCCATCTAAACACTGCACTTATTAATAAAGATGGTACCAAGCAGTGAGTTACACAGTGAATATCTGTGAGCCCCCTCACGGTTCTTGTGCCTTGTGCGTGTGTGTGTACACCCACAAGCGTTGTCTTGGCACTTGAAACACATGGTGTTTTCATTAGCCCATTATGCTTAAAACACCAGAGAATAGGCCTACGGGTGAAAGAGACGTTGATGGCTGTGAAGCTGATAGAGCTAAACTACTGGTCTGACCTTACACAATGCATACATGTTACCACTGTAAACAAAGGCAAGTTGGCAAAGCTGTACCTGTTTAAACCACAACATGGAAACAATGCCTGTGGAACACTTTAGAAGATTGGGCAAATCAGCTTTTTTTTTAGCTGCCGGCTTGGCCTGCCTTGCTTCGTTTTCATTTGCATCCAACAGTTAACTGTTTGTAGTTTTAGGAAGCTCTATGTGACGAGAAAAAAAAAACAGCATACATCAGCAAGTTTTTTTAAGTCTGTAGAGTTTTTTTTCTGATCTTGTGTTTAGTGCCAGTTTGATCAAAGAGTTGTTGT
>JAUYWH010000018.1:20412568-20450068 GCA_034779795.1 Ctenopoma multispine | reverse complement strand
GAAATCATTCTGACTACCCATTTTATGCCCACCTTAAAGCAGTTTCTGCACAATTTAGAAATATTTTTTCCTCAAAACAACTTATGCCTGTATGAATGCATATATAAAATGGTTGAGATGGGTAACAGTTTGAAACTAATTGGATTCTTAAGTGGATTTTTCTCTGTTGAAAGACAACACATTTTTTTTCAATCTTTGCAACCACCCTGTGAGATTCCATAAAAAAATATCGGGGGTGGGGGGGTCAAAGGCCATTGTCAATTAGCATCTACCCAGATGAGCAATTACCAGTCAACAGTAGGGATGGAGATTGCGCCATTTTTCATCAGCCTGGCTTTCAAACAGCACTGTTCACGTGCTTGTTGGAATCAGCGATTGAATACTGAAAAGGATGTTGTTTCTGATTAAGGCTGTGTTCTTAGCTGGCATATTAAAACCTAACAGCTGAGCACTGCCTCATCACAATAACTCTTATTTGGCAACACTTATTTCCATTTAGGTTCCCCTTCACTGTGCTCTTACAGAGCTGTTGTGTACCTTGTGTGTCATCGTGCCGTTGCGAGTGCCCCTGTGTGTTCCTACAATAGTGGAGGTTAGTGGGGCCAGCCAAGATGGCAAAACCATTCTCCTCTGCTTAACAATGGCCGCATGTATCAGAATTGAATGTGGCTTTTGATATCCATTCTAATTTAAAAATCATAATGCTATAGGCATATCCAGTGGGACACCTCCAGTCTAGACTATATGTCACTCTGATTTGTATCTCAGTGCTTACATTAACAAGGTGGCCAACACCAATGTGCTATTACCTCGTTTTGTGAACAGTATATCACCTGTACTTGGCCCAGACATGGCTTTACTGTGTACTGTGTCTGTGTTTCTTTGGCAGACGCGTCCCCTGCAAGACCCTCGTCTGATGAACATTTGGTTGGTCAGACTAGACGTCTAGGGGAGCGTATGGTGGCCTGGACAGGCCAGCGACAGGAAAGAGGACTTCTAAATCAGCCAGCAATCCAAAGGCCTTCCATAAATCCTCCAAATGGGCTCGGGTGGGGGATGTAAAGCACACCTGCAAGACTTATGTAAGTCTTATTAAACCATAAATTGTTAACACCAGCCCCTTGCTGGAGCTGCTCTTGACTGGAATAAATCTCACAGAGCGTCCAGTAAGGAGAAAGAGAGAGTGAGAAGGAGAGACAAAGCAGGTGAGAGAAATATATAGTGGAGGTTAGAGCTAGTGAGAGTGAGGTGGAGGATACTAAGTGTCTGACAGGAAAGCATTGCTATTTGATGATAGGGCAGACAGTACTGAGCTTTGATTGGAGTTAACACCTACCACTAAAGCTGCCTTAGGGTGGGGGTGTTTTAGGAACATCTCTAAGAATGTCATGCTCACCAGACTCCTATGTCAAACACTTTTTTTTTATGGTTTCAGCCTCAGTCTATCTAACAACAGACAGAACATCTTCCCCATACCTCCAGGCCCTGCATGGAGTTAAACTTCAGCAGAGACAGAGACCAGTGTGAGCAACACTCAGAATATTTGTAGGAAATCAGAGTTCCTGAGCTCCAGAACCCCTGTGAGTTCCCAACACACCCACGCTCTTCTCCCTGCCTGGTTGTGGGTCCTTGAATTAAACATCAAAGCACACAGGAGTGTAGGGCCCAACTGCCATAAATAACACCGGCGCTCGGGGAGGGGAGGGGAGGGGAGGATGTTCAGATGGGAAGAGAGCAGGTCACCCGATCGCTCATACACATACTGTCAAAGCAGATTCATTTGTTCACAAAATGGGTGATGTTGTGTGAGGTTATTGATTTCCGCATGCCATCTGTCTTCTACGAGGCTTTGGCAAGCAGGGCCTGGCACTACCAGCCTCAGGTTCCCCCACATTAGTCTCCACAGCTCAGGTGGACAGAAGGGAGATGTGCAGCAGGTACACACAAAGTAGACACAAATGGGTGAGGGCTTATGTGACACCTGCAAAAATTTCTGACATTTTCACAATAGTTTTCATATCAGGTTGACCTAGAATAGACAAACTTATAATAATATAATAATATATATAAAGATATATATGCAGATGGTGTTGCTTGTTCAGAGTTTTGCAAGACAAAATATGTATTTTGTAAATCTACATGTTTAAATACAGAGCAAAAACTTAACACAGTATATGGTGAGATTATGGGCAAATCCTTAGAAGAAATTACAAAAAGTAGACCTACGGCCAGTCCAGTTCAAAACCTCATTTTGTGAAAATCCATTTTGGAGGTAGTGATTAACATGTCATTTGTCACAAACACTTGCATTCACAAGCACAGGCCCACCCTCAGCCTCCTCCCCTGACTAACTAGTGTAGAAGTCACAGTGTACCTCCATGTTGAGCTATGAAGTGTAGAGGGCAGGCCTTCAAACATGGGGCCCAGCTGCTGCTGTGTATTTTTGTCAGCCAACACACACACATTGGCTTCCCTTGGTGTTTGCTCTTGTGGAGGGCACATGTCACTGGGTAAATTATCACAGCGATGGTAAACAGTGTTTTTATGAGGGAATGTAGCTTGGTTGTTATATTTGAAGTCTGTGCTTTGTATACTGCTGTGCTATTAGGACAGATTGAGGATGTTTGCGCCTGGTGTCTGCACTCCGCCCATGTGTGGTACACACATACACACACACACATGCACCCATAGTGACAGGCTTAGTTGTAGTTTTGAGTCTTAAATGGCTCTTTTGTTATTTTCATCATAACAGAAATAAAACAAAACAAAACAAAAAACCATCACAGCCTAAGGAGTGTGTGTCACACTCATGTCAATCTCAAGAAAAATGCAGATGAACAGTAACAGCAGGGGAGGAAAGACTAAACTTCGAAGTGAAGAAGAATGTTAAGCCCTGTGAAAAACATACAGCGACAGGCTTTTAATGCATACTGTTTGGGTATGCAGACATGCACGCGATGAGTTCATGAGCAATTACTCTACATTTTCGGCGGCTGAGTCATGTAGCTTTAATGATAATGTTTGAAAACACTAACAGCAGCTTGATAACACGGTAATCAGATAATGATAGAGTCAAACAGATGGATGGGTAATAGATAAAACACTGGTGCTTTAAGGTCTTTACTTTTCAATTAAACTCATTTGAACCATGGATAAGGGTCTCATTAATTCTGCAGACACCAAGCTTTCTTTTAATGCCCACTTGGGTGCCATATTGCTGACTAACGACACAGGTATCTCTGAGTGGGGGATCTTTTAGATTGAGCTTCAATGTGAGTATTATTTTAATGTCTTAAATATAATAAATGATAATTTCACAAAGGTCAGATAAAATGTCCAAATTACCACATTTGGACACAAGAGTCTTATTAGAGAATTATTAAAACATTTAATTGTATTTATCGTAACTCATGCATCTACATCTGAAGAAGGACCCGATATTGAAATATTTATAACATGACAGTTAAATGTCATACTATTACAAACTCATATCATGAAGCACGTATGTGAATGGCTGATCCTGTTTGTGTGATCTATTAATTTAAGCAGCCAGTGCGCTGACTGTACAGTCACTGCAGTCCTCTTTAGATTTACTCATTCAACACTGATAGAGTGCTCCATCTTTTCTATGCTGTGAAAGGAGGAAATGGAGGAAGGTTGGGAATAATGATGATGACATTCTTCTCACTTTTTTAGAGCCCCAATTACCCACTAATGCGTGATAAAACCAGAAAAATGGACAGTCATTATGTGTGGGGCCTTCTAAAATGACAAAATCATTCTTTCCCAGACTTCTGTTGCTTGGATGGGAATAATCACGTTTTGTCCCAAACACCTGCGCTTCAGTTGCCCTGACCTGCCGTCCAAATGAGTGCAATTAATGACAATTACCCTCCAGGTGTCACAACATAGACATGTACTGATAGGGACCTATCTGGAGAGAGCGTGCGCTTGTCCTCCAAGTAAATATGTAATGATAACAGCTGTAACACAGTGGGGTGGAGGGGGGCACAATTGCTACTAGTGCAATCTATTTGTGTTTGCCTCAGCTCAGCACCACATTAACCAGTCCAGACAAACCTAAATGGATAGACTTGGATTTTCCCTGTGGTACAGAGGGGAGTTGACTGAAGGTGATGGGATTCCTCATCAGGTAAAAATCAAGCAGATCAGATGGTCAAGAAATTGTTTCTTCATCAGACCTTAAAAGGATTTGTGTGCCGATTATTAAACTAAATAATTAGGATGGGTGTTTCCTACCTTAAGGATATTTGTAATAACAGCATTACATTGGGATGTGACAACATCACCCAATGAAATTAAGCAACAATGGTCTGTAACCAAATGTGCTAAATGTACTGAAAGTGAAAACAAAGGCAAATGGTAAAGATTTGCCAAAACTGTCTATTGTAAACATACAGATTACAGACCAACTGCCAAATGCAACCTTCGTCTAACACACTTGATGTTGCTGTGCACACATACACACAGTTTACTTGTAATTATTATTATTAAGTGATAGCAATGATGGCAAAAATAACCAAAAATAACACAGAAGTTGAAACAAGTTTTATTAATTCAGCAAATCAGTAGAAAGTTGATAGATATCAACAAGAAAAATAACCAAAGCAGTTGATAAATAGAGAAATGTGGGCCTGATACAATGTGTGTAAATGGCTGCAAAATAAGCTCAGGCTTTTAGCCCATTTCCCAATGTGAAGAGAGATTTCTCAGGTGTAGAAGTCAACTTTAACCCTCCTCCTCCTGTGGGTTCACCGTCCTTTCCCTCTGAACCTGCATTAGCATAAAGGCATTAAAATGTGAATAGGAATTAATTTGGACTTTCCCCTCCATAGGAATTAATGGAAGTTTGTTCTGCCAGTACCCCTCAGACAGCTTGCGCTCCTCCACAGTCCATAAATATTAATATTAATATGGCATCGCATTTAAAGGTAGCGCTTGGCTGAAGCCATATACAGAATATTATTAGAGATCACGATACGTTTCTCATGAGGAGTACAGCTGAGTGAATGCATTGCCTTGCCGTTGTGATCTGTAAAATCCAATCTTCATACAGCACAAAAAGTTATTTTCAGAGAGACGGAAGATTAGCAGGGCCGAATGGCTGCTGTCTAAAGCCATTAGGCAGGTGGGGATTTTTTTTTCCACGCTGAGTTGAGAGAGAAGGGCCCACATCTTCTGCTCTATCAAAGTACTGATTCACAGTCACACTACTGTAGCGCTATTATCATGCCCGAGCAGATCATCTCTGCAGATAACTATTATCACCGTCTCACCGCATCGCTCCAGTCTACTCACCCACATAATACAGACCACAGAAGTTTTTGACACTCCTCCAAATCACTATATTCACCTTCTTTCTTTTCTTGCATAGTCTTTGTCACCTTCCTCTGAGTGCTGTGTGGAGCTGTATCGTACATTTTCTTTTTAGTAGAAAGGTTACTGCAAAGCTGTGCCACCAAACCTGGGCTTGTAAATTACACTTACAAATCACCTGTGGAGACGGCAATTAATAACTATTTATTTTCTGTAATATGCAGTAACGCGTGATTCCAGCTCCTTCTGTTCATTCCTTTTCTCTGCCTGGTAGTTGCGTCAGCTTGTAAGTATGGTATTGTTATTGTTTTGGTCCAAACTGTGTTGAGTTGTCTGAATCAAAGGGGGTTGGTTGTGTCAAAATATTCAGCAGGTCCTCTCCTCTCCTCTGTTTTCCTGGCTTGAGGAGTGCTGATCTTGACAGGTTACAGTGGGCAAGGTGAGACCCGTTAGTGCTGAGCCCAGTGAAGTAAGGAGGATAGAGCTGGCTTCAAAGTCCCAGTGTGTGGGTGAAAGCTGCATGCTGCCACCCCTGCAAGCTCAGTCAACAGTATACCGCCTTTAATCTTTGCCCCGTAATCTTTACTCTTCTCACATTTAGTCAATATACTCTCACTTTGTTCTTGGTGAAAGTAGGGTGTGAGGCTGAGAATGTATGATGTAAAAGAAAAGAAAAGCACAACACAATACACAAATCAATTACCAGGGGTAAAGTGAGTATGGCCAGCTTGACGTAAGGTCAATATCATTCACATGTTGAATAATAATCGGGCCAAGCATATTTCTTTTAAATGCTTAGCTTTGTGACAAGGTGATAATTCTGTTGACAAGAGCATAATTTAAGCATTTACAAGACTACACAGCCAGAGCCATGGGAATATTACAAAAGACAATAACAAAAGTTCTATAAATATCCTTGTTATACAGTAATTAACAATAATGGGAAAAAGCAGTTCCTGTTTTTTTAATAAAACATCAGGCTTACAAGTGGCTTAATCCCTACTACCAGTCTGTCTCGTGTGCATGTTGTGCTACGATCTGCAAGCTGAGGTTATATTTGTGCATCAGGTCATTCCTGTAGCGGAGTGGTCCAGGTCGGCCCACTCCCCTCTGAGAGCCTCCTCATCAAACCAGCCTCTCCTCTGCCACCCTCTTCTCCACAATCCCCATAAACTCTCATAATTGCCACATTAAACTTGAGTTTATTATTTTTCTCCAGGTGCAGGTGTGCAGATGATATGAGCCCCAGGTTGCATTTACATACAAATTGAAGGTTTTTATTAATCAGGCAGGCAGCGGGAATCAAACGGCAACACTCCATCAGCCTTTTAAATACATTTGGTGACATTTTTACCCGGCATTAGCATGATAGGGCAAGCGGAGTATAATGTACCAATGATTGCTTTTCCATTTAAAGCACAAACGGTTTCATTTTTCCTGTCATCTCAAATAAGTGTTAAAGAGGGTTTGGAGGCTATTGTGCGAGTGCCGTATGCTGGGGACTTGGGACCGCTGATGGCCATATTAAATAACCATTAGTGCCTGAGCTTAGATCATTGTGGCATCCGCCTCCTCTGAATTTATCCTGTGATTTCAAATGAAGGCAAGCTGTGCCAGCTTTCATAAAGTGCTCCAGCCCTCTCCATTTTCCTCAAACTAAATGCATTACAACGGTAATTTTGTGACTGTTAAGATAACTAGCGTTAACAAGCACTTAATTAAAATGTACAATAAATAGCCGTCTGCAGCCTTATCTCCTCTCCAGAGCGATGCTGGTAGGAGGCTCCAATGCTCAGGCCGGCTGTTCCCCAGCTCGTTTGCAGATTAATTGCTTTTCTGTCTGGCGAAGCCTGCCTCTTCTGCAGCCAGATCGTAAATAGCCAGATAGGGAGTTTATCAATCAGAGCTCTGTACTTCACTGATCTCCCCCACACAGCCCTGTCTGTCTGACTATATATATATATATATATATATATATATACACATACTGACTAAATATATACATATATAATGACTATTGTTTGCAATGAAACAAATGAAAACTGTTGATACTCCATTAATGTTTTTCTGACACTATATTTATGTATTCATGCCTTTCAGTCTACAAGCTTATGTCCACTTTACAACAGTGCATTTTAGCCTTTTTCTGTGCATACTGTGAGTGTACAAATGGGCACTGAGTATCTTGCAGAGGTTAAGCAAACACAAGTTGCACATAAGAGCAGCCCTGGGTTGTGTGAGACAGGACAGAAGTGAACATAGAGTATTTACAGTAATAACAGTTAACAGTGGTCAGCCCCTTGGGATTGCACTACTCCCCGGTTTGGCTACAGCTCCCTCTTCACAGCTTTATGGCCTTCAGTAAGCAACCTGAAAACCCAGTTGTTTTTCAAAAGGAAGAAAACAAAACATGTCAAATTAAATTTGCCTGCTTGGAACCTGCTGCCCTCCAGCTCCCCCTCCATCGCTGGTGTTCCACCCTTAACCTCAGGATGATAAATCTGCTTGCAGAAGCTGTGAAAGGGAAGACCCCCATACTGAAAGACCCCCATGTGTCCTCCATGACACATCCTGTTTGTGTAGTCAGGACTTCAACCAGTGATCCTTACACTCATAATTCACAGAATGACACCACTTGTTGCCTTACTATTTTTATAACTGTAAAGTTTGTTAATATGATGTTTTTTGTGACCATTAGAGAGGCTTATTTTACATTTAAAGGTTTAAAATTGTTATTGTATTAAGAGAAGTTGGAAAAAATACAGTGAATAATAGCGCATAAAAAGTGCTTCATACTGAGTCAGCACATAAGGATACACTCATTACTGCAACTAGCTGCAAAACTTTATTACCATCTTTATTTGCTGTTATTTGGGGAGTTGCGTTTTGCCATTACCCTGACATCGGTAAACTGTGAGTTAGGAAAGTTATGCCAAAGAACGATTCTGCTATGCAACTGTTGATGAATAAACACTGATTTGCCAGGCAGGTTTAAACAAACATCTCCATGTGCTTGTCATATAGATTTCCCACAACAGGAAGGGTAATTGTTGTGTTTCTACAGTTCTATTCAATCTCAGCAGGCTGTGGGAAATTGGAAATGATGATTGTGTAGTGGCTGAAACTCTGTTTTGACAATGTAACTGGCAAGGGCCTGTGGGGGCTTTCAAGGCTCTCCGTTCATATTTTACTGCATGAAAAGACTGTCAGGTCTCTAAGAGTTAGTTATGCTAACAGCTAAGTCAGTAGCCACACGAATGTTTCTGCCGTATCCCGGTGGAACCATGTTAACGCAGAGTGCAACCATTCATGGTGGTCTGAAGACCTGTGGGACTGTCTGGCAGGTAGATTAGGGAGGCAGCCGTTTGACTTTGATGATACAATTATCATAGAAACTTTAGTCAGAGTGATTTATAACACAAGAATATGATAAATGTTGTTCCAAGCAAGCTAGAAGACAGATAGGAGCCGAAAGGAGGGGAACAGTATATGGAGCTGTCAGTTTGGGCTTGTGAGATGTGTCCTAACAGAAATGAACAAAGATAGGAGGACAACACGGAAGCTGTGCTCAGAGAGCAGGGAGCCCTACGCCCTCCACCTTGCCTGTCGTAAATCAGCCTGTACGGACCTCTTTGTCGTCTGGCTCAGGAGCACAAAGATGACTTTGCAATTAAGTAGCATGGGAGCAGAACTTTAAAAGAAAAGTGATCTTTGTAACACAGAGAGAATGTTGGATGTCTAATTTTCTAACGCAACAGATTTTTGTAAACAAATTAAGAACTACATTAAGGGAAATCAACTTGCAAGGAGGTAGTTGGGGTGGATGGTGTGCACACAAAGTTTTAGTCCCATAAGTGTTAAGGTTTAGGTTAAGATTAAGATTAATTAAGACTGGTTTTGTTTAGTGGACTGTTATATTTTATTCATAGTCCATAGTCTTTCTCTAATCTTAAACAACTCGTGAGCATCTAAGCCTAAACTAAACTGCAGTCACCAATATATTTTATTTCACACACAAAGTCTTTATTCAAATTTAAAAAAGCACAATCTTTCTGTAACTCTAACCAAAAGTGCTAGTCTTACCTAAACCTAACTCCAGACGCAGCTCTGGATTTGCATCTGCAGTTTGCCAGTCCTGCATTTTATACACCCTCCAACTAATGATCTCTGTCTCTCACAATAAGACATTTTGACCTCAAATATGATTGTTAATAATGTGTTTCCATCGTTATGTTTTGTAAGACACATTCTAAATAAGTTTTTTCTTGACCTGATTTCAACTTCTCTGTCTTCTTTGAAAGTAGGTATTCGTCTTAATTATTAATTTAACAGCATCTGGGAGAGCGACGCTACATGCTGCTTTGATTGGTCTATTCCACCCATGCTTATTGTGACCCTCTGTTGTGACAGCCACAGTATATACAATCAATACATATATCAACAGTGGGCCTAAGTGGGTCAACAGAGGAAGATAACTCATCATCCAGGGACCTGCCACAGTAGCCACAGGAGAGTTTATGGAAAACAAAGGGCTATTGTAATAGATTGTGCTCAAGTTATTCTTGTTATTGTTTAGACCTTGGAGAGGAAATTAAGTTATGAATGGAAGTTTCATTTCTATATACACAGATAACCACACACGGAATCATATATCCATATCTGCAATGCCACATAGTGAGTCACCTGTCACTTTGGAGGTGTTGGCTATGCATGATTTGTGTGGTCAGGCTGCTGTATAAATCCCCATGGTCTACAGTGACAGTAATTCAACACAGCATATATTTTCCATAAATAATTTGCTGCTCATTGATTTCCAATGCGGAATGAGAAATATGCTGGATCCAGCTCAAGGGGCTGTGGATGTATCTGGTGCTCACTTTTGTGGTCAAAGTTGTGACAGCTAGAGACCCATGTGTTGTGATTGCAAGATCGAAATTTTTTGTTCTTTGGGGGCCCCCTGGTCAAGCATAAGAACATCAAAACTCAGGTAAATGGTGGGGTCACCATTTATACTGAAGGTGATATTTTTGTGTTTAGGGACTAAATGTAAGGTTAATCTAGTTATGTTTGGATTTCAGAAACAACTTCCTGACTCAGGGTGCTGAAAGTTTGATATGTTTTAATTAGAATAGCCCTTTAATTTCTCATTGTTCTCCTTTTCTAGTAAAGCATGTGTTTCGATAAAAAAAGGAAAGGAACTGTTATACGATCCACTGAGTCAGTGGAGCTAGATGACCTATAGGACCAGGTTTATCAATTGGCAGAAAAGGATGAAGTCCCCTCTTATACGGGCAGAAGAGGGCTCTAATTCTGCCACTGCTGTTAGGTGATTTCTTGTGGCCATTTTGTTATAGTGTCACCTCCTGACTGATCAAATTGTTGATTGGGGTGTTTGCTGGCACCTCAGAGAGGAAAGGCAGGAATTGATGAAGTTTAATTGGTCTGTCTCTTGTCAGCTCTCATTAGTTCCTCATTTAACACTATCTGATGGTGTAAGTCTATTGCACCAGGGGCATGTGTATTGTGTGTGTGTGTGTGTGTGCATCAGGGACAGAGTAATAACTACGGTAGTTTTAGTTTAGTTTTACGGTAATCTTGTATTATAAATGTCCATATGCATTTATTCACATTCTAAACACATGTGTAATAAAAACTATAAAAATGTTCCTAAAATACAAACTCTGGTGTTTTGTTTAAACATTTAGCTGTTGACTCTACTTAATGCAGAAATAAACTCTACACAGGAGCAATATTTTCATCTATGTAAACAACATTTTCACACTGTCAGAAAGAATTAAACTGGAAAGAGTTAAAAGATCATCTTACAGAAAGGATCATCTCAGAGGTTTGTGTTACCTCTCGGCTAAAGACTTTATTCCGAAGACCAGAATTTCCTGTACATTTAGAGTTGATGAGTACTTGAAAGATCGTGTTCTTGCATGCCTGCTTTGAAAATAGTTCTGTCAGACACAGTACTTGTTACTCATTCAGCGCAATTTTCTTTTAAGATAACAAACCGAGGGTGTAATCATCATAATTAATGATTATCATAATTTCTGCCTTCATCTCGCATCGTTGTTATGTCAAAGATCATGTCAAAACTGCTTGGTAAAGATGATGCCATTTTGTTAGCACAAATTAGCATGTGGGGATATGTATACCTCCCATCATGCTTTGCCCTGTGAGTGACAGCTGTTAAGACACCTTCGACATGGTAGTGAGAATTGGTGTGGACGTGGCGGCGAGCTGTGGAATTCGCCGCTGCTGCTCGCTGATGGCTCTCCAAGGGCTTGGGTGTCAATTCAGTGATGGCCTAAGAGCCATTAATTTTAGCCTGTGCAGTGTTTGTTGTAACAAGATCCTACACCCCCCACCCTCTTCCTCACTGCAAGGCTCTTAAATATACATTTATTTTCAGAGGGTGTCCCCCTCGTCAGAATGTGATGGATGTTAACTAATCGGATGGCGTGCAAGTGTACGTCTACAGTCAGACCCCGCTACATGGGCTGAGTGGCTGGTGTAAATCTCCGCAAGGGAGATTTGTCGGGGTCTTGTCTTTGCTACAGATCGTAGAGATATGATACTCTGTGCTGTTGCTGCCTGAGTGAGTCTATCTTAAGACTCCACATGGAGGTCTGGCATTCAACAAAGTCTCTGTGGGTTTAGGGGCAGGCAGCAGGCAGGCTGCCAGTGGCCAACAGTTACTCAAAGAAAGCCTCACCATGACCCTCTCATCTATTCTTGCCTCTGGATGGCAAAGATCCACGCACATCTCTAGATAAGCAGTCGTCTTATTTGGCTCTGACGCTGGTGCAGAAATTATTCTTGTCATCAATTTGATGACTTCAGCTTCAGTTTTGACCCGGGACAACTATTGTTACAATAATGCCGGCCTTAGTATATTTTACCATGACACATCAGAAGTATCTAATTGTGGATATACATGCCTTCATTGATAACTTATATATGTGCTTCCCTAAATGAACATGCCCACAAACACAAGGTTCACATGCAGTACAGAAACACCTTGCATCATCATCCTTTCTTGTCCTTGCCTCTTTAAAAAAAAAAATCCCCTCTTACAGGCTGCTTCTCCCTACGTCTGGGTGCTGGATGCCATGTAGGTAGGGGGCTAAGAAGGACTGCTACTCACAGGATGCGTGAGGGTAGATCCTGGCAGCTCCTGGGGCCCACCAGATGGTTGAGGGGCAGAATGGGGCTTCCTGGCCTTGCTGTCTTTGACCTGCAGTGGGGGGAAAAGAAGAAAAGGGCTACTTTAAAATCACACACAGACTTCTCCTTCATACATATCCCTCCAACCCTCACTCCCTCCACTCCGCATATGAAATGTACACCGTAAACTGAACACAATATTGAGCTGCTAATTGAAAGAGGTAAACTCGTGATAGTGCTTCTGCTAATGTGACACAAATGTACAGGATGTGATAATGGCTGCAATTACCGTGTTTCACACTTTCACTTCAAGATTCAAATTTCATAAACAATACAAAAACAATGTGCCAGTGCTATTCCAGGCCAAGGCCTTATTTCCATCTCCTATCTATGTGACTAAACCTCCCTCTCCCCAAGCTCTGCTGTGAAATGCAGTATTAAATGTTAGATGGAGGTGGCAAGAAAGAATAGAGAAGAGAGAGATGAAGAAGGGGGTAGGTGGTGTTGTTTAAGTGAAGAGCATGGCGTGTCCTGGAGGATCTAATAAGAAGGTTGAAGCCTGATAAGGATAAGCTTTCCCTCTGGCTCTAGGGAACCTTGTTTTCACTCCCCTCCTCCTCTTCTCCTCTCTTTCTCCTCCACTCTTCAAGATGTACTCCTCTAAAAACAGGGAGAGCAAAGAGACTGAGTGAAGAAAAGGTGGACATGAAGAACAAGAAAATAAAGTAAACAAAAAAACATGAGGAGAAGGTGAAGAGGCAGAAGAGGAGCCGAGGAGCCTCCTCTCACTTGTAAGTGAGAGGAGGAGAATACATAAGAGGACAATGATCATGTGAAAACACTCGTTTGGAAAAATGGACAAATAGAAACATATACTGCCACTGTCACAAGGGTTGGGGGGGGGGTCAAGTGAAGAGATGAGGAGATAGACGGAAAAGAGATGAGCAGAGGGGAGATATGGGAAGAGGAAGTTGAGAGGACAGAGAGCTTATAAAGGGGCTGAAAAGGACCTGCTGGTGTGTCAGAGCCTTTTAGATCCCACCCCCTCCCCTGGGGAAAAAGGAGAGAAAGGAGAGAGGAGAGACATTGACCTTACATTATTTATGTTTAGTGCTACTGGCCCAGGCAGACGCTGCTTCCCATTGTGTCTTCATAATGAGGAACCGCTACGAAGCTGAGGAAGAGGAAACACAACAGGGAGGGCAATCTGTGTGTTGTTAGTAGCGAGTGTGTGTTAGAGGTAGGAGGTCATAATGGTCTAGTGTGCAGACAGTTTAGTGAACATGGATCAGTAGCAAAAGACCCCCCCCCCCCCCCCCGCCCCCCATGTAGAGGGCAGGTAAGGCACACACACACTTTCACATAAAGTTGTGTGAGATACAGGGCCATATGTATAAGGTGTTTGCAGTGTGGGTGAAAGGAAAGGGTGAGCAGAGCGGGTCAGCTGTCATTTTCTTAAATAAATGAAAAAAGGACAGCGTGAATCTGCATCATCCACATTGTCCTCATGACAGAACAGTCTGAAGCTAATGTAAGGTTTCCTAAAAGAATTTAATAAAGCGATACACACTCAAAATTACCACAACAGTTGTTTGGAAGTGCTACCAGAAAGCAGATACAAGTATAGCAATATATTTTTACAGTTATTTGTCATTGTAATTTCATATTGTGATACTCATAGTGAGATAAGTGGGTCTAGTTATTAAGCACCATTAACAAAACTTCATCCACAGTGGAGTCACAAATCTTACTTCCTCTCTTCTCTCTTTTGTTCACACACCGTATGCATTCATTCATTCATTCAAATGTAAAACTACACAAAACAACACTACACAATAAAAACTGCGCAAGGAGCATGGGTAGAGGGTTTTATATTCACCCATCTAAGAACTAACAAATATGATACTCTGGCCCCATTCAAATCCCGCTCCTCCCACTTAGCTTTCACCCCTTGCTACAGATTTGTGTGATAGTACTGTCAGTTTCAAATTTGATTATGCACAACATACACACAGTTCTTACCCTGTCATTACCTTGTCTGGGTCCACCCACTCATCACAGACCCAGATCCACACACCCCTGAGAGCTGAGAGCAACCTGCCTCCTGCCGACTGGCTATGATACTGGATATTGTCAACGTGTAAGCCTGTTTGTGTGTGTGCGCGCGTGCGTGTGTGTGTTTCCCTCTCTCTATTTGTCTCTGTGCCTGGGATGTGGAGATTTGTATGGCGTGTTAGTCACACCCTGTGTTATCAGCATCTCTGTGATGAGCATAAGCATAGCCTGAGGGGACTGGGGGTAGTGTCACAGATGGTACAGTGTCAGGGTCCCTGAGTGTGGTTTAGAGGATGGTGAGCAGCTCTTGTCCCTTCTCCCACATCTTGTCACCTTGCACTCTGCCACTCCCAAGCCATCAATTCTCAAACAGGGTAAAGGTCCAGTTCGTCTCACCTCGTAGCTTATGAGTCATGTCGCACCTCTTTATTTACCAGCCCACCAAATATGGGAATCGATGCTTCCTAGAAACCCTGACCTAATCCTGTTATCCTTTTCCTTCAACAACCTGGAAGGGGCAAGGGGCGGGATCCCAAATGTCGGCAGCCAAGAGAGCTGTGCCGAGCCTGCCCCTATGGTTGTGAAAGCGGGCTTAGCTGAAACACAATAGGTGTGTAATTTCAGGTTTTTGTTAAGCCAAAATCCAATCACAAACATGACTGCGAGATCACAGAGAGACACAACAGGAGAAGGGCCCTTGAAGGTGGAGGTGTGTCTGCCTCACACAAATGATCTCCACACAACTGAGACGCCACTGCTGACAGCCTGCTAACTAACTTACCTTCAGCAGCGAAATTACCCTGGCTCTCTGTCTACATCTTCACAGGATGAGATGACACCTGACTCCTCCTTAGCTCGCAGCTTTTGAATCAGATTGAAAAACGAAGGATATCTCTGGTCCTTAACGGATATACATGCAATATATAAACTATATAAAAAGTAAATATATTACATTTACATTAAGACAACATGAGGAAATACTGCTTCCAAAAGGCTGTGTGGCTTCTCCATATAATACCATCTTTTCATCTCACTAATTGCAACTATTACGCAAAATCAATTCCAAATGAAAGAGCACAGTTTTAATTTCACAGCATTCATCTCAAAAATACTTGCGTAAGAACTTAAAATTAATAGTATAAAGTCTGTTGTCTTCTCCTGAGACTGGCTGGAGCACAACTGAAGATTTGTGATAGTTTGCAGCTTTTGTTTTTGCCTCTTGTTTTTGCAGATGATAAATGAAATTAATACATGCATTTAATATTTGAAATGCTATGATGAATAATTTATGACTCTACAGCAGATTAAAAGTAAAGCAAAAAATAAAAAGTCAGTAATCACAGTACACAAATTCAGGACAAGCCAAAATGAATTTTTAACTGCTCAGGCCCACTAGTCTCTGTGTTCTAGTTTGTGTGTTGGGAGCTGCTGAATTAATGGTGTGCATCTTGACCTCATTCCACCAAATACAGTCTGAGACTTTCCCTTTGAAGCTGATTTATAGCACAAACATAAAGCCTAATGCATCTATTCAAGAAGTCTAATGAACTCAATACCTTAATAACGAGTAATGCTAATCCACGCTTGCTCACAACAGACAGACATGATCATTCCCATCATTATAATTATTATTCATGTAAGGCAATTAATGTTGCTGGTACCTCTATTCTGATGACTTCATTAGCGTGGTGGAAAGGCAGCAACGGGCAGATTCAAAAAGTCGGTAGCAGAGGTTTATCAACTCAGATGTGTGTATAAGGTGATGCTTTCCATAATTACATCGTGTTTTTCACCCTGATAATCTGAATAACTCAGGAACAAGAGATATATGTATCTCCCAATTATTTTTTAAGACACAGGGAATAGTGTCCAGCATTATGGCCTTAAGAGAAGATAAAACGGAACATTTGATCAATAAAACTCACCATACTGTCCTAAAATGATTAATGTGGAATAAATACCAAGATTTTGAGGGTGGTTAAATAACAATGTTAATATCCCTGTATATATGTATATTACCAGAACAGTGTGTAGTTGAACTGAATATTTATGCAAAAAAAAGAAAGCTATCAAGTGCATTTTTAATAATGTAGACTGACTGACTAAATCCCTTGAAATTCAGCCAGTGTCACTGTGGATGAAGTCTCCCAGTCAAAATACGATGTGAGCTAAACGTAAGATAAACAACCCGTCCAACATGTTTTCACTTAGGATACATATTTGTGGCCATTTACAGTGATTTTCGGCACATGGAAAACTCTCTGAAATAGAAACTTTAAAAAAAGTATCACTCTCTGTCATATTAGAAGTAAAACACAAGAGCTTAGACTTCCACAAAAAAAGATTTGTGCAATTTTAATAATTTAAAATGCAATACAAAAATGCAATTAACCAGGTATTAATAGATGTTCTCAGCTAGTGGACACATAAAACCTGTATGACTCTCACAAAATCTTTCTTAAATTCTTGCTGTTCATGCTGAGAGATACAATTTTTGAGATGAGACCTGCTTTAAAAAGTCACATACTGTGTGTGGAATATCTAATATGAAAAATGTGATGATGATGTATATTCAGAAAGGGTATGCCAGGTGTAGACTGAACAGTAAAAAAAGCGTTACATGCAAAGGGTAATGGGTCATATGTGCCATTAGGGGCAATTACTGCACTGCACAATATAGTCAATATATTTGCATTGCCTACACATCACATAACTGCAAATTGAGGGTATAATGAAGATGTTTAATACACAGTGAAGGGAAGACTCTCATCCTTGGGCCAACACTCATGAGATCTTGATGTGCTGTAGA
Source organism: Ctenopoma multispine (assembly GCA_034779795.1). Classification (NCBI taxonomy): domain Eukaryota; kingdom Metazoa; phylum Chordata; class Actinopteri; order Anabantiformes; family Anabantidae; genus Ctenopoma; species Ctenopoma multispine. Next base: position 20,432,694 of record JAUYWH010000018.1, on the reverse strand, counting down.
TGAAATCGAAGGATAGTTCACGATGAAGGGATTGTGTGCTGTGTAATTGTAAATGAGTACCCTTTATGCTTCCAGTCACACTCTTTCACACACACTTTCTATCTGCCTTTCTCTCAGTATCAGCAGCTAGTTGACATTTTTTTATGATTTCCGAGGCCAGAAGAGAGTCTAATTCCACCAAATGGTGAGCAAAAGAAAATCACCACCCGCTAAAGATATTTCCATCAAGAGAAATGAAATATTAAACATCTTCATTATACCCTCAATTTGCAGTTATTTCTCATTGCACACGGCCATTTTCCCATTTTCCCTGTTCTCTTATTGGCACAGCGCTCAGGGCCTTGAGAGAAATCTCTCTTTTATTATTTAAATCCATGCATGGGGGCTGAGCCAGCCGAATCATCTCACGTCTGCTAGCCCACTCCCTAATTCTGATTGGCAGCTTGATACACACTCAGCGGATGGAGAGGGTGATAATGCCTGTGACAAAGAAAAAGTATCTCCTCCCCACTATGTTTTTATTGGTAATGGGGAATATGGAGTTCACACACAATAAAAGTAGCCTTAATAATTGGAAGTGGCAATGGGCTGTGTCCGCGAGACTGTAGGGCTGTCAGCACAGCGATGTAAATTTCTTTGACATGTTTTTGTCTGGCTAAAACTTTAATGTCGTGGGTGTGACCAATCGAATGCAAATGTTGTTTTCATCCCTCACCAACGTGATGACCTCTGTCATTTCCCCAGGGAAATCTAGCTTTTAAAAGTATTTGATAGCTGTAACTCCACACACACACACAGGCAAACTGACATACTGTATGCCCAAACAAACACAAGCCCACATATAAGAGATCACACATGCAAGCACACGTGTGCTACAGTATGTGTTTTTGTTAGGTGTGTGCACTATACACACACACACAAATAATATACAGTTAGGTTTCACAATACAGACATCGACGCTCTCATATCCTTGCCAATCTCCTCGACCACTCAATGATGCTTGGCTAACACATTCAACATGTGACTGTACTGTATGCCTCTCTATGCTCAGACAGTTGATTACACTGAAAGCACTCATTTTATCGCAAGTGTAACGGATTTGAACACAGAAGGTGGACACAGCAGTTTCTCTGTCAGCTTGGCATAACCTCTGACAGGATAAAGAGCCCACATAACTAGTTCAGGCTCTGCTGTTTACAGGCATCCACAACCAAAACACAGGCACACACAGCACAAAGTACTCTGGGTACATATTATGCATGTGTGTGCTTGTGTATGCGCGTGTCATGTGGATAATTCTGCATGCGAAGGCCAGCTTTAATATTGGTCTGGAATAACAGGCTCTTTTGTACATTGTGAGTCAGTCAGCATCTGAGACCAATAAAATAGTGGCCCTTGGGTCACTGCTCGAAGGATGAAGGAAGAAGATATAATCATACACAGAGGACACAACACCTTTTTTGTGCTTTCTCCGCATATTTGGGTGCAGAGAGAGTGCGGGTTCTTCATAAGTTTAATATTTTCACAGTGTGACCTTTTGTCACTAATAGAGTGGCTCGCCAATAAGCGTATATTGTATCTTTAGGGGGTGCAGCCATGTTAGCAATTGGCTGTAGAAGGAGGAGGAAGACTAGCTGCACAGAAGACACATGGTGTTAAGGCAGATACAGACAGGAAACACGTGTGTGCATAGATGGACGCCTGCATGTGCATGATTGTGTGCTGGTGTGTGAGCTTGCATATGTGTTAGACAAATTGTGTGTAAGTGTCCATGTGTATGTGACTTTTCTTTTTTTTTTTTTTGCAATATATCTCATAATGACATTTGGAATGTCTCTGGAAAACTGAGCCTAAGCCAAGGAGGTTGACAGTTAAAAACCACAAACTGGAGTTAAGCCTCAGCATTGCACTGAACCATATGCTAAACCCATGTCATGCCCAACTCAGAAGATCCAGCAGCAGCCACTGACTAAAGCCTTAAGATAAACATTGGAGGGAAAACAATTTGAGGCTTTTTTGGACAATTTGTTTGATAAAGGCAGTAGTTTCTAGTTTGTGGAGATGAGCTGGGCTCAGTTTCTTTTTGTATATGTGCCATGTTGTCTTAGTGGTGATGATGTCTCATTATCTTCTATTAGGCCTGTGTGCAGATGTGCTCCTGACTGATGCTTTGCAGGTTGCAGTATCTTTCACAGCTTTCCATCAAATTATATAATGGAACTATTACTGCCTCCACCCCTCAGCATTGCAGGCAGTGTGATTGGTCAGTAGGGAATGTAGCGTGTGCTACTAACACCTGTTGTGAGTGACTCCAGCAGTCTGAGACAAGCACTTTATCCCCTGTCTCCCCAGCAATCATTACAGCCAGCTTACTGGGTTATTATAGCGCAACCTTAGCACGTTTACACTGACTGCCAGATATCTTTGTGGGTGTATACTTCTTGATGTTATTTTCTTCAACCTATTTCATACCCGAGGTTGCAAAGACAACTTCTCTTTATTTAGGGCAGGTAATAATTAGAGCAGACGGGTTGTTTGATTTCTACCTTGATAACACCTTCAGAATGTTGTCAGAGAGTGTAAACACATACCCGCTCTTAGTTTGGCTTCTTTCATTTGAATCATTTGTTCTTGTCTCTTTTTGAAAAACAGGTTGTTGTGGTGTTTGTATGTGTTTGCACCTGTGTGAGTTTGTGTGCTCGGTAGTGTCAGTATGTGTCTGACGTTGTACGTTGTGTTGTTTTTTTTTGACTGTGTGTATGTCAGTGCTCCTCTGTGGTCGTGCGGTTTTTACACAAGTAGGTGCGTGTGTCTGTGCATGTGTGCGTGTTGCATAGAGGTTAGGTTTTTTGATCTTAGTGGGGAGACGTGAGTTGCCCTGGGCTGTGAGGCTCATTAGGTATGTACTCCTCTGAATACGAAAGTATTTGTTAAACCACATGACAAGAATACCTCTCTGCTGCAACAGATGTGCTGTAATTAGAGAGGGCTTAAGTTGTCTTAGTGCTGTGTGGAAAGTCATCACCAGCTGATAAGTTTACAACAATGCCCTACCCCTCCCTCATGCACACACATGCAAACACACATACATACAGGCATACACGCATTATGTGCAAAGCTAATCAGGCAGGCAAAAGCCACACAGATAAACACACATTTGACAAAGGAATGACAAACAACACTTAACACACACACACAAAAGTTTGCATTAAGGGAAAACGATATAAAAGACTTATGTAGTACACACAGTAAAACACAGTAGGTTTTTCCTGGGAGAAAATAAAACAAATATTGGTCAGTAATTCATCTGATAGGGACGTTGATTTTGAAATACAATGTATACTCACTGATATTTATATACTGACAATAGTTACTGTAAGCTGTTTTATGGCTGAAGTAACATGTTAACCCAATGTTGAGGTCTTTGGCCGTGGGGATAAAGAGGGCAACTGATCAGAGCTATTATCCTTTCTGCAGTGAATCAGGAAGATAATGGCCTATCTGTCAGCATGGGGCCTCCATAAAGCCATTAACACCTTTTGTTGTTCTCCTCCTGCTCTCCAAACGTGCTGGGCAGTTCAAAAAGGCAAACGAGGCAATCTGTTAGCTTCGCTTAGACCCTTCATTTCCCCTGCTCCCAGTGCCCGCACACACACTGACAAGCAGACACACAGCTATGTAGGAACATAAATGATTTGTTCAGGGCTACTTTCATCTATTCTGATCCAGTTGAAATGCATTTGGGATGTATTCCAGGTCATACCTGGCAGTGCATCTCAAATGCATCTGAAGTGACAATTTGCAATGATATTCCACTCATTCACCTATTTGTAGCCATGTCATTTTATGGGGAAATTTCCGAAAAAATTGAAAATAATGATGAATAATAATGAATATTATTCATTTTTGTCAGAAAAACCAAGCAACAGCAACAAGTGTGCTTTTGTCTGTTTCTGAAAACAAAAACAAACAAACAAAACTGTCAACTTTGACTCTGGCTACTTTTAGATCATTATTTTTGGTCTGCAATACAACTTCAGTTGGACGTGACATAACATTGTTTCAAAGATGTTACAATTGAACATTAGCTATGGATAAAATAGCCATTTTTGACCCTGGAATGGAATTGGCCTGCATTGAACTAACCAGGGCTTTGGACAATCTTTATCTTTCTTTATCTTTTCTTCTCTCCTTTACTCTTCTGCTCCAGCTTCTCTCCTCCTCCTCTGATAGCCCCCAGTGGCTCCCTCTGTAGCTTCCCTTTTCTCTCTTTCCTCCCTCTCTTTCTCCCTTTTCTGTCTGTGTTGCCTTTGGCAAATTGGCAAATTGTGTTTTACTAACACGGGTACATGTGTTAAGTGGGGATCAATTGTTTGTTTAACAGGGTGCCTCTATTAGACTGGGAGTGTGTAATTAGTGGTGAGGCCTTTTCTTAATACGGGCTGCTACATCAGTGAGGCGAGGGAGGAGTACAGGCTGTCCAATCAATGCCAAATCTCAAGGAAGGATGGGCTACAGTTTGGTCTAGGGAAAATACATTTATGATAAATCTCACTGGATGGGTAAAGGCTCAGCATTCAGTGAAGTTTTCCTCAGTGTCCTACTGTGAATCCTTGGTTGCTAGCCTAAAGCCAAAATAAAGTATCCATAATGAACCTGCGCAGGGGCCAGATAAAAGCCTCATAAAATCTGGTTATTCCCATTGCCATTTTTCTTGTTTGTTTTGTTCAGATCAAAAGAGCTCTTTGAAACACCTCATACCTACTGTGGGTGAGGGTCGCTGCATTTGGCAGCTAGGCAGATCAGGTAGCCATGCCAAGAAATTGCAGAGAACAGAGAGACAAAGCAAATTCTGCCCATACTCCCCCACAAACCCCCACAACAATCACACACATATGGGAGCATTCACAACTCACGTACATGGAGGACTCTTACAGAAACATTAGTTGCTAACCATTTTGAAAGTCAAAGAGGAATCAAAGGCAATGATACCTCATTGGAGACTCAACCTTCTTCAAAGACAAATCTTTTTTTACTGATGTGTCTACTTTTCACTTAGTCACAAAGGTTTACTGTTGTTTGTATGATTTCACAGACAGTGAAAGTCCAGAATCTGTATACTTGTGGCCACAAAGTAAATAGAGTAATATGTACCAAATGGTTAATGTGTGCACACTTGCGTATATGTGCATACTACATGTTGTTTGTGTGTGTGTGTGTGTGTGTGTGTGTGTCCAATTGCCTCAGGACAGTCTACAGCGTATTGGCAGCTCTGCTTCACAGTACGTCAGTATTCCTGTGGCATGGATGGTAACATGGAGACTAATGGATAGAGGCTGAAGAGGCATGACGATAGGCTGGTAGTGTGAATCCCTTTTTGGTAACTAAATTGAATGCATATTCCTCTGTCTTTCTCTCAAAAAAATGTTTTCATGAGCAAGGCACTCAGGCTAATTGTATACTCCAAACAAAATTGTATTTGGCATGTTCTCAAACTGCTGTCAAACATGATGCTGCAGGCAAATACAAGTATACTCACTGCGACTCTGGGTATCTTCATTAAATGGCATCTATGTCAGATCAAAGCGCTCGTGAGTCACAGCAAGAGCAGATACGACTCACAAGTTCCCTTAAAAACAAGAAGTAAACACAGATATCTTTAAACTAGTATGGTGATGTGAAAATAAAGCAAAAAAGTACGCAAAACATCCTGTGATCCTGTTGCCTGGTTGCAGGCAGAAGTGCATCTGGGGAAGTGAATGACTTAAAACAGTCGATAGCCAAGTCAAAACTAAATACTGGAAATGAACTATGGGTATATTTGTTGTTGCTGTTACTAAACTTATCATTCAGCATGTAAGACAGCATTAAAAGCAGTTTTATTCAGTTTATTGCCAGTGTCTACCCATGAGCATTAAGTGAAAGAAGGAGACAAAATATAAGATTTGATAACAATCTGTCAGTATGTAGTTTTAACTTTTGAATGAGCAGTTACAATGTGTGTGACTATGAATACTGTAAATATATAAATTCAAATGTAATTACAAAGAGAAGCTTTATCCTCACACTTGGGATGGTAAAGTATTAAATGCAAATCCAGCACCTTGGTCCAGTAATCAGCTCAACTCTTTGACTACTTGCATACTTTCTCCAATATGTTTGTGCAACATACCATCTGTGGATGCTAGAGGCTCACTGGATACTTCAGCAGGGTGTATTCTGAGTGTGCATGCTATGCTAACTGGCAGCTGCAGTGTGGTGGCAGACATGGTGCTGAGTGACTGACAGTCTCAGAAGCTGCATGCCAGCTGATCCTGTCTTCTACCAACACCAGTCTGGCATTGGCACCAATTGTTGTCACCCTCAATTTCACACACCAGCTAAATGAATGCAACTCAGCCAACTTTCCTCTGACACCAACCAGCTCATACTACTGGTCATGCTAAGATAGAGGTAGTGCATGGATGATTTACATCTACACATGACACAAACAGTTGCTCATTTAGATGATGCATTTAAAATGACAGTACCTGCATCCAAACACTGACATACATTCACTTTCCCTCTATCTATATTTGAATACAACATACTAAATAATAATATTAATAACAATTGGTAGTTTATTAATAATTCTTGTGGAGTGGGAGCTGCATTTTAGGCGTCTAGGGTTCAGGGTTTAGTGTCTTGTCCAGGGTTAGTTCAACATGTGGCCAGGAATCGGGGAAACTGGGAATCGAAACACCAACCCTGCCCTACCAACTGTGCCACGGTCGCCCCCTACGTACTAAAATGAAAACAATTCATATAAATGAACGAGGGTGGATAAATTGAGAACCATGCGCAAAGAGGGAAATTTGGCATTTCCATCGGAAGCATCAAACTACTTTTACTTTCATTACGTTACCAATCTAAACAGCCCCACCATTCTCCAACTAAGCAATAGATGGCAGAGTGACACTTGAGTGGGGCTCCCCCTTTTCATCTATTGTTGTGGCTTTTGAAGTTCCTTTTCAGGTCATTAAGCTCCATTTCCCATTCTCAGAGAGCTTGTGTGGCGGCCGTTTGAGTGCAACAATGGACCCTAATGACTTAACGCTTCTGTTTTCATTCTCTACCTCTTACCCATCCCACCTCCCCCTCTACCTCTATACCCACTTCTTCATTCTCCCATACAATCGTCTCCTGCACCTTTGAAATAGTGGCTTACACCCCTCATTTAGCTGCCCACTTTTTTTATGGGGCATTGTAATGAGCTGCAGCTGTGAGGTAAAATCTGGGTGTAATGTTAACCCAGCCAGAGGAGGATGACCCAGTTGAGCAGAGGTCAATGCATTGTGTTAGTGCCAGGCCTAGGGTCTATTAGAGGCTATAAAGGTTATGTTTTAAAGCTACAACATGCTGCACGAATACCCTCCCGCCCCTTCACACACACACTCACCCCTTCAGACAAAATATTGTCAGATCCCCCCTGATGAGCTTAGTAAATGGGTTCATCTATGTTTTGTCACAAAGTACTACTTAATTGATGCATGTAAGAGGGCTGATATACTGTGGTGGAGTAGAGAGAGTATTCCCAGTCATTAGTGATAGTTGGTGGAGTGAAATACACATCCTCATGTGTTCTGATACAGCAAACCAAGTTTTGTTTGTGGACAAGGTTCTGCAGAGACATAGATGTACAGAGCCAGTTGTGCTCACTACATGCTCCAAAGCACAAAATGTGACTGTGTATGAAAAATATACAGTGGCAAAAAAGGACAGACACATGAGTACTACAGTGACTAATATCTCTACTCTTGGCATCAAATAGGTGCATCTCTATGGCCTTTCTTCACAATGGTGGTCAGGGCACAGACAGTTTATGCTCTTCCCAATACTAGTGGCAGGCAAAGCAGTAACCCGAGCTGAAAAAACAAAAGGCACAAAGCCAATCGCCAAAATCAAACTGACCCCTGTCACTCTCTCCCTCCGCAACTGGCGTAATCTTAATTGAATCAGCCTTACAGAAAGATGTTGACACTGAGAGATTGCACAAACCTGGGAGGCCTTGGCAGGGCAGGGGAACGGCTGAGGAAAAAAAAGTTGCCCCACCTATTCATTAATGTGTCCCCCTATGTTCCACTCCCCCATTTCTCACTGTCTCAGGGAGATAATGCTCCCCCTCCCTCCCCCTGACAGCTAATTTGAGCACTCACTGTGGTCCACGGAGGAGGCCTCCAATTTTTCAACCATGTCCAGCTTACACAACCAGACAACTCTTCATCCCCCGCTATCAAAAGAGTAACAGTGTACACTGCATCCAGCTGAACACACTTCAGCTAACTGAACCATCTCACCACGCTGCACTCTTGCCTAATTGTTAGATTGTCAGAAACAGAATTTTGTTTATCTTGGTTGGTTACCATTTTCAAATTCAACTAATGTTGACTTCATATGAACAGCCAACAAAATAATGAGGGTAAACTCTCTGCTTTAGGTTCAATAATATATTTGTTCTGTACGAGAAACATTGATTGGCTTACTCGTCCCTGCGGGAACCATCCATCATGCCGCTCTCCATTGTGTCTTTATTGGCAGCATATCGTAACATTTCTAACCTTTCAAATTCACTAATAATTACTTCTATACTAAAGAGCATAACAGAATGATTGATATAATGCTTATGTCAACATTCATTTAATTGCTTGTTCATATAGTTAATTCCTTTTTTAGTTGTTTTAATTCTTATTTTATATTTAGTGTATACTACAATATGTTATTTCATGTTGTTAGTCAGTATTGAATGTTCACTCTATAGCCATTTTTGGACATCTGAAGTGAACTGTCGTCCTGGACATCAAACGGATATTATCCTCCCAGATCCCTAGTACAAAGTCTGAGTAATGTCCAACAGAGCTCATGTGCGAATACAGCAGGTAATTGTCTGGAGAATTCACAGCGAGTGTGTGGGCATGTTGATGACACTCCCTTTCATTTTTTTCACTCAGTACAACAACAGAAAACATCGGAAATTTCTACCATGTTCTTATATCGTGCTTCTCTCATTCCTAAAACCATAATTGTATACGTAACAATTATGCAACTGGCACTGTGACTTGCTCAGTGTATTTTTGGTGTCATTTCTTGCATGCTTTGTTATTGCAGTGCTAGATCTGTTTCTATAGACACTGTCCAAAGTTCATATGTGAAAATGGCATATATGGACAGCAATGGTAATCTGTCTATCTTGTTGCACATTTTCTTGTCTTTTGTATGAAATAATGTATGCTTTGAAAAAAATATACATATACACATTTCTCTGTAGAAAAAAAACGTTCCTTGTTCTTTAAATTGCGCTTGTCAAACATTTTTTAATCACTTGGCAAATGCTGTATGTTGGATCTGTTATTGGGCTCATCACATCTGCCTCTAACAGTGCTAGGTTTCTCAATTTTAAGAAATGAGATGGGATAGTAAACATGCCAACTAATGGCAACAACAAGGTTATCCATGCTAGTGGAAATATCTACTAATGCGATGAGAAGTGACAGACTTAGGAAACACCCTAGTCCTGGCTTGGCAAAATCTGCATATGAATGGCAGGCTGCTCCATGCAGGTGGCATGCGATAAGAGCCCTAATCTAGATGAAAGACCCCAGTGCAGGCCTCCCTTATTAGCTGTGATGAAGCACGGGTGCGGGTAGAATGCTAATACCCGGATCTCTCCTTTCACTTCCAGCCTGGTTTCCAAGGCTGACTCCCAGTTTTGCTCTAAGCACACCATTGTAAATGAGGCCAGGGCACATTGCCGGTTGGATCACATCAAAAAATGAGATGGCCAGCTTGGGCTCTGTTGAAGGAAAAAAGGCTAGCAAATGTAAAGCCAGTGTAGTGTGTGCCATCTGATTTGATCAGGCCTGTCTTCACCACCATGTAGTGCCCATGTTGTGGACAAGAGCAGAGATGCCAGATTCTGCCTTGGGGCAAGTGTCATGCATTATGCATCTGCATTATTCATACAATTATTGATAAAGCTTTTCACATTGGTGATTATTCATTCATTAGTTATTGCAGTCCCTAATGTGTTAGTGTTAAACATATTGTTATTAATGTCAAGCCATTTGAAAAGTGTCTGTTCCCGGCGGCCTAAGTTTAATTTGTTATATCAAAGCCTGAAGTGCAAAGACAGAATGGCAGAGTGGGATTTTGAAAAAGGTTGGAGTGGAAAGGGAAGGAGTTCAGAGGAAAGAGGGGGGGATTTTTTGCCAAAATTTTCTTGAGGGATTGTTGTCCCAGTACTGTAGAGATAGAAACTGAGTAGGAGTACATCCTCAAAACTGAGCAATAGTGTCGGATGTTAACAGGGCATACCCTGGAGCACCTCTGATGCCAGTCAGGGTGTCTGATAGCAAGGCTGGCTTATGCTCCACCCTTCACCCAGTATACACACACTCCTCCCCTAACTCCCTCTGCCCTGAATCTCTACAATCTATTTGATAGCTCTCATCCAAGAACATGGAGGGAAGGTCAAAGCATCAATGCTAACCTAAATAATTAACTCTGCATGTGTACACAGTCTTAATTGGAGTTAATTATTTATAGCCCCTACACCACTGGAATAGTGTCTTCTAACAATTGGAGAGTTAATTTTGACTGATTTTAATGTACTTGTAATAACAGCAGGAACTGAATAGTTCTGATCTAGTGAAAGATTATAGTGAAAGTGTTAAAAATAATATTTAACATAGTTAGGACTGAAGTGCATTTCTTATCTTTTGGCAAAGTTATGCTAGCCACTGAACCCCACCTCCCCAGACTTCCAAGCTAACCAAAATTTAATAATGCTGTGGAAGTGTCTGTAACCCCTGATTACTGGAACAAAGTTTTCCAGTAATATACATGTCATGCTACACAATTTAAAGGGTAATTTTGCATTACAGTTGTAGTCCATGTTCCAGTTGGTGAGACAAAAAAAAGCTCACAGGAATCCACCACCTCATTTATTCTTTCATACCAAACTGTGATGAGGTTGGACATTGAGATATATGCTAATGAAGTTAAGCACCAACAGTCAACAAGCTGATCTGTGCATAGGTTAAAGGGGAGACAAAAAAATCACCCACATTCCAGTGTCAGTGTCATATTACCAGGCTATTCCTTGAGTCCCATTGATTGAAAAGTATATCTAGTGCAGTTTCAAAGCAGGACTGTAATGTCTGTGTAGTGCATGAAAGCTGCTGACCTCTAAGTCAACTATTTAGTGAATCAACATTATCATTTCAAGCTCCTTTGCCCCAGCTGAAACATTAGCCCCTCTCAGGGCTGAGGCTTTCTGGGATGTTTCCAGTCTAGCCGCCAGCGGGGTTCGTCCGGGGACTGCTGGAGCCAACACAGCGATCCAGTTACCCTTCTGTGTGTTGCATTACAAAAAGAGCACATTTGGTTCCGCTAATCAGCTGTAATGCTATTGCCATCGATAAAGTGTGTGAAACATCATTCTTGAGAGATATTCCTCAAGTCATTTACCCTGGTAATTGACTTTTAAAGCAGTCTGAGGCATGGAGTGATGCTACAGACCAGGTGGGCTTGATAGAAATATATCTACTATTTCTTCGCATGTGTTGATGTGATGGGATCGTGCAATAGATCAAGAGACACTGTTGATGTAAGATGGAGACAGATATCTTCCAACTCACCAAACATAGGAGCATCTTTGCTCATTCATTGTCGTGCCCCATGTGCTGGTTTAAAACAGATAATACAGAAAGCTTCTCTCATGATCTGAGGAGGCAGCATATTGATTTTGTCTTAGATTAGGTCTCTGAAACCTCATTCACTTCCGTTGTCATCACGGTGGAACATCAGTGTCTGACAAGCAGCAGCGACCCCCCCCCCCATTCCCATCTAAGTTATCCTGGCGGCCATCTTGGAAACTGTTGAGGGATGCTAATGTGTGTGAGCATTAGAGCTGTCCTCTTCCAGTAACACTGTTGACAGAGTTCTTGCATGATAAGGCCTATAAGGTCAGATAATGTTGCTGCTGACTAACCATTGTGCTGTCCAAATAAAACCCCGTGTTTAAGCACTGCTCTGCTCTTATTAGGTTACAATGCAAACACAGAGCAACGTCCCAGATGGACGTGCCATCTTGGCATGTGGGTCACAGTGAAACACGGCACTCCTACCCCGAAAGCTCTTTGGCTATTTGATGAATCATGGATGACGCTGTCCAAATTGCCTTACTTCCTAATCTTTAGTGATGGATTATTGAATACACTCTTCAATTATGAGGCCATGAAATGATAGGTATCAATTAAATGTAATTTTCTCAGGGGCATGTACAAATCAAGACTGAACAAGTTATGAAGATTAACAAAGGATACATCTTTTTTGTTTAAATCTAAGCAAGACTGGTATTACCAAACCAAACATGATACCTTGTGTGGCTAAGCTTGCTTGGCTCACAGCACCACCCTACCTTCATCAGCAAACAAAGCCTGATTGACAGGAAAAAGCATGCAAAGCAAAACTGTTCTCTGACCCTGATTCACACTCACAGCACCTCATAGTACACTGCCCTCTTAGAAAAAAACACCCCCGCATAACTAAATTTCTCTCAGCCAGAGGGCAAAGATTTCTATGTATACATAAATGGCGTTTGGGATTTTTTTTCTTTTTTGTCATTAAACTTATTGAAATTATGCACAAAGATGAGATTCTATGTAATTAAACTAATTAAAGAACATCATTAATAAAATATCAGTGCAGCCAGCTGTTTACAGTGTGTGATGGGGCCTGGGGATGTGAGGAGATGGGAGGAAGACAGACAGTGTGTTTTTAATATGTGCTTTTAAGGGTTCCCTGTGGTGAAGGTCTTCTCTAGGGACAGGGGCCCCTTTGTACAGTCCCTATGGAGAAAACAAAATCTACAATATACACAAACATCAAAATACATGTTGTGGACAAAAACCTGCACTTTTCCATCCGTATGTTGACTCTACATGAAGATGCCATGTGACGCCAAGTATTATAGTTTTCATAACTGACACATTTTGTTACGTGTCTGGTCAAAAACCGCTGCATTAAAAAATATGATGAGCGTGAGGATAATTATCATTATTATTTTAATGCATTAATGGATTTTAGCGGTTTCCAGTGTCTGCAGTTGTGTTTATTTATGTAATGTTTCTTTAAATTACACGTAAATAAATTATAAAAATACACATTTTGGTCACCATTTAATCCCATTTTTAAAAGAAAGAATTTCCACAACTTATTCTTATTTTGTCTAAAATAGTATAAGTCATATAACAAAAGCGTGTTTCAATTTGTTTAAGTACTTTGCTTGAGGCAGATCAAAACTTGCCATAACTCACACATTGCATGATTCTTTAAACAGGTTTTATATGCTCTGGTCATAGCAGGCTGCTAAAGGAGCAATGGGCATAGAGAAACAGAACCCAATTAATAATGCATTTGTGCCTGACTGTCTGGCCCCAAGGACAAGGCTGCTGAAAAATAGAGGTCATATGTCCTCCTCAAGTGGTCAGTCATCCCACCCAGTGTTCAGTGTCCACCCCCATGAACTGTGAAATGGCACACTTGTGGATGCTTTCAAGTGCAAGTACTGTACTCAGACAACTATACCATACGTCTTGACATGTGTAGATGGAATGGTTGCATATGGCTGTGTACATTTTCTTTAGTATATTAAATGATTGTAAACGCTTTGTTTAATTCACATATAAAGACATATAAGCGTGTGCACACTCATACAAACACTGCCGGGGAGTGTGTAACTTTGTGTCTGTGTGCGTGTATGTGACGGATGGTTGTGGAGGTGACCTCTCTTAAGAGTAGTCACTGGTGAGGGCCTGTCTGTGACCCTTGGCCACTTAGACACATTAATCACAGGCCTCTCCTTCTTGCTTTTATCAGCCCCGCTGAAAGCTACTGTCCAGCCTCCACCCCTCCTCCCCCATCATCACCTCTCTGCTTTAGCCATTCGTAAGGCTCTCATCAGCTTCAGACCACAGGTATCACTCTATCACTACACATTTATCAGGGGCTGCTCTTATCAGCCAGCAGGGCCTGAATATGGAAATGGGATCCCTGCCACTGATAAGGACAGCGCAGATTATCCCTTCATCAGATAGCCACTAAGGAATGGTAACAGGCCGGAACATTCCACCATTGTTTTGTAGCAGTGCTGATTGAAGAAGAGCTAAGAGGAGGTAGTACAGAAATGCGTGTGTGTTTGTGTGCATGTGTATACAGTCATTAGTGCAGCAGCGTGGTTAGGATAGCATATTTGAGCAATACAAGTCTAGGTGATCACTTTGATCCCTTTACAGCAATGGATTTACGTGTTGAGCTTAAAAAATGCAAAAACCCAGCATGGTGCTTTTAAATACAATCAGGATTTTACCACAAAATGATCACAACAGCAACTGTTTTATCTTCTGTCGTGATGATCTCACGGCAGAAAACAGCAGAAATATGGCCTTCACATTACAAAGCAAACTACCAAAAAATGCGCACTTGAATGCATGTGACTGTTCAGTGCAGTGCCACCATCAGGTTGCACTGCAGAAATAGCTGAACTAGATCCAACCTTTTCTTCTTCTGCATCGTTTTGGCAGAGCCCCCCATGGAGCCGGTCCCCGTGGAATAACACGCTTTACCCACTCAAATGAATGAGAAGAGCTGCATTTTTTTTTCACAAAGCGAAGACTGTAAACGCCGCATTACGAACACACACACACACCCTACTCCTGAATTCTGATCTAGTCAAGCAGTCCAAGCGTACAACTCAAACAAATCAAATTAACAACTTTCTACATCAGCTCATGCATCTGTGTATACGCAGTCACACTTGCAAAAAAAATTAATTTGAACAGGTATTACTCCTTCATACATAGAGCCTCCTTGTATGTAGGTAGTATGATAAGCACACACTGGGCTACACACAAAAAAAACTCACTTTCCTTAGGATGTGTTCAAACTAAAATAGGCCATTCCTAATTAGGACCTCACAACCTGAGCTGTTTCTTCAAAGGCAGCCACTGCTGCGCTAATCTGAGGCATCGCTTCATTATGAATTCTTCAAAGTCCCACCCAGCTGTCAAGCAAGCTTGTTGAGACGGCCGTTATTAGTACAGCAGGCACAAAGCCTGGTCTGTTGTTCTGTGTTTCTCCCACCCTCACACAAACACACACACAGACTGGGGTGAACATGTTGACCCGCGATGAGTTTGTCGGTCTCTGATGTGCTCAGGTGTGTTGACTCTTTACAAAGGAGTATTGACACGACTAGGAGGGTTCCTGTGAAATCCCTTGCTCTAAGAGAGAGGCCTGCCACAGCTTATCTAATCAGAGGCATTATTAACTACGATTGGCAAAATTATCAAAAGAACGTTAGCTGACAAAAGAGGCCCTGTCCAATGAAATACATACGCAATACAGCACACCTCTATTGGCTGATAAGTGATTTATATGAGTGATTTATACGAGAGCCTTAAAATGGCTTTTGGTTGGACTTTGATAAGACACAGAGGCATGCCTGTGTGTAGTTGACACACTCAGCTGAGTACAAACTAACTGCTACACCCAAGGTCAGAATCAACAAGGGCTAATGTCTTTTAAAGGGGGTATGTAGCTCATGTTTCAGACCACTGATATCTGCTTTTATTTATTTATTCAAGACATTTTATGTCATACTAGAAGTTGGCTGTGACAGTAGATGTAGGAATGAAGGAAACCAGCACTTCATTTAACATTTTTGTCGTGATGTAAGGAACTGTGATTTTCTGTTATGTCCGTTCAGAAGTGTACCCAGGAGGTAGATGAGACAACCCTTTCTTTTCATATTATGAAATAAATCCCACTTTAGTTTCTATACTATAATAATTTCCAGCCCCAGCACAGCATCCCTTTTCAGCAGGAATTACATCATATTATGGAAGCAAAGGGAAACAAGATGTACACAAAAATGTACATATAAGTGGAAGGTTTTTACTCTTTTCTTTTTTAGCAACACAGAGTATCATTTCAGGTGTAATCATGTATTCTGCGCAGAAGCATTGCAGTAATGGGAGGTTGCCTTGATCATGGTCATCATGACAAGAGTGATTCATTTTAAAATGGGACTTAACCCAAAAGCTTTGAAATCATATGCTTGCCTATGTAGCCTAAAGGTCGACACTGACCTGTGCAGCCTTTCGCTATGGAGACTCAGTCATAATAATAGTATCACAGCCTGGTATGAGTGGGTGCGTTCATGCATGCAGACAGCTAAATAGATTTTAATTGTCTCTCTGAATAACTTTTGTAGTATGTGGCAATGGTTCTCAATCACACTCAAACAGGCTTGTCTAAGAGATTGCTCTCTGTACACGCAGATACACACCAATAATATGCATACACCCATAACACAATGACAAGTTAAGTCAAGCAGACAGAAAGGTTAGAGATAAATGTAGTGGATACAAGTTCTCTGTTGGATCACAGGAGCCACAAAGGAGCTGGTCCAGGCATGTGAAACATGACTCTGTGACTTTTTAAGCGAACATTATCTTGTTTCCCGAACCCCAAATCCAAAATTCAGCCCTTTTGAATGACAAGAGCTGGTGTTGGCACATCCACCAGCTTTTGTTCTTTTTTTTTCCTCCTGTAAAGATATTATCAAGTGCCCTGCTTGTTTTACAGAAATATCAGAAATATCAGGGACATGAAATCCTTGTTAAGAAGCTCACTGTCACAGTCTGAGTCTTTGATTGGCACGCTTGACAGTGCACACGCTACTCGCAGCCTTTCACACATTTAGCGAGGCCCATATGCTGAAGCGAGACAGGCAATAACACCATGTGATTGCGCCTATGGAGCAACTGTATCACGCTCAAATCTCCATTTAATCGCCAATCTCAAGTTACCCCACACTCAATAAACAGCAGATTAGTGCATTCTTTGCTATGCCCAACACACATTTCCGCTATAGAAAGTCCCACGGGGGCGGGTCTCATAGTTGGCATAACCAGCCGCGTTAAACGGTCAGTATAAAGCACGTCATTTGTTCTGTATAGTCCTCGGCTCTGAAGATTTGCTAGGTCAGTCCACAGCCATTGTTGTGGAGGAAACTCAGCTGCTTCTGCCCTTATGCCAACACGACCCCTACTCATTGGAAAAATGATCTCCATAACCTTTTGTCTGGAGTTCACTGGAGCCACATTTGGCAATATGTGCATTGTTCTCGTACAGAGTGAATTGACAGTGAGAAAGAGAGTGCAAGAGGCAGAGAGTAAATGCATGCTGCATGGTTCAAATTAGTGTGCAGTGTGAATGACAATAGGAAGAGATGTCATATTGAAAGGTTACTTGGGTTACCCTGCCGAGTCTGTCTGTCACCTCCATGCCTTCAGGGATCTCTAATCACTTTACCCTATAATTACCTCCCCACAAAAGGCTCTGTTAAAGTTCCTGTAAAATAAACCTGATGCTATTGAGAAAAAGAGAGGCCCTTTCTTTTAATTAGGACCATCCATCTCAACCTTGTCTACCTGAGGTGAAGTGAAGGTAGCCCAGGTCAAGCTCTGAAAACGCTTCTCTCTATTGTCTTCTCCTGCCACTGACTAGAGTACAATGTGGCTGCTAGCCTGCTCACCACGACAAGCCCTTTGTTGCCTCTTTGCTGACTCCTGGTAGGATTTGCTCCTGAATGGGTTTTTTCACAGTGACACAATACTTGCAATTCACAATGGCAACCCAACACTGCACGCATCACAGTTGTGTGTGAAACATATGCAGTGGGTAACTATAAAAAATTAAGTGTAAGCTCATATCACAGCTGTTGGTGTGATGTAACAGTCTTGCTCCTGAATGGACAACTTGAGGCTTGTGGGAACAATGTTTTTTTATTGGGTGTTGCTGAAAGTAGTATCCGGGATTACATGTTTTTATACATAATCCCTTGCTCTGCTGCTTGATACACCTCTGTGCATACGCCCTGTGTGTGTGTTTAGTGTTTGTGTGTCAGTGTGTGTCTCATAGCATGTGTTATCAGCTATGTGTGTTTAGTCAAGCACCAGACAGGGCAATGCTGTGTTTAGAATCAGCGTCTCTTCTCCAATAACGCTTAGGTGAGGAGTAGAGCGTAATGATCAAAAGTAGTGTTTGTTTTTTTCTTCTCGACCCCGTGAGGGAGAAACGCCATGTCCCTACAGAGCGTAGACGGGCAAACTGCCTCACACTGATCAGCTCTCCTGAGAGGAATGCTTTCCCCCAGTGTGTATATGCGTTGTGAGTGTGTGTTGTGTGTGCCCCTGTTTCCCTTTCCCCCCTTATCCTCTCATTCTTTCCCCTTCTTTGCTCTTTCAGGTGCCGCTGGCAGCTACCTCAAGCTGACACTGATGTGTGCTGTCACCTCTGCTGCAGCTGGAAGTAAAAATCACACACACACACACACGCACACACACACATATGACTAAAAATCACAGGCTTTGCATGGTATATATGAGGTTTCCTCCTCATCATCCTCCATCTCCTCCTTACTTCCTCTATCTCAGCCCGCTGTATCCGACCCACAGTGCACTGTGTGCGCTTTCATCTGTGCTGAGGTGGCGTGGTCGTATATTATTCATGGGTCGTACGATCTGAGGCGCGTGTCATATGGCAGAAGTAATAAGATGGAGTACTGGTGAGGAGATGATGAACACAACACTGGAGAGAAAGACACAAGCCTACCTCTCCCGTTGCCTTGCATGGCTCTCTTCACTTCATATACACATGTTGGCGCACAGCACAGCTTTGATTTATACTGCTAAGGATGTCCCAGAATGGCACGGCACAACAGGTGTTGTTTTGAAACAACAGAGATTATTCCAGTATATTTTTAAATTTTAGATTGGTTTAAGACAGAAGGATGTATTATGTAGTGTATCTGATATTATAGGTATAATGTTCATTTGTCTTTCATTTGATATTTTTGTGCCAATCCAGGATGGCAGCAGCCTCACGTATAGACACCTTGACATTTTTATAAGTTGCCCCCTCTGCTGTAAACTTATAGTCACTGACTGTGCATGGAAAAGTAGAGGTATGTACTATATATGATGATGGAATGTTTCAAAAACGTAGTAAATGTTCCATTTGTTGCAAGAGCAAGACTTTTGACCTCCTTTTGTGGCACTTTATGAAGGTGGAGTGCAGGGCAGAGAACAGACCAGATGACCAGTTGTGGCGTATCAGAGACTGAGCCTTGGCGTGCAATGTCTGGAGACGACATGGTTATCCACCTGGCCCCGCTGGTTGACCCATTATAGTGAGCGAGAGAGAGAGAGAGAGAGAGAGAGAGAGAGGCAGAGGCAGTAAGAACAGCCTGTACAGCCATTTGCTCATCAATGGAGGGCATCACGGCCACTTAACACATCTTATTGATCTGCACAGCCTGCAGGGCCTGTGTTATGTGTCCATTTCCTATTGATTATTTCAAGTCTGTTCCTATTGACGGCTTTCTCTCCCTTCTAACCACTGCTGTCCTCTGTCTCCTCCACGGGGGATTTTTTTAAACAGTCATTTGAAATTATAATCTGTGTGAGTAAATGTCATAATCGCCCCTAAGGCCTGGTGCTGATTGGCTAGAGAGCAGAGGTCTCTGAGGTCAATGACAGTGGTCAATACTGATCCATTTGTGTTATGAAAGGTGTGTTGGTCACTCCAACTAAAATGGATAACCTCAGTTCTGTCCCCTGCTTTTCATTTTTATAGGGTGTATAATTTCTCCTCAATGATACTATATTCACTGAAGAATCATTACAAACTAATATTATTATTGAAAGAAGTAATTCAGTTGTTATTATTTCAACCAATAACGCTTGTCTGTGTGTTTGTCTGTGTGTTTGTGTGTGTGTTTGTGTGTGTGTGTTTGTGTGTGGTTGAATGAAGAGTGACGCACTCGCTGACTACTCATCAATGCTTCATAGGTTAGATCATTAGATCTAAAGTGACAGCGCTACACAAGGATGGGGAGTGGGGGTTGCTTAGATAAAGATTGGCATATTGCTATTGATTTAACACCCCTGGGGTTTCTTCTGTTACCATGGTTATAGTGACAGAGGTGTAGGGTAGGAGTATGACTCTGACACAGAAAGAAT
>JAUYWH010000018.1:20375935-20412558 GCA_034779795.1 Ctenopoma multispine | reverse complement strand
ATATATATATATATATATATATATATATATATATATATATATATATATATATAAAATGAACATCTTAAATGAAGTTTGACTAATCTCCCAATTCTCCTAAAAATGCATGACACTAAGTTGCAAAAAATAAGCATTAGTGTCTTCAAATGTACATGTCACTGCAGATAATCATCCGTGATCCTATAACCATTACTCTAATTCATCACAACTCCTGTGCTTTGGCTATATGAGTCAGGGTTTTCATTGTTATTGGATAAAGGCCTGAAAAATTCTCGTCACAGCTCAAGCTGGACTGCCAAACTCCTCAGCTGTCCTTCTAAAGCAGGCTGAAATAAGAGCAGGCCTCAAAAGCTCTTTGATCTTTTACTGCCAGGGTCAGAGCTGAAATGACGCGTAAATGAGGGAGGAATGAGTTTTCATTTTGTCAACCTGTTCTGTTATTCTAAAGCTAAGGGGTGTTTGGCGTGACATGACAGGAGATTGTTTTAAGTGCCCACACTAGCGGAACGGCTGAACATTTAGGTGTCACAGTCAAAAAGCGGTTCAAAAACATTACAAGATATTTCTTGTATCTAGTGAAAACTTCTATCTATCGTCTATCAAGACAATACCACTGTGGTGTATCAGCTGACGCCAAATGGTTTACATCCACCTTTGTTGACGTGTACTTCTGTAAGCATGTATAAAGTATAGGGACGTTATGTGTGTGCATGTGTATTTTTCCGTAACTCAGCGGTGAATGAGTTCCTGCGTTCTGTCTACTCCCTGAACACACCTGCTGGCTCTGCAGTGCTGCAGAGAGATGAAGAGGATCCTCCATCAGTATGATAGGAGAGCAAAGCAGCAGTAGTAAATACTTGGCTAAAAGGTAGCAGCCTCTGTAGCTGTTTACAGCGCTCAGATTTCCAGAGGAGAGGAACTGGTGCTGGAGGTACATAAAGGTAACAAAACATGATCATTATGGGATGCATTTGTACTAAATCGCTGTACAGAACATCTCCTTCCGAGTGCCGACATCACCCACGCATTGTTCTGACTACAGAGAGAAACCCCCGGAGCTGACAAAGGCAAAGGAAGAAGTGGAGGGGAGGAAAATCGGGTGCCATATCCGTCGCTCAAGTCTCGGCTTGTGTTCAGTAGTTCAATATTACACCCACTCCACCCATTTTTGATTTGAACCTGACAGTTGTTTCTGAAGCGCCGTACTGCGTATCACAGGGAGGAAATGAGAGTGCTGAATTCCACAAGATGTGAAAGGTGAAAAGTGGAGAAAAACACCCTCCCCCTCCAGAAATAATAAAAAAAAAGAAAAACGCCCAAACATAGAGTGAAAACAAATACATAAATAAATAAATCAACAATAGGAGCTGCAGCTGAGAAGGGAAACATTGCAGAAAAATTGCAGTGGGGAGATTTTAAATTGCGGTTCTATCAATAATTTAGCTACCTGAGACACAGTGTTTTTGTTCACCATAAGGTTTGATGTGACTGAGAGAGTTAAGATTAGGGAGACTTTTTTATTATTGATGGCGCGGTGCACAGCTCACATCTGGTGTTACACTGCCAACCCCAAAACAGCGCACAGCAATCCCCCTTGCAAAATGACTGCAACACTGTCAATTGTCTACACAGTTGAATTGTTAGGCACAGATGCTGTCAAGTCCATGTTAAAGAGCTTTGTGACATTCCAACAGTTTCTACTCAGAGTAAATACAGATGGTTTATAAGGTAATAGCTGCACGTACTTAAGGGGAATCTGTCTTCACTGCTGATTAAATTGTTATTGTTAATGTTAAGTTCCTTTAGCTGGCAGGAGTCAGCTGGCATTGGAGGTATGTCACACTGACTGAACAATACAAAATGTAAAGGCCACTATTCCGATAATATAAATCTGGTTTTGATGAGTTTGACTTTGAGGTTTTGGCCCATTTTGAACAAAGACCTAGGTGGATAGGTCGAGACATAAAATGCTTTTCGTTTTCTTGTAACCTCAACTAAACCTTGTAGCACACCCCATGATTCAGAGTCTTGTTATGCGTCCTAATGCCATGTCAGTACCAATGCTCACGGTTAGCATCACTCGTCTCTATCTTCATCAGTAACTCGGCCAAGCACAAATGACCCTTGCCAGTGCACTGGGGGCTGGCGTGAACTTAATCACTTCAGCAAATTGAAACCACTCGCTCTGCAGTATTTTTACAGGGGTATAGCATATGACCTCAGTCTATACTGACTGACCTCTGCTTTTGAAAGGACTTAAGGCCTTAAAAACACACTAATGTTTTTTTGCTCATTCCATATTAGGTCAGAGTTCCTGGCTTTCCTTGCTGTGTGATTTATAACAGTGTTGTAATCCTCTCACATTTGACATTTAGAGGACATGGTAAAAGTGGTGACTTCAGTGTGAATGTGTTTTTATCATTGCGGAGATCCACCACCTTTTGAAGGCCTTCCTGAGCCTGTAGTAAAGTTTCTGACCCTGATTACTGGTTCCCAGCTCTGGCTCCTGTCAGCCAGCCGGGGGAGTTGGGTCAACAGCCCTCAGCAAAAAAGAAATTTAGTCAAAACCGCAAATGATCTGAACCACTGTGCTGGAATGACAGGCAACTGATTATTGGTATCTTGGTGTGAGAAAAAAAAACATTAAAGACTGTTCTGGCTTAATTTTGTACATGAGTCATCTGCAGCTACACAAGTGGTGAAAGACATGTGGTTGTCAAAAACTAAACAAAGCATCAATCGAGACAAGTAACAGGCTAGCTGTTAGCACATGTTTACCTGTTCCTACTCTTTTGTTCTTTATCCCAGAGCTCAGAGCTGGGATGTCAGAGGTATTGAAGGACTTACACACAGGTTCACCATGATCTGCTTTCACTCAGACTTTGTCATGTCACAGTGTTGTTGCACAGAAGACGTACGTGTTCAGACAACATGCTTGCAGGGGCTACTCCTCAAGTGCTGGAATTCCAGGGCAAACAGGGGCTCCCTTATAAAATCCCCAATGAAATCCACAATGCTCTTTCTTGCCCCTTCTTAATCGTAAACAGGCTAGCACATAGTATGGCCACTGCACTCTTAATACCTCTTCAAATAATAACTATTTAGTCTTGATTTACAGAGGCAGTAAAACTCTTCAAAGTGCAGTGTAATCTTTCATTACGGATCCTTAAGACGGTCTAAACCATATCTGTTCTTCATTATCTTTAATCACTCAGTGTTTTACCTGTTCATTTTATTGTAACAGAGATCATAAAAACACCCTTGTTAAAAAAACACCCTCCTGACTTTCAGATTATCTTGTTAGCGCAGCCTTAAAAACTGGGCCATTTAGTTGAGTGTATACAAAGGGGAAATTGCTTTTCTTCACTGTGTGTTAGATTTCTTCTGTTCATTCTTTTCCCTTTCCTCTCTTCTCTCTCTAACCTGAATAAAGTATACCATGAAAGAAAGTCAATTCATAGAACAGTAACATTATATAACTCTATGAGCTATTAAGCCAAGAGTGTAATTGAATGATAAGTGATGATAAGTGAAGTATAACTTTTTAACACCGCTCAATAATTGATGTATCACTCAGAGAGTTCTTTTGTATGAGCTTCTTAGTAGCCTCACTACTGAACCATAGTATTGATATCCCATTATAAGCCCTCTTCCTGTTCTCTCAATGGGAGCTGGCGTGGGCATATTCAGGGTCCGGCCCATGATACTGACCAAGCCTGTCCCATTGGGGTTGGGGATCTCAGCTGAGGTATTTGACCTACATGAACTTTGACCCTAAGATGATTGAAGTGGCCGCTTTCCCTGCTCTGGTGCTCCTGCCTAGAGACAAGGTGACGAGTCCTTCAGGATCTCTCTGGTTGCAAGATTTCGTAAAGGGTAGAAGCACTGGGGGCTGAGGCGCCAGTCTTTGTTGGGAGCATTGTTGTAATCTGTCTGCTAAGGTTAGGCCTGAAGACATGTTGGCCAGTCATGAGAGAAGCTGGGCTATGACCTTGAGTGGACTTAACTAGTGTCACTGTGGCTCATTTGCTCGGGGCAGTTTCTTACTCATTTAACCTGGATGGGTCACTTAGCTAGGCCTTGGATAACATGGGATGTACATTGTTGCTTTGTTTAGAATTGTAAGTGGTTTGATTGTAAGCTGGTTAAGCTTTTTGTATGCTTACAAAATGTCAAAGGCAAGATGATTCAGTAAGTGTTTTATTTCTAAACTATTTGTCTCCTTTAATTATTGCTATACAGCTATAAACAACCAAATGATTTCCCTTTTGGCATGGATACATCCAGGTGTTATGTTTCACTTCAACTAATCTAATAATCTCTCTTAGTTTTCACCTTGTCCATGCCTCAAGGTCAAACAACTTTTCTCTCTTTAGTGGTCTCAAATGTTCCAACGCTGCTCCCAGGGTCATCCATACTAATCCTCAGTTACTCCAGTCCTGGTGGATTTCTCCCATGGGCAGGTGAAACCAGATACCAAACCCTGAAGCTGGGCCAAGATGTCCGCAGAGATAAGCATCCTGAGCCGACTCCCAGTCAGGGGTCTTAGGCAAGAATTCAAAGATACATCATCACAAATCCATTAAGGCAAGCCCTCAACTTTAACCACTAAGTCCAGCTGCAGCCACAAGACCTTATAGTCACAGCCTGGAGTCCCAGGTTACAGCCCCTACTCTAAACCCCAGCAATGATGGGGTTCCTCAGGGCTGTTCCTCACATCAGATCCTGCTAAATTCCTATTTGTCTCCTTTAATTCCCTGCCTATATCAGGCCAAGTTGAAATTAAGCAAAGTAAAACGAGACACAAAAATATTATTTTTTCATAATTTATAAGAAAGTTGCACTAGGAGTCACACTCACATTTGCTTACAAAACATGGGAAGTGTATGTCATCAGTATTACTTAACATAGTTCAGGATTGAGGAATGTCTGTTTAAACCCCAGACGATGATGTCACCAGCTGATTATTTACTAACAGTATGTGTTAGGTCCTGTTCAGCAATGTTTCAATACGCATCAAAAGCCTTTCCAATTCATCTGAATCTGTATGTGTGTTTAGTTGTGCAGGGACTGGAACCACAGGGGGTCTCATGTAAGCAAAAAGTTAAATGGATTAGACATCATCTGGTGGGATGCTGCATTGACCAATCTGGTACATTCTGGTGGAATACACTGTAATACGAACACCTTATTTCTGCTGTTTACCTCAAGATCAACATGACCAACAGTCTCTGCGACTTCCTCGAGTTGAACGGTACTGTCCAAACCACTGTGCTGTGTTTTAGTGTTTAATAAGCTTTTTAAATACACATGCTCTATTCAGATCATATTTCATTGTCTCAGTGGTACATGAAACAGCACACCTTCACCAACCTCTGCTGCCCTGTCCCTGCATTGTTTTAATGCACAGTGTGTAAAACACAGCCAGTCAGAATGCCACCTTATGGTGTGGGATTTCAACCAAAATCTCAAAAGTTTAACAGGTTCTAGTAATATGAAGTCCTACTGAGAAGATTCACATTTTCAGGAATATAAAAACTAATAAAAACAGTAATGCAGTATTACTAAGTTCATATAAGCTTGTAGCAACACCAGTCTTTGAAGCAGGTTGGAACCCATGTTCAGTGGCACTGAAAGCAATAATCTCTCCACTCACAGGCACATGTCTCAGCATTCTCTGTGACCTTACTGCATATTCAGTTACTCAACAGGTTTGGGTTTACGATCCTGCTCTTGTACTTGCACGGTGCCTGTGGCCTAGCCGACCACATGACGCCTGTATGGAAAGCAGGCGGTGGCCGTCAGCCACAGGGCGGTTGGGTTGACAATCTATAGTGAATAGTGGCAGACTGCTCCATTGTTTGTGGTGCAGTGTTGTTTGTGCAGCTCTAAAAGACAGCACTTGTGTATACCAACCATAAGTGGAAGATTTGTCTCCACGTCTCTCCACATCTATCCCACTTGTAGCCACTGCACTGCCTTTCATGCTCCAGCAGCATTGTGTTTTTACTGCTATAGTCGCCCTGCATGTATTTGGCTAGGTTTTGTGTCTACTGAGCGTCGAGGCTGCTATACCCCTCAATTAACACAACTTTTAGTGGGGATCTTTGAAAACATGATTATGATACAAATAAAAAATGTCAAAGAGTTTTCAAATAGTTCACATTAGGGATTTATGGCGGCTGCCATGAAAATTTATTATGGGGAGCTTTGGTTTAAATTTCCCTCAGTCATGCAGATGATTTTACTCTTTACGTTCTTGTGATAGTCACTTAACTTTTTATTTATTTGACAGGAGCAGAATAATGAATCTTACTTAGTTGCAAAACTAATAACCCATTTGAAAAATAATGCAAGCATGGTGCGTAGCCTGTTGTGTTACATTGTTATCCATTTATATGCTATTATGTTTCTTGTTGTAACTCATGTCACTTTCTGTGCTTTTTTTAGGGCATACAGGAATTTTCTGGCTGTGTCAGTGCATGGTGTTGTCAGTGTTATTGCAAAAATCCAAAATTACTTTACTTTACTTGGCAGACGCTTTTATCCAAACCGACTTACAAGGAGGAGACACAAGCAATTGCCATTCGGTTTCTGTAAATTCTGAGTTACTGTCATGACATGCTAGGATTGGTTAAGTGCTAGAAAATGTAAGTGTGCCTATGTTAGTGTTAGTGTGTGTATGTGTGAGTTAGACTCATTTGAAATACTTTTAAAACAAGTGAGATTTCGAATGTTTTTTAAAGGTGGTGAATCTTGGCTAGTCGAGTGGAGCAGGGCAAGTCATTCCATCAGCCAACAAAGGAGAATAGAATCGATTGGGATCGGAGACCCTGTGTAGAGGGACTTTTTAGTCTACTCTCATTTGCAGATCTAAGAGGGCGTGCAGGAGTGTAGCTTACTAATAGCGTGTTGATATAAAAGGGTGCACTTCCATTTACAGCCCTGTAGGCAAGCATCAGGGATTTAGACTCAATTCAAGCATCTACTGGGAGCCAGTGGAGAGAGATGAGAAGAGGTGTGACATGGGTGTATTTCGGCTGGTTGAAAATGAGGCGGCTGCTGCATTTTGGACCATCTGGAGGGGTTTGATGGTGACCGCAGAAGCTCCAGCCAGGAGAGAGTTACAATAGTCGAGTCTAGAGATGACCATTGCCTGGACGAGGAGCTGTGAAGCCTGTTGTGAGAGAAAAGGTCTAATCTTACAGATGTTATAGAGAGGGAACCTGCAGGACCTGGAGGTCGCAGCTACACGATCGTTCAGACTCATCTATCCAAACCCCAAGGCTTTTTGCTGACTCTGTAGGTGTTAGCAGTAGCGAGCCAATTTGAATTGAGATATTTTGCTGAGGAGAGAGGTTTCCTGGAAACATCAGAATTTCAGTTTTGGATAAGTTCAATTGTAGGTATCGCTCAGACATCCATGCCGATATGTCCGAGAGACAGGCTGAAATTTTTGTTGAAATAGTGGTATCCTCTGGTGGGAAAGACAGATAGAGTTTCGTCGAGCTGGGTGCCTAGTTGTGTTTCACAAAACCTTTATATTTTGGAGATTCCAACTGACAGTTTTGTATAATTTGTATATTGTATAATTTTTTGTTTTAAAAAGTTATTATACAAAGTAAGTCACATGCATACTGTTATTTAAAAAAGCTCTCTTAATTATTCACAGGTTGATCCATATGTCTGAAGGTTCTTTTATTCTCACTACAAAAGGCATGTAAATTTGTGATTCTCAGGACAGAGCAAAGACTAGTCTGAACTAAGTACATACCCCATTTGTTATCAGAAATATGATCCAATTTATAGTCTATGCTCTTTATTTATACTGCAGCTTTAATTATCCAGTACTTCATGTCTTTGAAGTGTGATCAATCAGCTCCTACCTGATGCCAGGAGAGGCCTGCACATGTGCACTAGGGGCATGAATTCCCCTATAACTCTCGTATTCCACCTTCCCCCTTTCAGCACCGTTGTTCTTATTGTTTTGTTCAGCACAGTGCAGAACTGATAGTAGAAACAGAGGCTTATCATCCTAAGCTCCCCACTTTAATTCTAACCTGACAGACAGGACATGATAAATGTAAACCACATTCTGTCCAGTGGGATTTTTCAAATGCGATGTGAACTGTAATGTTACAATTATGAAAAAAAAGTTTATTTTCTTTCCTTGTGTTTTGCAACCTTTGATCCTTCACTGTTATACATTTATCGTTTCACGGCACTGGATCAACAACAGGTTAGTAAAATTACTTTAATATGATGCATGTCAATAATGGATCTTGTGACATTTGCTATGTTAACTTAAAAGCAAAGAATAGGAAATCTTTTCTGCACCTCAAAACAAAGAGCAACCAAATGAGGTTGTGTCTGTGTACCAGCACATTTCAGAGCATGCAGGCATTTCTAAGAGAAAAGTCCTGTTTCCTGCACACAGCATGTTTTCATTTACCAAACAAGAAGCGGAGCCAATGAGAAAATCAATAGCACAGATAAGCAGCCCCTCTGCCCTCGATGTGTGACGGTGAACCCACATGGACACAGCAGGGTGCTGTGGTGAAACATGTCAAAAAAAAAAAAAAGATCCAGTCCCAACCAAATGTTTCTGCTCTATAAACAATGGGCTATTATTCTATTATTAGTAAATATTTATAACCCAAGGTTGTAGTGAATATAGAATGATAATTTAGTGGAATAAAGACATAAAAGAAAAACATAGAAAAATAGGCAGAGAGAAAAGGCGATCACATGCTAGACAGCAGGTTTGAGTAAGTGAATGAGTGTAGAGGTTTATAGTTGAAGGTCAAGGGTCTCATGACAAAGCTGAAAACAAAGTTTTTCAGAAAAGCCAAGGATGGGGAACGCATATGTACAGTCTGATCCATGATAGTACATGCTAAAGGGTTTGTGTGCAATATGTTCTCTATTACATAGCCCAGGTGATTTCTGCCTGTCTTCCCTCAGAACATGATCTCCTCCAGGCCACAGGCCGCATCTCGTTAAAGCGGCGGGACCCGGCGTGGATTGAGTTTAAAAGTAATAAAAGAAGTGGACCTGCTTGCTAGGTGAAAAACCTGCTATCAGATTCCTCAGAGCGACTTTCTTTTCATGTGCAGACTGCATTCAACGAAGCGTTTAATTCAACAAATCCACGGATGTGATCCACCAGAAACGGAGCTGGGGTTAGTTCAATTTGTACCAAACGATCTCCACATGATCAAAGCGCGGCGAGTTCTCCCCAACATACTGCTTAAATTAAACTAACACCAAAGTCTTTGGCTCTGGGACAGTATTTGGAATGTCTTACCAGCAGAGAAATTCTTTCTCACATATGGTTTCAATAGGCTGAGATGCCAGCTTCACATCTTTAATGGGCTGACAGGGAACTTTGGTGCTAACTCTCTTGACTCCCAAAAGTTTTTGGGCTGTCACCCGCAAAGCGGTGTGCATTTGTCGTTTTTTCGTTCTTCTCTGCCTATTGCCAGGCGATTGTGTGGTATAGGGAGGGAGTCATATCTAACTCTTCCCTACTGCAAACTTCATCCCTTGCTGTGAGACTGTCACTTCTTGGAGTGTGTGTCAACCACAGTAACTCAGGCAGCCCTGCGGTCTGCTAAGAGCAACTAACCAAAGTTCCTGACTTTCCCCAAGCAGACACTGTCCTTCCCCTCATCCTTCTCCTTCCTTTCCACATTCTTGCAGATAGAGCTGACTTGGCAGAGATCCACACTGTACTGTCCTGAGCTAAGTTTTTATAAGTCATGTGGATAGCCTGTGTTTGTGTGTACTTTTTTTGTTTGCAGATAACTAGTGTGCATGTTAGCCAGAGTGGGCAGAAAACCTTCCTTCTCCCTTTCTCTTGTCTACATCTGCAGGGCATGTGGAGCTCAGAAAACACACAAACACACCAGCAGGAGAAAACAGGGGTGTGGTTCTCGTGTGCCTGTTGGAAATTGAGCACTCCCTCGGCATGTTGTAAAAGCCTCTCTAATATCAGTGTTGTAACCAGATGGGCTGTGCGTAGCAGGATCCAGTTTTCCTGTCACCATAGTTGGAGATATCACGCCCTACACATGATTGTGACTTGTTTGGATGAGTGGATGTCACAGGCATTATAGATATAAACGGAATATCACACACACATGCAAGCCCATATACTTCAGATTTCACAGCTGAATTGACTTAGGACTCTCGGGAGAGTTCAAAATGTGACATTTTCACTCTGTATCTGCACTTTTTTTACAACAGGCATAAAGAAAATCAGAAAAGTAGAAGCAGCAGGGGGTTGGTAGGTGGGTTGTGGGTTAGGGGCGTCTCTCCAGGAGCACATTCAGACTTCTGAGCTCTATTTCTGTTCTAGTGCAATTAGTCTGTTCCCAGAAGACATGGCTAGGGAGAGGAAATACATGAATACGCGCTTGTTGGTATGTCACTCCATGAGTTCTATAGCATAGTGGGAATTGTGTATGTGTGTTTTGTTTTGTTTGAGAACTTGCTTTATGTGTTGCATTAAATCATTTTTACCTAGTTGTATACTACATCAACACATTTTAATGCACACTGTTGGGTTTGTGGATGTGTCAGCTGCAGTGCCTGCATAAATATAATGTGAATATATGGTGTAAAAATATTTCTTCTCTATTGTATTTTACTAGCATCATTTGCTTGATGTTGGAAAAATAAGTTAATCCACATTTGAATTTATTGTACAATACGTCCCTCTATACAAGAGCCTTGTTACCATAACAGCTAATCATTGAAATATACTGTATCTATATGCATTACTTTCAGTATGTAAATCCTTTTTGCCAGATTCAAATGACCTGGATGCGGGGCTAAAAGTATTTGTTCTCTGCAGTAATTTATGCTTAAAGTGGCTTTTGTCACGCTCCAACAAAGCAACTTTGATAAATGCCCCTTAATTTATTGTCACATATGTGAAATCAAAGTGAAACATTTACAGGCTGTTCACTGAGTCAGACCAGAGGAGGGGCCTCTTTGGTGAAAGTGAGAACAGCTCTGAGTTGAATTTCTTGTCTTTGGAAACTTTGGCTTCCACCTCCTGTCCAGCCCCCGGGGTTAATCAGAGGCATAAAGGTTACGATCTACGTCTAGTGACTAATGACAGTATGATGTGCATGGAAACGACGTGACAGTTTGCAGCCATTAACCAGGGAACAAGACATGGTTAATTTTTTCAGAGGAAGGCAGGTCAGATTCAACACAGCACAGGATAAGACTTATGTTTGCCTGTATATTGTATTGTGATATCTGACCAGCTGCCTCTTTAAACATGTGTATGTTATTTATGTTTCCTGGACTAGACAGTGGGACTTTTGGCCAACAGAGCATTTAGAGACCCCCACCCCTGCTCCGAACCATGTGCTAAAATCTTAAGCATTTAATGGCAAAGTTTTCTTCAAACAAGTTGTCAGACAAGTCACTTTAAGACAGGTTGCGTCTGTGTTGTCACAGGCACAATCCAATTTCACTCACCCCCAACATGTGTTGAGCTTGGATGACTTGCTCATAAGCAACTTCTTGAGAAATGCACACCCTCTTGAAAAGAGAGAAAAGCTGGGCTAACACTGTGATTCAAAGGCTGACCTCTGACGCGACCTCTCGCCTGTTTGCTGACATTTTTGCAATGGAGGCACTTGAACAAAAAATTGGGGGAGGAGAAGGAAGAAGAGAGGAGTAAGAAAGGAGGAAAGGGAGAATGTCTTTTTTCTGATGGATGAGGTCTTCTCCTGTTACATTTGGAGAGAACACAGCTGTGAGGAGCTGTTAAGTACACGCAAACAAGCCGTCTGCTTCAGACAAGCCTGCCGGGCACCCGGCCCCACATCCCACTTGTACAGCTCTGACACATGATCACAGCCAGACAATACATGTGGGAGCAGAGCGTGCTCCACTAAAAAGTGAGAAATATTTTCAACTAGAACAAAAAACAATCCCCTCTCAATACCACAGGGACCCCTTTTGGTATTAATTCATCTTGTTTCTCTTTGTCTTGTGCTGGTTTGTGTGCTGTTGGGGAGAAGGAACAGTGAAAGGAGAAAGTGGGGTTTGGTGGTTTAGTGACTAGGAAATAGGTTAGGAATGGAGAGAAATGTAAAGAACATCTGCTACCGTGACGGTGTCACACTTTGTCTAATGTGTTTTGAATAGGCACGGCTGTCCCAAGTTGTGTGAAGGAAAATCTTTCTGATCCATATGCTGATTAAGGGAATTAATGTAGGATTTCTTTTTAGGCAACAGCCAGTGTGTAGCTTTCTATTAGGCTGTTCTAATGGTGAACAGTATAATTTCATTATGTCCTTAAAAAAACGTAAGATGACATTTGATTTTGTTGTAAATAAAGCACAAAATATTATACCACGTAAGAATTTTTAAATAATTATTACACTTTACACTTTTAGCCAAATAGGCAGCATTTCTATCAGACAGATGGGACTAGCCTGTCCACAGTGACTACAGAGGGGGAACACTAGTTAACATGTTGCCATGCGAGAAACTGAAAGCGATGTGATCTTGATACTTGTGGCAAACCACAAATACGTTGACAAAGTTTTTAAACTCTTGCACACATTCAATTTAACTGACATGTAGTGTAAAGTGGCTTGGGTTAGTACTCTAGTGTAGCGTTAAGTACATGTGGCATTGTGCTAGGCTAAATCATGGTTCGGATTTGAATGATAATGGAGATGGTTTGCTGACAGATGGATGTTGTGGTGAAATCTGGATCCCAAAGACAAACCTTGCCCTTTGTCAGAATTTTACTAATAATCCATAAGAGTTTGCGAGTGAAACTTAAAACTTGGATAATGGGTTCTCTCTCTCTCTCTCTTTTTCTGTGTGTGTGTATTATTGGTAGTGCTGATGCAGCATTCATCACTGCAGCACCACAGCTGGTTGTGTTTTGGGTATGTGTGTGTCTCTCACTGTGACACTGTGTGAACTGTGAACTTCAAATGACTTCTGCTGTGCAAAGTGCCAGTGCTATTATTGGCCATACAGAGTTCATTACATACCAAGGACACAATGGGTGCTGGTATAGTAGTGTGTGGGTGTGGGTGTGCGTGTCTGTGTATGTGTGTTTGTGCATGTGTGAGGATTAAAGGAGCAAAGAGAACTACAACAAACTGACGTAGGCGTCCTTGATACCTCACCTTTCTCATCACATCATGTATATATGCACAAAAATGATGTTTCATCAGTGCACCATAGAATAGTGTGTTAAAGTTCAGGCTGAGATTCCTACTGAATCTTCTATGCAGTACCAGGTATTATGTATTTGGATTATTTGGCAAAAACCTAAATCCTAGTTTGCATGTATCATCATTCTATTTGTAGAGCTGAGGAGGGGGTATGAGACCCCTACAGTAAAAGAGGACACACACATTGTGGACAAGCTGCTGTCAGCAGCTCCAGGTCCAGGTCGCAGGATACACTATTGTTAAGTGTCTCCATTTATCACAAGGCCTGGGTTAAAGAGCAGCCCTACTTCCTGTATCCCAGCACTTCACACTCAACTGAGCTGTTCTGCAGGACCATCACAAACAAAGCAACCTTTGCACAGCAACGAGTGGGGCTCCACAAAAAAATAAACACACAGATGAAAAAACTTGGTGGGCCAACTAAAGGAGGAAATATATTTATATCAATATAGCCTGCTGTTATTTTTCCACAATGCTGAATGCTAACAGTATCTACGTGCCATTTAAGCTGCAGCCTGAGGGGTTAGGGTGATGAAGGAAATCCAGGTGAAGCATCTCTCCCGCTCCGATAGCGTCACACCACTGACTGCCTACTGATATGACACAAAGTACAGCCTACTTGGCGCTGTTCTGTGTGGCCAAACACACCTGTGACGAGCTATTACATCACACATGGAAACACAAGTGCTTATCATAAGGTTCTGTTGTGCAAACAATATAAGCTATATGCAGTCCAGACTTAATATTAGTTGTACTTATTTACAAGAGATTTTAAACATAATTAAAAAATCTCTATTAGAGTGCTTAAATGCTTTGCGCACCCATGTTGACATTCCCCTCTACTGTATTAAATATATACTCTATGTATTTTTTGATCAACATTTTAACGGGAAATATATTAACTGTGTGGTTAAGTTAAACTTCGCTCACACTTGTTTTGACCATATATGCACCTAAGTAAAAATACAGTAACTCCGAGGACTTACAATGTGCGATATGGTGTATTAAGTAGTCCAAATTTTCTTAAAAGCATTTGGAGCTGGATAGTCAGTCCATATTAGTTATGGTCTGAGTATGCATACACAGCTTTGAGTTAACGTTATTGACTCCCTGTGTTTCTACATCTGTTTCTAGGCTTGAGGAAAGTTTTTGTTCCACTCCACATCTCATCATTCATCTTGTCTTTAACTCTCTGTGAGCTCTGCAGAGCAGATTACCGTGAACGAGGAGCAGCTCCGTGTTCCATTCTCTCCTTCAGCATCTCTGTATCATTCTTTCTGTTTGTCTATCCATGCATGCTGATGTGTGTTTAGACGAGGTTTGTGCTCGTATGACTTCTATTTAGGATGATTATGCTTTGATTTCATTTGACAAAACTTTCACTCTCTGTCTCTCTCTGTCTCTCTCTCTCTCCAGTTACATGAAAGAAAACAACAGTGCCCCCTTACTTGTTCTCTAGATATTAATTTGGCTTAATTTAATTTGAAAAACATCTCCAGCAAGTTTTCCTGGCACAACCTTTGAAGTGACAATATGAAATAATAAACCCTATTAAATATAAATCACAGGGGTAATGTCAGCATTGGTATGATTCCTATTTGATTTTCAAGAGAGAGCACATGTGATCACTCTTTTTTGCACTCCTCACCCCCCACCCACTATCCCACTATTTCACCTTTAATTGAATATGTTTCTGTTGTTGTTGCCAACCAATCCCACCACCTCGACCCCCCATCTACTTCTTCAAGCACGTAATGCATGCAGTAAATAATTCAAATGAAATTAATTTTACAGCACCTTGTTTCCACTAAGCATGCCAACATCTGTTGTCGAGTCACAAGTTTACATTGTTGGTCATTACTTTCCACAATGAGCAAAATGTTTTATTAAAGCCCCGTGGGAGTTCCTCTTGGATCAGGGAGAGACGGCGGTGCTACTGACTGAACCCTCCCTGAACTCTTACAATCAAAGATTGGCTGCAGCTCTATTGGGGCTTGACTACTGCGGCGCTTCCCAAAAACGGGCTGGGACTTAATGTGATTGAGGTATTGGACAGCCTCAGTCCTTCAGGAAATCGCTGACCATAATGAAACAGCTTTGCTGACTTTTGAAGTGACGTAGTGCTTTTGTTCAACACAACGGAGTAAATCTCACCCTGCTTTTATTTCACAAAGGATATATAAATAGGCCTTTTATTCTGTTTCTTCTAATTACAATTGTGCAAATACTACAGCACAATATGAAATGATAATCTTCAAGTTAAATCATCAACCATTTTATCTACTGTCAATATACAAAATGCAGTTCATATTATATTGCTTTTTACTTCCCACACCGTTATGTAGGCTCATACTAAAGGAGTGTTTGGTAAAATTAATGATATTGCTTATGACAGATATGAGGACCTGCATGTACGTATGTAATACATTAGAAAGATGTGTGGGCACATCCTGGTGAGCACAGAGTTCAATAGCACATCTCTTTTATATGCAGGGACAGCTCAGGAAGTAGGCTGTTTATTTGCATTGGTCCACATTTAAAAGGCTCTGCACTCGCAGGCTTTCAAAGAAGCACACATTGTATATTCATCAATTTTCATACACATGGGGAGAGAAAAAATAAGCAGACTCCTATACATAAATCATTAAGACACAATCAAAAGCAAACACAAAATAAGATGTACACAGACAATCAGCTGTGGTTGAGTTGTGAATGTGGTCTCTAAACCTCAAACCAACGCTGCAGTGGTGGTTATTTTAGTTACTGTTGGAAAACAAGCTTTAGACGCTAAAGTCCCCACAGGCTGGGGGCTTTAACAGAGCAGAAGAAAAAAGGAAGCAAGACATGCTGTGAGTGTTTCTGGAAGCACCTTTCCTCTGAAGATTTGGCTGTAAAATGTTAGGGGACCCAGGACACACCTCTGAGGAGCTCTGAAGTGGTTGTAGCCACCAAGAGGCCCTGATAGCCCGGCTGCTTTTGTGCTCTATTGGCCCCCGAGCATGTGACAACGACTCGTCCATACTCTGGGCCTCTGCCAGTAACAGATGTGCTTAGTCAAATGACTAATTGAAAACGTAAAACAAAATCAGCAGCTTGGCTATTTGGCCTGCATAATAACAGGCCTGTGCTGATAAAGGAGTGGGAGAAAACACACACACCCCTCTCATCAGCGGCGCCATTAACAATCATGAGCAAAGATGAAAACAACGCTTGGTTTATTCGGCAAATGAAAGCACATAACTAGATGCTGTCCCTGGAGTCCATTTCCAATTTTAATAATACATCAAGGAGCATAGCCGCAGCAAATGCTACTACATTGAGAGCCAAAGCATACCAAACTGCTTACAGCTCCAGCATTGGGAGACAACTCCCAGAGCTAAGAATTTAGCAAATGCATAAAGGTACACAACATGATAGCTATTAGCTAAATTAAAAGAGCCATTACCAGAGCACTGTGTGGAATCACTTGCCAGTTAAATACTAGAAACCAAAATTTTCCATTTCAGAAAAAAATGTCTGCATGTTTGTTTTTTCCTCACCTCATCTCTTTCCATCTTCATCGTGAAAAACATGCAGCCTGAGCTTGCCTCAAATTATGTGCATGAATAATAAAGTACCTTCTAATTAAAAACTGTTGTTAAATATGCAAAAATGTAATGATAATGAGATTGTGCAATACCTTGGAGTAAAGCACATTATAAATTACTTAGAAGTGCAAGTCGGCTTGACCCAAACATTGCATTTTGAAGGCTATTTGCAATATTATGTCTGGGGCATATGGAGTAGGGGTACAGTAAATTGTGTTTAGGTCTGTCTCAAACTGTTCGTGTACATACATGCACACATGTGCCTGTGAATGTATGTGTCTAGTGACGTGTGTGCATAAGTGCACGGTTGTATACACTGACATATGTGTCTGGTTATTAATGGGGGATTAATCATATGTATGTATGCAAATGTTTCTAGTGTCTGCTTCACTGATTCTTTAGGGGAAATGTTAGTGTCAAAGCAACTTGAGGTAGGGTTTGAGGACAGTGTGTACATTTTAAATAGCTTTAAATGCTTCAGATAGCAAAAATGAACAATATTAGAAACTGAAGGTAAGTGATTAAACATGCTATTCGTATTAGTAGTCATAACAAAACAATTCCAGGTGTCATCTCAAAGTGGATATTTATGCTGCAATTATTTACATGTATTAGATTTGAGATTGTTATTTTCTGTGGCAGAAAAGCAAATAAATCATCATACCACATCATAATAATCAAATCTATATCTTTTTTCCCCTGCTTGCTTTGTTTTTGCTTCACATCATCAATCATATTAGTTCCTCTGTTGTCCTCTGATTGAGTTGTCTTCATAGCTATATGTGACAAAGACTCTACGTTTCTTAAGTCAGTAAACAAAAATAGACTTCCTCAATGCACATTTATGTGCGGTTTTGAAGTGGTAGGTAGCAAATCAAGAAATGAGGGTTGTCAGTTTGCAACAGACAAGTGTGCATCTACAAAAAAAAAAAAGATGGGAGAAAAAGTGCACATTTTATGTTGGCTTATTATTATTCTGCTACTGGCAGTCATGTCCAATTTAGTTTTCCTGTGAAGTAAATAATAACTTGTCTTTTTAGAAAATATTTACACAGGTTTAGTGAATATAGGAAAGAGTAAAGAAATATTACTTTAGGTAGCAGTAGACAATGTTGGTTTATGCAGACATGTAGATACACATGTATACACTACTCTTTGTTACCATAGGTTTATTGTATTTAGATGCATTATTGAATCACATTTATGGAGATGAGTGCAGTAAGTCAATTGGAGGCAATAATATTCCTTAGCTTTATAAATTCATGTGACACATGCAGAATAGAGCCGGTATTTAATATTCAGCAAAATAAGGGCTTACTCTGATTGAAAGGTTTGCACTGCACATTGTCAAACATGATTGCTCCATTCCAGGAACAATGTGCATATTTCACTTCCAGTCAGGCCTCCACCATGTTTATAAAATTTTTAACAGGACTCTGGTGCTTCACAGGTTCATCAGCTATTCAAAGCTACCAAACAAATCAGCTGTCATCTCTCCTTGCATGTTTCTGCCTCCCCATTCCCCGTGTCCCTGACCTTCCTGGCATCCAGAGCACACTGCCGTTTTAGATGACTTTCCACCAAGTCTTTATGACCAAATAAATAGCGGCATGTGATGCTATCCATCACGCATTATAATCCTCATT
Source organism: Ctenopoma multispine (assembly GCA_034779795.1). Classification (NCBI taxonomy): domain Eukaryota; kingdom Metazoa; phylum Chordata; class Actinopteri; order Anabantiformes; family Anabantidae; genus Ctenopoma; species Ctenopoma multispine. The sequence goes on along the minus strand of JAUYWH010000018.1, from coordinate 20,394,105 downwards.
GTTTTTATGTTTAAACCATAAACAAATGCTTGATTATGAGGAAAGAGAATAAATCAGGTGATATTATATGAGAAGGCAATCCAGCCAGGGAAAGAGTCATTTAGATTAACGAAGCAATTGCTTCATCCATGCGCATGCACGCAGACAAACACACTTTAAGGAGGGAAGGCCACCAATAATAGGAGTTATGATTTGAGGCATGTGAAGTTTGTTAATAAATACAAAGTACATTAAATAACAGTGGTGAAACTTGTCCTTTGAATAAAGAGAAGACAGTTATTCACTTTATTGTCTTAACATCTATACGTACACGTTAAGTGTTTATGACGCATCTAACCTCCTTGTTTTCATCAAGGGAATCATTGTGGCTTATTCATTATTGTCCTCTCACAGTTTTTCAAGTGTCTTGGTTTGACTTATCAAACGAGGTAAACACACCATTGATGTGAAAACTTGACACAACAATGTGGTGACGTCAAACAGGCTCATCCAGAGTCAACTGTGAGAGTAGAGGCCCCTTTGATGTCAGAAATGCAAGGCAGCGTAGGAAACAAAAGCCTTTTGGTGAGCTAGGATGAAATACCTGCATATGTATGTACAATACAGTACATACCTATGTCTGTTTGTGTGTGTGTATGCGTGAGTGAGTGTGTGTGAGAGAGAGTGAAACAAAGAAGGAGGAGAATTTGTGTTCCTGTGTGACTTGGAGAGTGAATAAAATTGGATGTGTGTGTGCATGCATGAAACTCATTTTATCCAGCTTTCAACTTACATCCTTCATCCAGCGGATGAAGTGAGTGAGAAAGTGGCAGTTCTTTGGCAAATAAAATCGGGTTCATGCAAAGCCAGTATTAATTTGGCTTTTCCGTTGGAATGAAATGTTTTTGTTTTGGGAGGAAATTGCCCTGAGCAGTAATGAATTTCCCCCTTCTATGCTGTGTGGCACCATAATTTAGCCGTGCGATAGATCACATAGGCTGACGATTTGAGTGTGCATATATTCTAATAGAAAGCTGATAAATATTACATGTGCAACATTTAAAAGAGGCTCATTTTCCCAGCTTTTAGTGCAGAGAGAGCAAATTTCTTTATAATGGCTACTGGCAACTTGAGAAAGTGCATGAAAAAAAACAAAAAACAAGCATTATTGGGGCCAGTTTTTAATTCACATTTGTTTATCTAAATGAGTCTGTTAGCAAAAGACATATCAGAGATAAAGTCAGTAGTTAGATTTGCAAAGCTCAGAGCTCTCTGGCATATGACAATACCCGCTGCTGCATTTCAAAGCATCGATCATCCGTCATCACAAACCCGTGGTGATTTTGCCTTCTTCCTTTTGTTTTGAAATGTTTACACGGCCACTCTCTTGTTGTCGTTGTGATCAGTTCTTGCTTTGGTATGAAGTTACAGTCAAAATATGCCAGTGTTTGTCTGCTAAAACAGCTCTCAGTTGTGCATGAGCGAAGAAATTGTCCCTTCAAAACATGTCAGACTCTTTTTGTTGTTTGGAAATTAGTTTTAGACACCAAGATGTATTTGGAATGCTTTGATGTGTTGCATATTGCTTTTCATGTCATCTTTGTGGTTAAACACATTTATAAATCAACACAGCTACTTTCTGGATGAACAGCTGGAGTGTCAAAAACAAAATAATCAAAGAGGCTGCAGGAGCTTTTGTGTTCGTGTCTTATTTCTGCAAATTTCACACATGATTTTGGAATGCTGTTCTACATACAGCAGCTGCATTGAAACACTAACGTAAAGGGCAGTGCTGCTCAATTTAACACTAAGAGAACTCTTTTAACAACGCATTTACAACAACATGCACAGACTAGTGCAAATTCCAGGGCATATGCATGACAAATAGTCATTAGGTGTGTCCAAATCAGCAGTACTAGTTTTTTTAGTGATTATATTTGCAGGCAAAAATAGCACCACTATTGGTAAATCTGTAAGCAAAACACAGGCAGAATTGCATTAAAATACAATACTAGATTTGACTGCCATTGACAATGATGCATACACCAATTGCCAATAGTAATGCTATATATCTGTGCAAAAAAAACTATACTATACTATACTATTATTACTATGGTGGAATTGTACTTAAGTTAAAGTAAAACTACTTGTTTAAAAATCTACTCAAATAAAAGTACAGTAACTTATTACTATTATTAAAATGTATATATTACTTCATTTGGTCGTCTAGGAAACTGGATCTTCTAACAACAGACATTTTCCTTGTTGTTAAGTGACTTACAGGCCCCTATTTGACAAAGAATGGTAACCAGGTCGGCAACGAATACGCACCAAATATATTATACTTGTATATTAAGGACAGACAAAGGAGAAATGAAAAAAAAAAGCGTGAAGGCACAGAAACTGTAGACTTTTTTTTAGAAACTCAGGGTTGATGAGAGTGAGCGTAAGAGTTGAGCAATGAGAAGCTCAGCTCATCAAGCTGTAATGTGACAGTACACTGCTGTTAATTTAAACATTTTGTGAAGCAAATATGAACAAGTGTTAATTTAACTTTTGCGTGTACCGTGATCTAATGACTAAGGCAGTGTGTTCGGTACAGATGTAGGTTAATGTAACTAAACAAAGCTAACGAACTAATATTTGCTAGACCACCATGTCTATAGAAACACAGAAACAATTTGTTGTCAGTAATTAGAAAATGATTAATTACTGTCTAATGGAGTTTTTGTGGATGCTACCTCTGTTTATCTATTCTTCATCAACCTCAGCCTCAGCTGAACATGACTGAGATTCTGATTTATTTAGGTCTGCATTGCCAGGTCTGACATGTTGGCTATGTCTGCTTTTAGGTACTAATATCACTCTAAATGTTTGTAGCTATTTTTATCTATCTGTCCTACTATTGCGAGCCTGCGCAAACAACACAATCTATGTAAACTGCAGAAGCACACTGGACTTGTATTGGCATTAAGAATGACAAATCATAATTTGACTGACATTTCTTAGTTATTTCACTAGTAGTAGTGAAAAATATCTGAATAGAAAATGTATTATTTATGTACCATAAGAACAACAAGACAATCTACAAGCATGATTTCTATTTTTTTACTCAAGTGGCATTAGCTTATGTATTGAGGGTCACTGAGAGCCATGAGGAGTTTCTCCTGATACAGCCTATGTCATATATTAGTTATTAGTCTTTTTTACTCTATTTTCCCCATCTTCACCTCTTCAATCTCCATTTACAGCAGCAATAGCCCTTGGCCACACAAGCCACTCTCCCTGTGTCGTTCTAAATGGTGCCTAATTCCAGATTACGCAAACCAGTAGGTGAGATGATATTTCTTTTGTCTGGTCCTAAAATAGACGCCTGTGAGCTCCTGCAAGCATCATTTAGTCTAGCTAAATTACCATGACAAGGAGATGGGCAAACGGACAGTGCCTTGGCTTATCTAAGAGAGAGTTGCACTTTAAAAGGATTTTAATGGAACCAATTATTAGGAGGATCTCTTTGCCGTCTGCTCCTCGTGCCACTTGATTGTTCTCGTTATAAATGTCCCTCCTTCCCTTGACAGAGTTGGTCACCATCCCCATCGCCAGCTCGCCTCACTCTTCATCTCTCTCTCTCTCTTGTGTAGTGATGAGAAGGTCAATAGACTACTTTTCACAGCTCTTGAACCTTTTCCATATTTCTTAATTAGGCCAGGCTGTACGTAGAAATGAAGCTGATAGGCTGGCACTTTGTCCTGCTCTCTCACACACAGACACACATTTATATATGGAACATATTCACAGCTTATATTGTATTCACTAGCTGAGTCTGACTGAACATCTGACTGAATACCTGTAAAGGCAGCCTGGCGAATACATAGGTGTTGTCTAGGACTTCATTTCATATACTTTACACTTGACCAAAGCTGTCAATTTGTGCTGCCTCCACTTGTCATGGTACAAACTCATTTGGCATACTAGAAGGGTGTTGGAGAACACATCCTCAGCTTCAGGGGGCAATGGAAGGAAAGATGGACAGAAAGAAGCAGCAGTGGAGGAACAGAGGAAAAAAGCCATTAGAGCCCTTGACATTTTGTTCATGCTTGAAATCCTCAAGTTGTTCTACTGAGAACCAGTCGATTCCAGCACTAATTAGCAATCAGAAGAGTGTCATGCCTCCACCGGTAATTATGCATTTGTATGAAGCTATCCCGCAGCTGGCCTAATGTGGGTACTGTTCCTACCTTCGCCTCACTTCAGATTTTATTCAACCGGTGTGCACTTTAAGCTACAAAGCTGGAAACAAAATAGAGTTTGGAAAAAAAAGGTATAACCAGAATCCATTTAAACTCTGTTGTCTACACTTCTGTCACCCAACCACTATAGCATTTAGATAATTCCATGTCCTTGCTCCACTTCCCAAGCTATTGTGTTTTAAGATGCAGTTTGAGAGGATAATTGTTTTTTCTAACTTCACAATCTCCAGTCATTTGTCCAAGATGCATTAAGTGGCTAGTGTAAGACAATGCACTGGACTTTTTACAGTATGCTTTAATTGAAGCTGTCTCCAAGGAGGGGCTGAGATACTGTGAGAAGGCTGACGATGACAACTCCCAGTCTAGCATTACCACCACCACACAGTCACCTCTCTGTCCCCAGAAAAGAACTTTGGTTTTACTCAATGGTCGATGGTCAAAGGTCGTTCATGAAGAACATTGCTGGTTAATGGACTCTGTCTATATTTATTCCCCTGATTCTTTGCCAAATTGTTGTTATGCATATTTTTTTCATTTGTAGTAGTGTTGGAATAAAAGGCTACACTAAAGCTTTATTTATGATTCAGCGTTGAATCTACTGAGATCATACGCTATAGGTAATGCAAGTGACCTGTGCTATTGTAACTTTTTATAACACTGCATGTGTCTCCTCCACCACATGGTGACTGGAACTCAAGTTGAAACTAAGCAGATTATGTTGGGGTACGATAGATGTTGAACTTGGATACTTTTACTGAAAAGACTGCAATGTAGAAAAAAGAGAAAAAGCTGCATTGTTACTAAATGCAGTCTGTGTCACTGCAATGTGTAGTTACATTTTTGGGTAGGTACATGTCAGGGTACGGCATAGGCTACTGCATAGAATCCAAGGCTAACTGCTACCTAGGCTACAGAGAAATCATAAGAAATGATAAACTAAAAACAAAGTTAAATGGATATTGGTTTGTGGAATTGTGTAAAAAAGATGTATGAAGATGCCAGTGGAATAGGAATAGGCATATAATAAGAAATATCTCCATCAGGCCAAGCAGGCGACAGATTTGTCCTACTGCACAGTAGAAATTTAAGAAATGTGCTGCTACTTCACAGACCAAATTAAACAAAAGATAATGTAAATATTCAAATGCTAACCATCTTATTGTGATTTTTGCAGAGATACAAATCTTATTGAGTTTTCCTGATTGAATAAAGCTTTAGTAGCTATATAAGTACTTTATAGTGTGTGCACAACTGATGGGGCAGTTGCTTAATAATGCTATATTCATGTTTCATAATTTGGTTACATACCATATAAGGTAAACAGCTTATGAGGTACACTCTTACCACTTGCATCACTGCTAGTACAGTAATATATGTTAATTGTAAATGATTCTTTGATGACTACTTTATGATGATATGCATTGTGGTTGTGGATAGAATAATCAGGATGATTAGAAATTATAAGTACATTATCAGTACATTAATATTGAAATGCAAGCCGTTTTTTAGTAGTTTATCACATGTTGGGAAGTGTTATGTTTATGGTGTCATCTTCCTACAATATTAAGATCTTAAGCTAATGCTCATTTGTGCTAATGAAAACCTACAGAAGCCAAACATGTAGTTATCCAGCATTACTGGTAGAAATGGTATTGTTGATGAGGACTAAATGTGTAGTAGGCAACATAGTAAACATGTGTCTCTTGTTGTCTGTTTTATTATTATTACTCTATAAATTAACAAAAGTCTTTCTGCTGGGAAATTTAGATTCCCACAGCACCGCCTGCCTTGTATATCAAGAGAACTCAGAGGAGATGGGGTTAGAAGGATGAGAATGTAGTGGGGGCAAGAGCAGGATCTTGGTGCAAACCCCATGTGTTATCAACTTTCTATTGCTTTGTAACTGGAGAAGAGAAGGAACTAAACACATCTCAGGGTCAGAACATGGCAAAATTAGACGAGAGCTGGTAAAAAGACAGCCAGAGAGACAGCCGGATACACTCGGAGTAAATGTGAGACAAAGTGACAGCACAAAAGGTTGCTTTACAAAGCATTTGCTGTTTCAGGCATGTGTGTCTTTTGCTTAATTTATGGACCTGCTGTTTTAAGGCATTTTAGATTAGTCTGTTCTGGGATATCTCATTCCATGTATCACTGTGTGGGGCTCATTAAAGCTGTGAACGAGCTGCTTCTGTCGCCATCTAATTGGCCTAAGGTGCAATAACCGCCAATCAGGCGATTTGGAGCTCTTTCAGGATGCAGGTACATTAAACTGGCTTTGCATCAAGTTAATACGCAGGGTCTGTTTGGCAACATAGGCCTGATAATATGATTCATCTCTGATGGCTTTTAGAAAACACCATAAAAATATATTCTGGTAATGACTCTGATGTCATCAAGCGAATGGGCTGATGCTGTGGTTAAATGCATGAATGCATGCTTGTATTATTTTCAGTATGTGTAGGAGCTATGGTGGCAATTATGCTTTATTTCCACTCAACTGCACTGTGTGTGGTACTAAGCGTCAACCAAGTCATTAAGTTGGAGTTTTGACCAAGGAGTAGCTCAGTCCTATGTGTGTGTTTGTTTGTGAGTGTTTTGTTTCTGAGGTTTCTGGTTTGTATTTGAATAGGACAGTTGGGTCAGAGCATGGTACATAACGTGTGTGTGTTTGTGTGTATATATATATATATATATATATATATATATATATACATATACATACACAGTATATGTAAGTGTGTACTTCTGTATTTGTGAGGATTTTAGAATTTAAGAATAACTTTGTGGGGATATTTTGTCTTGAAAGAGGGTCTACAGATCTAGAGACAGAATTTAGTTTACAATACTATTAGAATAAAGATAAAATGTTACGCAGTATGTGCAATGTTCAAATTAAGTAGGGGCTAGTATTTGTAAAACATGTTTGTATATGCATGCTTTTTGTGCATTAATATTGTTTAGACTTTTGCTGATGTCTTTGCATCTTTGTAGAGTGTGTTTGTACATGGATATATTTTTATATCATCTTGCAAATGTGTATGGGAGTGTTTTTGCACTTGTGTGTATATGTATTCATGTCTCTGGCTCTGCGTATGTGTGTGTATTGTATTGTGTTTGTTCAGCTCCTTGGAGGACGTGACCTGTGTGGGTAAGGACAGTGTTTAGGGAGGTGAATTGGGAGGAGGCCAGCCTTCTCATTAGCAGGGCAGATGTGAGGTCGCTCTGACCAGATTGCTAGCCACTTCCTTAAAAAAACAGCTCACCAATGGCCTGGCGTGAGACTAACGAAGGGGGAGCTGGGGCATGGAAATGTCCTGTGTTCCTGACATATTGTGAGTAGCCACCAGACAGGGAAAAGCCAGCGGTCTTAACCCACCTCAGAGGCCACAGAGCACTGCACTCCCCCCTCCCCTTTCTTCACAACAACATCCTTGTAAAAACGATGGTCAAAAATAACACAAGCGGAAAACTGCAATGAGCTGCTACTTTATCCCTCCTGGTTCCCTCTTGGGACGATTAGCAACCCAAAGTGAAAGAGAGAGACACAGAAGGGGACGGAGGGTGTGAAGTTGGGCAAAGGAGAGAGGGAAGGAAAGGCATGGAACCAATTTTGCCACAACTTTCAGAGTTGTTTGTTCATGAGATAATGAGAAGGCCATTAGAACAACATATTAGGTAATTACAAGCTGAAAGCCAAATACATAATCTTCTTTTCTCAGCAAAGTCAAGATGGCTATCAGCTTCTGGAGCATGTGAGGTGAGATTTTGATGAGGGACCATTAATTAATTAGTGTTTTGTACCACCTGTTCTTTAATATTACATTTATAAAAGAGGGCATATTTAGCCTGTATGTTAGAATTTAATGTGTTCGATTTAAGGGAATGTAGTGACAAATAATTAAATTCTGAAGTGGCTGCAGGCATGAAGAAAAAAGCATTTTTGTATGTGCATTATACCCACTCACTCAAGCAGTAGGGGAGAGTGAGGTTGCTTCCTAACAGTGCTAATGGCTGTGGCTGTGTGACACCAACTAGAATCAGGTAGACAGGTCACACCGTCAAACAGAGAGCAAGTGCATGGAAAAGAGGGGTCAAGGGCGACTAAATCGCTCGGCCGCTCTTTTTGAGATGACAAACACGTGCTGCTGCCAGAAGGGAACCATTAAAAATAATTTACACAAGCTTTATGTTGGCTGAGCTCTTTTTGATGCAGTGTTTCCCCTGGCAATTATGGCAATGGCGCAGCTCCAGCCATATGGCCAGCCGGGCAGTGGGCCGTAAGGCTCAGGAATACCTGGGTGGTTAATTAAGAGCTGTTGCCAGGGCCATAGGAGGCCAGTCTCAGATCTTCCTCACTCCCACCCCCACCACACTACCATCTCTGCTAACGCTCTAGCTTTCTCCTAGAGCAGACCCTCCACTGTGACCTACTGTTGTCTCTCCTCGCTCACAGGCAGCAGCCACTAGGGAAAGGGAGAGGCCATCGGTAATTATTTGAGATAACATCCCCTGAGTTAAGGTGGGATAGGTGTAAAAAGGAGAAAAAACTATGTGCTGTGTTTGTGTCTTTTTGTTTCTGGATATGTGTGCATGTTCGCATATGTGTGTGCATTCTTGTGTAAGAGTGTATTTTCTCAAATGCATAAAGGTTAACATTACCACTTTCCTTTCTGAGTAAGTGTAATGCTTCTTTAGAATGGAGGACAACGTAGCCATGTTTTTTATGAATGCCTCATTCTGTATTCAGACATCTACTATACTCTGCTCTCAGTAACCAGACCAATTTGAATAAACTATTCCAGGGAGCACTAGCCTCTCTTTGACATTTATTTTCCAGCAACTGTAAAAAAGAAAATATCAATACTGAGCAGGAATTTAGCAGTATTAGCAAGTATTTTTTGAGCTATTATGATAGAAATGTGCTGTAATAAGTTATTATGGTACATTTTTGTTTAGGCTCTCAAGAATGTAGCAAAAGTTGGTCAGTCTCAACATGCAACATCACATTATGGCCACAGTATTGTCAACTAGTGGTGGGCAATAAAGACTTATAAACTATAATCACAATATTTTACCACATTTTTTGTGTTAACTATATAAATTACAATATGACAATAGTACAGTTCATATGTCAGTGTATCTTTTTAATGGATTAAGCCCTACATTTATTAAGGTAAAGTGAGTTGAAAGGAGATGTTGGGGTTTGATGGAATAATGTTTTTGTTTAAATTGGATAAAAACATTGTGTGTGCAGTAACTGTTGGCCTTTCTCTGTCCTTAACCAGTGTTGTGAGCAAAACAATAAAAAACAGTCACAAATCTGAAAGATCTGCAAGATAAAACAGGTTGTTGTGGATTGGATATTTTGGCAGATATAAATATGTTGCCCGTGTACATTTAATTGATATGTTAAGTATCAACATTGTGACTTGTCATTTACATTAATTGCGAACATATGGCCATTATGGTAATAGAAGAGTATTTGTTATTCCAGTTTAGTTGTATTGCCCAATATTATTTTCTTCTACTACAATTTGAAACCAAAATTATTTTCAGCTCATATCACTAGTCTTCCTCTATCTTTTGACCTTACTGCGTTATCTTGGTTTTTGATGTTATAACATATAGCTTTGACCTTGGCTGAGATCTTCACAAGCCTCCTGTCTAAACATATTGATATTCATAAAAGCACTATCACTCTATCAATCTGCTAGACAGAGATCTAATACAGTATAATGAAGCAATAATGAGGAATTTTCTCTTGTTAAAATGTCATTTATGTAATGAATAAAAGATGATGGGTTCAGCTGTGTCTGCTTTGTTCTCAATCAGTCTTTTTTTTTTTTTTTTTGCTCTGGCCTGTACACTAACAATGGCGTCATTGGCAGACATTGTCCCGATAATCAGCCAAAATTGCTTCATGTTTCCACTGTATAAACAATCATTAGGATGTTGTTTTGTTCATTCGCTTCGCCTCAGTCTTTCATTTGTGAACAGTGGCTGCAACAAAAACACTGACAGCTTCTAATCTAAATCTGTGATAGTTCAGAATGTCCTGATTGTGACAGCATAGCAAGGCAAATACATTTGTGATTTTGTCTGTGAGTGCATGTATTTGTGCCCCTCTATATGTGTGTATGTGTGTGTCAGAGACCCCCTGCTGACTCTCCCCCTCATCTCCATATTCCTTTCTGGGAAATGTAAATGGATACATGATTATCTTTACACGGACCCAAGCAGGGTATGGGACCCTATCCTTCACTGTGACTAAAGAAGAGTGGGAAATTTTATGGTACAAATTATAAATGATTTATGTGTGTAGTGTATGGCATCTTTCCCCTGATAACCTCTCCTGTGAGTTTTTACATGCTCGTTTTTCAGCTGAGATTCAGCAAGGTCCCAGTGATGTAGTATGCTCTCCCTGTACCTCTCTTAACAATAAAACGCAATATCTGTCTGCTTGTCTGTTTTCAGTTTTCAGTCGTTTACACTGACCTGGTATCTTATGGTAATAAATCCCAGTGAGTAAAGTAGAATTATATACTTGATGCTGAATAATTGGTCATTTTGGTTGCAGGCTCCCCAGCTTCACATTATAGTGATAATGAAGGCCTGCTGAATATGGTGATGAGTGTGCATGTCGGATATGTGTCTCTGCATGCATCTGTCATATGTGTGCATGCATGCCTCTGTGTGAGTGTGTGTGTGTTGCAGAAGTGTCTCCTGAGTCAGGGATTATTGCTGATAGATTATTTCTTCAGCCCCCTCGTTATCACCGGATCAAACAGACATGTGACCCGCACTTCATCACTCTATTCACCCTCCTTTTAAACCGAGCTCTGGAGACCTGCACAGAAAGCTCCTGGACCCAAATATATGGGGCTGGGTTGACACCAGAGGCCCATAATACTGCTGCACTGGGACTATTTTGCATAATTATAAACCCTTGCTAAGAATGTGTGCAGTATTTTTTTCACTAGCCTTTTTAGCTTCACTGCTGAGAAAACCCTATATGAAAATTTTTATCCCATCTCATTTATCTCACTTATCTGTCTCATTCTGTTTGCACTTGAGGATTTTAAAAGAGATAGCTCTTTAAAATATTATACTTGTCCGTTCCATACTGTCCTGGCCTCTACTGTCCAGACTCATGTTTCAGTCCCTGTTATTATGTGATATTGTCGTCACCTGTCCTCATTACTAGTTGAAGGACAGGCCCTTTGATGCTCATTAGTGAGCGTCCCTCTGTCAGGAGTACAGACTAGTCATAGGGAGGTGGTGTGAGCTGCAGCTATGAGAGACTGTGATGTCAGCCAACCTGTGTATACCATGACAGTGGTGACACCCCGACGGTCTTGCTTTTGTCAGGGGGCCCTAACGAGGTCATCACTGTCCCTGAGACAGGGGTCACCCTTACATTTGACCCCTGTCCTTACCCACGCTGTAATGTCAACAACTCCTCCCATCACCTGCCTGGCGGTGTCCCTGCGCTGCCCTCCTTCATTGGCTGGTGGCATGCCGAGCTGTCATGCAAGTGGGCAGTGTGTGTGTGTGGAAATCAAGGTGGGTTGATGTCTTTTAATGAGACAGACGTAGAGCCCCGCTAATGTCCCCACCTTCGTTAGGCAGGACCCAGCTGCAGCCTGTCAGCCCCCTTATTAAGCTCAGCCCTGGTGGGACGGCTAGGCAGGGCAACGTGGCTGATGCTCTGTCTGTCTATCAGTTGGTCAGCTTCTCTTCTCCTCTCTCCCCTTGGTGAACCTTAGTCTCCAGGGTGGAAAGCAAGCTCTGTCTGCCTGATGGCATGGTACTGTATGTCAGGGCTGTACTCTCTGCTGTTTTCCCTGGTTCCTGGGAGGTGGTTGGCTAATGATCCACCGACAGGGCTTTGGGGCGCTCCACGGCATTTTGTTTCCTGATTAGAATGCAGCGGCGGCCTTTGTCAACAGCGATGTCAGCCGCTGTAAGGACAAAGCATTGTTACCAGGAGCATAATTAAATCTGTTTCCTGTGAATCTGCCACCTGTGTTGACCAGGCAGTCAGGGATTCAGAGATTGTTTTTTTCACCTCCCACCACTCTGTATTTTGTGTTTATTCTCTCCCCTCTACTACCCCTGCATTTGTTGTTGTTTCTATTACGCTTTGAAACAGGGAACCAGCTACATAACAGGGAGAAAATATTATTGTAGTTTTTGAGGGAGAGTTTTTTGGGGGGGAATTATGAAAACAGTAGCAGATATAAATTAGAAAATAAATGTGTGATCTTTTACTTATCCTTATGTTTTTTTCCTCAGATGCAGATTGCAGCCCAGAACTTTGACTGACTGTGATTAATATCTTTACAAATTGCCTAAAAATGTTTATATTATTATTTTTAAAATATATAATTATTCATTTAGTTGCATATGAATAAATGTTACATAATATATACTATATATATCAGCTTTCCTATTTATATAGGATGCTATAATTTCATTTGTGTTTGTATGTATTCACCATGTATATTTATTCTTTTCATCTATTGTGACCCTGTTATAAAAGGCTGCAGTTATCTCTCTCATCAAATACGCAGTGACATGTGAGCCAGAGCTAACCAGACCATTAAAGGCAACAGCAGTCCCTAGGATATGGAGTGGTCAGAAATTAATTGGCCCCATGGCTGTTTGAAAGCACAGGGAAAACAACTCCATGGAGTGTATCAGGATTTCCCACATAAAATATGTCAATTTTCCCAGCTCAAGCCAGCAATAATGACCCCATGGTGCCGTACAGTGGTGTGACAACACAAATGACACTACACTGTGTGCTAATGACATGGGATGTAGTCACTGGGTAAACATGGCAATTAAACAACAGTCTCAGACTGAGTGGGGCACACATAGAACCTTCACAGACCCTGTTGTGTCTTTGTCTTAGCGCGCTCTCTCCCTTGCTCTCTTTCTCTGTTTCTGTCTCTCTCACTCTATGAGACATTTGCATGCTGGAGGCATAATTGGCTGGTCTCATGGTGGCAGTGGCAGTATTCCTAGAATGAGGACATCTCAATGCACCTCACACGTCCTCACTGTCACAAGGCTCGCTGCTGAAAGCCTTCCTGACACAAACACAGCAACACAGAACGCTCCCACAATGGCAGCCATGTCTGCTCCCACTCAAACTACACCCTGTGACAAGAAGGAGCTGAACTAAGCACATTTCTCTTCCCCCCTTACAGTTTCCAAAGTTCAGGATTACCGTCAGCATGCAGGAGCACTGCTGGAGAAGTTTTTTTGCTCTCTGAGGAGGCTATGTGAGAGAGTTTGGAGGGTGACAGCCAAGGCGTAGCAGTTTGCTGAAGGAAACTCATATTGAGTTTGAGTATGTAGGCACATTTGAACATGCAGTAACTTATATAAGTGGCACATTTTGTATGCATGATGGACTGAATTCAAATCTGTTGTCAGTTGAAATGTAACACACCACTGTGTTACATGTTTCCTATTTCAGAAAAAAAAAGGAAGTAGCAAAATGTGACCAGCTGATTACGTCTGTAGTGTTAATCTCCATCCATTATCACATTTCTCCGTCTTTGATTGAATCGTATATATCGAGTATATATGGCTACCCACAGGTGACCTACAATGTGCCATAGTGTTTAACACATACTCGTCACATTGATAGAGTACTTCTGCCTGAGCCTTATTTCACTCACCCGTAGAACAATTAGCAATGCTAAGCAATTTTGCAATTAACAGCCTCATAACTGTCACATGCCCCAATTTTAAATCAGCAGGAGTAATATCTGTTTTAGACCAAAGTTTAATTACAAAGTAAAGCATTTGCATTTGTAGTAATTATCATTTTTAAATGACATTATTATTCCTTTTTTTTTTTCATTTTTTGAAATGCTGCATCTCTACAGGCAATGCACCTCCCGGTGGCCAGAGATTTATTTGGAAGGGTTTGTGTGTAACTGTCACACTCACACAGAGAAATCACACAAAATCTGATAACAATACATTCTGAACTTGGTGATAAAGAAATAATGTTTTAGGTGACTGAATGAGTGACTGCCAATGCCAGAAGAATAGCATTCACTTCAAGCTTGACATTCTCCATCAAACCACAGCATACTCTTGTGAACAAACAGTCTGTCTAAAACTCTAAATGGGCTCAGTCAAAATGGATGCTAGAGCCCAGTCAAGGCTTAAATCATCTCTCTGTTGAGCTCAAAAGAGAAGCGTCGAAGCCAGAAAATAGAAGAGTCGGGCTGATGGAATCTGGCGCAAACACATTCCCACCTTTCCAATCTTATTTTCGTCTCTCGCCTTCTGCCTGGTTCCCTTTCAGGGGCTTAGTGTACTTTTTATGTCCCAGTGCGTACAAAGTCTATCAGAATGCATTTGTTTCAGGGAGCCCCCATTCACTTTCAAAGGGTTAAACAGACCATTCACCGACCTGTCAACATTCCCTGGCCCGCCTCACGGAAAAGTCTGCTCGAGTTTTGTTCCCGATCAACACTTGTCTCCTCGGCCCGTTGTTGCTCGCGTCGTGTAATATCCATGACAATCGTGTTGGGCTTTTCAGGGGGCTCTGTAGCACCCATTCTGTGGGGCCACTTTCAGGCCATAAAGAGCTTTATTTGTGTGGATTTGAAAGAGTCATGTGAAGTGCCCTCAGGCTGGAATCCTCTTCAGCGGGTCACCACTGTCTCAATAGGCTTCACACTCACAGGCGGTCATCAGTACTGCCCTCACGTTCTTATGAAGCAACATCAACGCCACTACTGCAAGAGTTCTGAAAGTCCTCTGAAAGGTGCACTACAGAGAAGCAGAAGTAAAATGGGTGCTACAGAGGGAGAGAAAAGCACAGGAGAGAGACAATAGTGAAAGTGACAGAAAAGTAATATATTGGGCTTGGATGACACAGTATTTTAAGCACTTGACTTGTCTGGGTGTCTAACATCGGCGACACCAGAACCCCTTCTGACCCAACCGCCTGACGTGTGTGGACATACACAAATCACACAGCAGCCGAAGGCACTGAGGGCCAGGTCGTGGGAAGTAAAAGAGTTTCAACGGCGTATTCATTTTCATGGACCATATGGAAATTCTGTTGTGTGCACAGCGGACGCGTTAGATAGTAGTGACCCTAACGGCCATGTGTGCGTATGCTGAATGGTAAACAATGTAGAGTGGGGCGTCACCCTGACCCTCGGCATATGGGTATCCATTCTAAAGAAGGGTTTTCACAAACACGCTACGCTGCCTGCCAGGCCCTTGGGACTTTGATTTGTTAATGAATTGCTCTATTGACTTGCATCTTCGCTTGCTTCATTAGAAGACACCAACAACACTCCCTGTTTTTCGTTTCGCCCCCTTCTTTTTATTCCACCCCAAACTCAGAGAGGAAGATGTGGGCAGACGGGGGTGGGGTGAGGATGGGGGGTGAGTATTACAGAATGCTATTGTATGTTTGACTTAAATCTTCAGGCTTGTCATCTGTTTTTGCCCCTCTTCTATCCCTTCTATTATTTAGCCCAGCTAATTTGTATTGTGGCAATTTAAGACAACTCTCCAGTGCTCAGTGATGCAAGAGAACAAACGTAATGCCCCACTCCACCGCCTCCCTGTCCTACTCCCCCACCCTTACACCCACATCTCAAGCAGGCCATGGCCCAGGACCAGCCTCCTCTAAATCTATTTCCCAGTCCCTCCCCAGCCCTCATTACCATGTGGAGACAATAATGGTTTTGTCAGGACGATACCTGCTTTACAAGTAGCAGATTATTGTGTCCCGCCAGTGTTAACACAACAAGTACAAGCCCTCTGTCTGTGGCCATTCCACCGGCTGTCAGCACTCATCCATAATGGAAGTGTCACACCATAACACACGGCACACAAAGACGTGTGACCCTCCAGCTACATGCACAAAGACATACAGGCTCTATAAGACTTACACAACATATGGCTACAGCATTAGGGCCTGTGGTTCTACCACAAAACTCAACTGAGCCAAAAACTTCCTACCCTTTGTCCTTAAAATGTGTTGCCCCTGGCTGCTAGGCCACACAGTGCCATGGTTGTGCACCAATTACACCACACTTTACCAGAAGTACCATCTGCATGCCAAATGCACCATTCTGTCTGAGCATTCTGTTCCAATAGGTGTGAATTTTACAGGCCTAGAAGTGTATGAAAGACAGCAGGCATCTTATACATGTGAGTGTTTATTTTGTTTTTTGCTGTTCATGAATTTTTGCTTGTGTGTTTTGACACTGCATATATCCAGGCATGTAACTAAATCGAACGTGATTTTCTTTCTTCAGCGAAAATATCTGATGTTGCAATTCAACATCCAGATGTGTGACTTCAGCATTATTAACATTTCTTACGCTTGGTTTAGGCATCACAGCATGGCGTTAAGGTCAGGGAAAGACTCTGGGTAAATAGACATACATTTAACATAATTTAACAGTCACTTCATGCACACAGCTTCTGGATTAAAATTTTTTTACCAAAACACAACCTTGCTCTAACACCAATATAAGTCCTGTTGTAGCCTAAATCCAACCTTATGCAGGACTTTAGTCTCAATTTTAAGTCTGTGGCTTGTCAGCCCTGCATGGTATACGCCCGCCATCCACTCCAACCATCAACCAACAGTTTTATGCCTATTTATTTGCCTTTGGAATTTGCCTTTATATCTCATGTCCTAGAGAGACTGGTACTGACTCATTTGAAGTCTCAGTTGGAAACGTTTCCAGACCCACCATCACCCAAGGTTGGAGTAGATCAAAGCTCTCTCTCTCACCTGGCCAAAGCAGGAAGCACTGTGAGGATCATGTTTTCAGGTGTACCAGCAGTGACATGGAGTCAGAGTACAGAGGCCTGGTAGACCGCTTTGTGAAGTGGTGTGAAAACAACTGCCTGACTTTAAATGTGATTAAGACCAAGGAGATGGTTGTGGACTTTAGGAGAGGAGGTGAAGGTGGTGAAGGGATAAAAATACTTGGGAGATTTTCTGTCTACAGAAAGGGACAGAGCAGAATCTACTTCTTGGGGAAAACCTAAGTCATTTAATGTGTGCAACAAGATGTTGCAAATCTTATACCATTCTGTTGCATCTAGTCAAATATTCTTTGCTACTAGCTGCTGGGGAAGTAAGCATCAGATCCGGGGACACCAACAAACTGATCAGAAAGGTTTGCTCTGTGTTGGGGACTTCAGTGGAACCCTTGGAGCAGGTGGTGTAGAATAGGATGCTGCACAAACTACTGAACATCATGAGGAACAGCTCGCTTCATCTCCACAGCCTGCTGGTCAAACAGCGGGGCAGCTTTAGTCATAGACTCCTCCAGCTCCTCTGTGACAAGGAACAGTATAGGAAGTCATTCCTGCCAGCAGCTATCACTCTGTACAATAACTATATTATGATAGAGCGCTCTGCTCCCTCAGTTTAACTATCTGTCTGTGGGACAGACTTTATTTTCTATTATTTCACATCTGATCCTCAGTTCATACAATTACAACATGTATAGTAGTATTTAGAGTTTTCCTTCAGACTGTTTAAGTGCAACATGTTTCTGTTTTAGAATTATTTTATAGGTATTTTTATGTGGCTATTGTACCTACTCTTTATTGTCTTGTGTATTTTCTGTATTTTTTCTGTAGATCTTTTTAATGGCTGCTGCAACAATGGAATCTCTCTATTTGTAATACAGTCACATAGTGAGCGTCATGTATGTATACATATACATATATATCTATATCTATATATATCTCTATATATATCTATCTATCTATCTATATATATATAGATCTATATATATACATATATAGATCTATATATATATATAGATCTATATATATCTATATATATGGTCTGAGGATTGAGTCATGGCAACTGGACTTCTTTCTTCCAAGTAGAGACGTTTCGTTCTGCATCCACAGAACTTT
>JAUYWH010000018.1:20338020-20375835 GCA_034779795.1 Ctenopoma multispine | reverse complement strand
GAAGAAAGAAGTCCAGTTGCCATGACTCAATCCTCAGACTACTTTACCTGGATGACTGAGAATCTTCACAGACATCTATATATATGATGTGAATCTCAAACAATATCTGTCACTGGCAGTAGACAAATGAACTTATTTAACCTGTGAACACTGCCTGGCTGAGGGAATTTCCTGTGACTGTACATGTGAGGAGTCAGTGGGTCAGCTGGAGAAGCTTCCTGCCCTCTGCAGAACGGAGGACGCCTGCTGTGTGGGTATAACATGGCAGGCCAGGTCTATTGTCTGGAAAGAGGATGTACTCTGGTGTTGTCTTGACTCTGGGCTGGGACACAGTGCATATGACGCATGAAAGCTCTCGCTGGCTGGACCCAAAACGTCAGGGTGGAGCATGTCACTCTTGCTGTGCGTTGTGGCCTGGCGTGGTGAGGATTAGTTCAGTGGAGTGGATAACTAATCTCTATCAACAGGAAAAAGGTCACTTCTGAAATTGTTTTAGGAACTGGGAGATAAAAATATTTTATGTTTATGAACAATTTGCTAAATGATGGCTACCCTTGGCTGAACTTCCAAAATGGCTGATCAATCATGACACAATATATACAGTATATACTGCATTTACAGTATTATGTAGAGTTCTCTGCTGGCACTATCATAAGTGCAGACTGCCACGTGGTTCTTGACCTGGATCTGAGGTAGTCAGATAGGGATAGTGCTGGACAATAGATGAACTAAAAGGTTCAGGCTGTCATAAACCTCACTGCATGTAAGATAATATGTTTTCAAGATAAACACCATGAGCACTGTTTCTTGGCAATCAGTGTTTTTAAATTAATTACAGAGCTCACACATTAATTTTGACTATCTTATTAAGACTAATTAAAAAATGATTGGAGTTGTCAGCCCTCTATACATATCATTTAAAGACAGTTGTTTTTTTTATAATAGAAATCAAACTTAATTCAACTATCTGCAGCCTGCTGACTAAGACTGGACTTAAATTACTCCTAAAACAGTAAAACAGTCATTGAGTCATTGAATGCTACCATCTGTCATTTGAAAAAGATAACATTTTGGACATCATAAACCTTTAAGGAGACCTTCATTTATATTGTATGGCTTAAAATGTACACACTAAAATTACAATATGCAATGTAGTGATGTACCTTAATCCTTAGGAGAATCTTAAAAACTATAGACTACAATTATTTCACATGAAATGCAGTCTCTGGTTTCTTCCTTCATACTGTACAGATCAGTTAGTTAGATGTGGCCTGTGCGACAGACTGGACTGAAAACGTTTACCACATCTCACAGAGCAATTAGGCAGGCAGACTGATGAGGAGAGACATAGCTAAGCTACCCGATGGGGCCACTCATTTCTACTGTGATGCATCAGAAACAGTTGGGTTTCATTTCATATGCTGCTGTGCTCGGAGGAATCTCAATATTTATCCAGTTTTCCTGGCCATGGCACCTGCTGAGGGAGACATTAGTCATTTGTAAGTATTAACATGGGCATCCCCTCCTTCCCTCATCTTCTCTGTCTCTCTCTCTCCTTGTCTTCCTCCTTCCTCTGCACTCTCACTCCCTCCCTCTGTGAGTACACTGTCAGTCATGTTGTAGCCTTTTAAATGTCATCCACTTACTGTGGAGAGCAGTCGCCCCACTTGACAGTTTTATTGGGAGATGTTGTAATGATGGTGATGAGAGAGAGAAAAAGAGAGACACAGAGAAAGAGAGAGAGAGAGAGAGAGAGAGAAAGAGGGGGGTAGGACTGGGGAGAGGCATCATCGAGTCAAATCAAATTAGAATAATCAGAGTGATGTGATTAATAGGAGTGCCATTGTGGGGTAATCATGCACAGCGATCATCACTGCGGTGGACTTCAAATTAGCGTGCCCTGCAGTGAGGCTTTGATCTGGCAAGCATCAAATAAAGCTGGGCGTCAGGTTGTCACTTTCTTAAAGTACACCTTCGCCTTGACGTCTTTTTGCAACACTAAAAATAGAGACGGAAGACAAAACGTGACAAAAGGCTGAGGTACAGTCGACAAATGATCATGACTGCTCTGTGTGGCACCTGCAACTGTGAGCCACTCAGGAAGATCTGCACATCAGTTTCTTAAAGTGGACTCAGAATCTTAAGCATAGAGGTAAGAAAAAGACAAAGCTTAAGTGCTAGAAAGGAAGACATCAAAGTGACATTAGCTCTATTGAGTTTTTTTATTTTTATTTCAAGTGCATGTCTGTCAAACTCAGGTGTAGTTAAAGCTGCAGAAATCACAAGTAATTATTCACTTACTCCATTTGTAATTTTCCTGACTTTAATGCACAGCATCCTGATGGGATGTGTAATGTATATATTTGCTAGCCTTTTACGCTTAAGTAAGCAATTATTAATATATAGTAATAACATAAATATTGCTATTGTTATAAGACTACTGAAATGGGATAAAAAATAATCTGAATTTTAGGAAGAGAAGGCCTCACTCTTATGTCAGTGACACTTGGATACATATATGTGAAGAAAAAGAGACATTTAGGAGGTGTCAGTGAACATGTAGTTGAGTTTGTGAAAGCTCAAATGTCATGGAGACTGTGCTTGGTCTCTGAAACACAGACCTTGCCTCTCTCCCCACTACAGGAATACTGACATTTTCATTAAAAGGTCACCAATCTTTTCATGTATTCACTTCAGCTTTTAATGTGAGAAAGGTGAGCAAGAGAAAGGAGAGAACAGAAGTGAGTGAGAGGACGAGAGAGAGAGAGAGAGAGAGAGAGACAGGATTTAGACATCGACAGAGATGAAGCAGGACTCTAAGAGATACAAGATCAAAAAGAGAAAAAGACTAAAGCGATCAGTTCTCAGACCAAGGTCAGAACTCAGAGCTATGAGTTACATAGTCCTAGTTCCTATCTCATACAGATATAGAGCTTTGAATGGTTGACTGTATGCAGCTTGGTTGACTGCCCTTATAGTGTGTCTTGCAAGGTGTACTGTTTATAAGGTTCTGATGTCCTTGCAATATAGTATTATTATTATGAATGTGGCAATCCTAAATCAGAAACCAAAGCAAAATCCAGTTTGATTATGATGTTAGTGTCGGTGTTAATTACATTAATTTTGACTGTATTTCAGCTAGCCAATATTCTCACTATATCTCACTATTGGTTACTTCAAGGTTGTTTTTAATGCCTCGCATAAAAGGACAGACTCAAACAAACTATTTAATGGTTAGCCAAGCAACCATAAGAATGAGCATTTAAATCAGCATTCATATGTAAAATAATTCAGCATTAGTACAAGAGGATATCCATTACTGAGCTAATACTTTGAAGTGAATGCCAAAATAAAGGGAGGCCTTTTAGCTCTCTAATTTACTAGGTCAATAGCAAGAAGTTAAAAGATGCCCCATTTAGCTGTTTAAATGAGGATGTAGAAATTTTTCCTCTGAAAATGGATTAAAATAATTTGGCGAGAATAATCATTTAAATAGCAATAAGGACCCAGAGTGTATCTATTGAGCATAAAATAATTTCAAGTATAAATTAAATAGCTTATTACTGCCTTTCATTTCCTTGAGGGAATCATCTGCACTTCTTTTTTCTCAGCCCCCTTGGTAGATGGGGTAATTTTCTTTGGAGGTTGGTGGAATAAGCGCCGTGCAGCCGCATGTTCAGCAGGGAAAGTACATGAAAGTCTTCTGTTTTACACAGTGGATCTCATTCTCCATGCTGTCCATATTTCTGTCTGTCTATCTTGAGACTAGTGCTAAAGCTCCTTAGTCTAACAGCGTTAGAAGAGAAAAAGAGACCTTGTAACTGCAGCGCAATGCGATTCTCAAGAATAAATCCAAGTCTAATCTTTTATGCCTTACCTGTCAGAAATCCTTCACTCACTATGCCCCGGCATTCCTTTACTCATTGTCAATGTGTCAGAGAATTGCTGAGATAGGTTAATTTCAACACCTTTCAGTTGATTTAAACCCCAAAATTAAGTTGTGCAATAGACTGGCCTGGGAATGTTTCAGCATTGGAATGCAGTGTTCAGAGACTAGAGGGACTGGAGCCACAGGCCCTAGCTCTGACTGTGTGACGTTAGTGTGGTGGCATGGCAGAAAGCTAAGGGCCCGTTTGGCCCTGACAGCTGCGTTTGCCCACAGTAATGCACCCTGCTGGCTGAGGCCAAGGCCTCTCTCCTGCTGTCAGCACACCGATCGGCTTTCATGGATCATCCCTTATCTGCCGAATCTGTCATTGCAGTGGAGGGCTTCTTTTGGGGGGCTTTAAACCATGCTGCCATGGTTCACAGGCTCCAAGCCCCCCTTATGGATACTTTGTGGTCTCTCTGTCTTTCTGTCTCGCTTTCTTTTTCAATCCATGTCCCACTCTCTTTCTTACTTTCTTTATCACTCCATCTTACTCTGTCATTCCGATTTTGTCTCTCCTCTGTTTGTGAATGATTGAAGGTTAACCTGAGATGCAGAGCGTTGGAGCTGGGGGCTGGTGGATAGTTGGAGTGTTGAGGAACAGGGGAGTGTTCTGGGAGGGAAGAGGCTTTTGTTTGTTTGGACAGATGCACAGACCCATCTCTGAACTTCTGTCAGTGATCAAAGGAGCCGATGATGTAGAACAGATTCATGGGCCGTGTCTTATCAGCCCTTGCTCCGGCCCTCATCCATCATCCTGAGCCCTCGTCCGTCTCATTCTGATGACGGCACCCTAAACAAGGTGCATTAATCACTGCCTCTCGCTTCTTTGGCCAGGTGGTCTCATGCCCTCCAGACATCGACACTAGCTCAGGGTGTACCGAGTACACACCCCAGCCCCTTTAGGCAGCTTTGCTTACTGGGTCTACTCCTTTTCTACCACCAGCTACTGGTGTTCTTTCAGCTGGTGACTTTCAGCCTTGAGAATTTAGTTAAAAGAAAGTACACTGGCACACTGTCAAAAGTACACATGTGCTGATACTTGCATGAACATATGCTCCACATTTTGTACGTGCCATATGCACAACGCGGAGGACTTTTGGTGTTTTTCAGTATATATGTCCTCTCCTCTCGCTGGTTACCTTCGGTCACAGGCATCCCCCATTATTGATTTCAAATGGAAAGTGAGTCATTGAGCTTGTAGAGGATAAAGGGGAAAACAGCTTAAGTGGTTCCTTTGTGTCAGCAGGTTAAGCAAAGCGTTTCACACAGGCTTTTACAGCTAGAGATAGTGCCTTTGTGCCTGAAAAGACTCAACTTAAAACAAATGCCAAATGTGACACCAAAGGGTAATGGCTACACACAAAATGAGGTGTTTCTAAGGGAAGGCTTATTTGTCACGCCAGGCTGTACTCTCCTTCAAAAGTTTCAGAGGTGAAAATAAGACTTTGTTAGAGAGTTTCTGGGCTAAACTAAAATGAAGCATTTCTTGTAGTAGTGAGTATCAGAGTCATATCAGTCAAAAAGAAAAAAACTGTTTTATATGTGAATAGGAGGTATGTTGTAGTATATGTTAGCAACAGTGACCTCAGCAAATTACCATTATATTTCTGGCCATGTTGGGCTCCCAGGGATGGTCATAGCTGTGTGGGAAGGAGGTCAGGAGGTCGAATGCCAAAGCATAGTGTCATGAAATTCAGAGTCAAATGACATAGCATGTGTGGTTGAAGAGCCTAGCAGATGCACAGGCAGTAGACCGACAGACACACACACACACACACACAAAGTCAAAGTCATTTCAGAGGTGAGATCTTAAGCAAACAGATGTTGACAGAAAGGCTACAAGTTCATCTCAAGGTGAGGAGACATAAACACACAGGAAGCCATCTCTGATGGCTGGACACAGAAGACATTCAGACGAGGCTATGTAGTAATGATATGGGAACACACAAATTCAACTATCAGCCAACTCAATATTTCTCCCATAGATAGTTGCATAACCTTGCTGTTGTCCTTGGACTGTGAACTGTTAATAAGCCTATTTGTTAAAATGACACTGGCAGGCAGCATAAGCTTGGTTCCTCCAATCCCTCAGAGTAGAAGTCAGTTATGCCCCCTCTGAGCTCATCTGGCAGAGGTGAGGGGATATCACTCTGACTGCTGTGACAGCTCTACTTTAGCATATTCATGACGAGTAGAGTCTCATTTCACAGGTGTATTAAAATACCTCTAACCCCTTTCTTATAGAAAGCCTCATCTCGCAGTGCAACGTCTAGACGCCATGCATGAAAATCGATGGGGAAAATATGTAGAAATATAAGCATGCATCAGAGGCCGGGTCAAGAACCTAATTTCACAGTGACACCGGGGGTAATTTGACTCCAGAAATGTTTGTCAATTCGCCATTCATTTGAGCAGGCACGGCATTGTGAGGCCTCCAGTGTGAGTGCAAGGTGGCCAACCTGAACGTCTGTATTTATGGTGCACTTTTGTGAATACATTACGCCTGTCACAATGAAATAAGTGACATACTTACATGCTGCGAGGAGTAAGTCCAAAGGGGTGAGCACCGGGCGAGGGAGAGATAAGGGGAGAGGTAATTAGTACATTCATCTTTTTTATGATATCATTTTTCAGACATATATGATCACAATGTAAATTAGAAATAAGGAGGGACCTGCAGAAAATGGAATTCATCTGAAGTGGGTCAATTGCTCTACAATAGCAGTGCTGGGAGGCCAGGTGTAATTTACGGTGGCGCTTGGCCCTCTCTCTCTCCTGCCATGCACCTGGCAGAGTCTGATACCCTGCTGCACCCCACAGCTGTTGGGCCTCCTCTCCCACAGATAACACTCTCCAAATGAGATTCATTTAGTGCACAGAAAAGAAAGAAAGGAAAAGAAAAGGCAGAAGAGAGGAGACAAACCTGCTTTCCCTTTTTGCACCATCTTTCTGTCTCTCTCTCCCGTGATTCAGTACTAAGCACTTACTGTAATGGCATTCTATGGATTATTGATTTTTGATTTGGTTTTTCTGCTCGGCAGATGCCCCTCGTTTTAGCGGAGCCATTACCTCTGTAACGATTAGAAACAAAAAGTTAATTATGTAATTATAAAGCCAGTAACAGCCTGCGCTGGTTTACCCTGCTTTAGTCGGTTTAAACATTATCTCTTGTGTGCACATCATAACAGGCGGAATGTGAGGAGAGGAGATTAACGCCTTGGAAAGCAGATGCGGAATTTAATTCTCCAGTCCATGGCTGCCTGGGAAACCATTAAGTAATCACAACATTCTCCCTCGATTAAATTCACGGCTGCCACTTTGCACACAAAGGGAAGGGGGAAGAAGAGGTGCCTGCAAAGCTCTCCCATTTTTATTGACTGTAACGTCAGTCCCTGCCTGCAGGCACAGATGAATAAAACTGTTAAATAGCGTGCCTCAATCTGTCAGAAAATGAAAAGTTTGAGTGGGCAAAATAAAATCTAAGTAAAATAAAAAGGAGGAGGTATGTTGCGATGTGTTAAGCCCGATAAAGCTCACTCAGAGCGGCTAAAATAAATGGGGGAGCAAAAAGATGCACTTGATATTTCCCCATTATTTTCAGTCATTTTACTCTACCACAAATGATTTTTGTCGCCAGCAGCTACAGATAAGGTTGACGGAGAGAGAAAGTGGTTGAATTGGACTTAGTTTAAATGCATACAGTCTGTGCAGGCATGCTCACACACATATACATATATATATGCAGCTGAGACACACAATTATTGACAACCTAAAATGCATACAGCAAGTGTGACTAATTACTTGTGGATGGGTATGTGAGGAATTAATATGGCCTTGAAATGATATTTATTTAATGTTACACAGTGAAGCTGCTTGAAACAGCCCTAGAGGGATAGAGGTCAAAGGGGTGGTCTCCATCTATGAACGAGCACTTAAGGGCAGGGAGAGGGTCCTGCTCTGATTAATTGGGTAATTCATTAGTTTGGTTAAGTCGTTTAGGAAGATGGGTGAGACGAGGGCCTATAACCTGAGGGCTCTGCAGAGCGCTAGCTACAGATGAGGAGGAATGCTGTGGCTAATGCATGATAACAACATCAAATGAACTGTGAACGAATACACATCTACAGAGCCATTAACCAGAGTAGCTGTACTTCCATGAAAACTAGCAACAAACAAAGGAAACTCATATATAAACACAAATGCCCTTTCATATTATAGAAGTGTATACATGTTGAGAATTACAGTGCAGCAAACATGGGCGTTTGCAGAGCTCATATTGACAAGCATTAATCCTACATGGAGGTTCAAGTATGTGTTATTGACTGTGTTATTGAATGGGGAGTGTGTATGTTAAAGGGTAGTTCCTTGTGCTGTATTTAGATAAGCTTTAGTTCAAAGTGCCTGCCATTATCTATCATGCTCTTTGGGTTATCGGGCTGTAAGGGGCTCTAGCTCTGACTGCCGAGCAGTGTAGACCTGTGTACATGTGTTGTGTGTAAATACGACACAGTTTTTTTCCATAGCTATATTTACACATGCTTCTTTAAAACCATTTCCACATGCCCAGCTTCTTTTCAGACCCATACGGGGCCCAGTGTGAGTGCCAGTCTGTTGCTACACTCCCCTCCACTCCTGTCCATCAGTTCCTTCCCAGGAGCCCTCAGTTGTACCCCAGGGGCCTGAGGTCTGCGCTTCCCTAGTCCCTCTTCACTCTGCACAAATGCCAGGATCAGGTTTGGGAAAGGCAGCAGTTTTTTGTGTACAGTGGACAGCTGGTACATTCCAGATAACAGCTGAATTTAATGTGAAAACAAAGGCAAAGAGCATTGGCTTCCTCTTTGTCTATCCCTGGCTATTGATGAGCTTCTCATCAGGCCCAAATGGTTTGTTTCTACAAGCATCCACACAATATCATAACAGCACTGACAAAGAATAGCAGGCAATGTGTCTGGTTCCCGTTTAGACCTGTCAAGTCTTTTCAAGGTTTCTGTGTTACATCAGACACTCAATGGACTAACTGGGATGATGTGTTTGAATATAGAGGTTCAAATCCAAGTACACTTGTCAGTAGGGTCTTTGATCACAGACATACAGTGGCAAACAAAATCAGGGTGTAAAATATAATTAGCATAAATTTAGCAGGATAAAGCTAAATACTCTTCTCCAGACAAAAACGCAGCCACATTTTATGTGTTTTATCCTATCCACCTTCATTTATATAACATCTGACATTTATATAAGAAGATGTCAATTTTTGGTCGTAAAAAAACACTGATTCAAATGTTTTTTACCAGTGTCAAGGTGTTTTTGAGCTTTACAGAGCTGTATGATGACCATAGGAGACATTCTCTATCTTTTAGCAGCTCCCTAAATTCCTACAGAATCAGTGTAGCTCAGTTCACACATCCTGACTTATCTGACCTGCAACTCTGATGGTGTCTGACACATTTGGTTCTATCTCTCCGTGGTAAGTCTGTCCATTTTTTTTTTCTGGCAAAACAAAAATGACATTTCCCAACACTGTACAAGCTAATTACAGTACAAATAATTGAGCATGTACACACCTGTAACACACACGGTCTTATTTGCTATAAAGTGATTGATGAGCTCTGGGAGGACAGGAAAACAGTCATGTACACAACAAATGGCTAAACTACAAATATGCACTCAGAATTCAGAATGGTCACATACACATGCAAGCACACTCACAACGCATAATGCACACACACCAAGCATGTGACATGAAGAATTCACTTTCTCTAAAAAGCCGAATTCCTCACAGAGTCTCTTTTGAACTAGGTCAAAGCCCCCACCCACAAGCCACAGCAGAAAGGATGGGAAAACTAATGACTACAATAGAGTGTTTGCATTTTTCTTGGACCCTGAAAAACACAAAGAACAAGGCCTGTGACAAGCTCCATTATTTGGTTGCTCTGCCAGTAAGGAGACAGCTCCTGCTGGAGAGATGAAAGTGGGGGGTGTGGGACAGGGAGGACAGCAGAATGGAGTGTGTGTGGGTATGGGTGGGGGGTTATGTGTGTGGTGTGTCAAGAGGGCCACGGAGATGGCAGGTGATGAGGACGGTCCCGCCCTCACTGCCATAACCCATGTCGCGTGGAGCTACGGGCCCATCACCACAAAGACAAATTATCGCAGGGGGAATTTCACGGACAGGAAGAATATGTCACCTAGTGGAACCCTCCCTCTTAGGGACTTCACACAGTCATTATAAGCTTCTTTAAGGAGGGGAAATTCACAGAGAAGCCAGTGTGCAACATCCATAGTGCTCAAGATGGATGGGGGAAAGGAGGTGTTGGTCATAAGTTAGAGGAGAGTTCTGCTTTTACTTTTGTATGGTGTCAGAAGCATACGCTTAAGATCTTACTCATTTTCTACTAGCTGCCATTATGTGTTTCAGAGTATGGCTGAGCAGCCACAGACAAAGTATCAATGAATACTGTACATATATACATGATAAATGACTGAATGAATGAATAAATAAATAAGTAAATAGTGCATGTTATTATACAACTCAGTCGATTATTCTGTAATTTACTATTTATTTATGTTTTTTTTTTATATGTATGGTTAAAAACTCCACATTCTATTTAGACCCTCTGGTAGATAACCTCTCAGTCCAGCAGTGAGCATGACGGTGTCAGTATTCTCGTTACATCTTTCGTTGGCACACAGCCTCCCAGAACTTGGACTGTTCTCAGCAAACACATGAAAAATCCTGCAATAATTAATAATACCTCTCAATTGGGTATTATGTGTACTTAAGGAGTTAGATTTATAAATTAAGGCTTTGTGTTTAATTGGCAACTCCCTAAGAGAGTTAACAGTGTGTTGAATGTGCACCTCATGGATAAACTTAGCATTAAGCCTCTAGATACACAGGCAACAGTTGTTGGGAAATGCAGGCAAACACATGATGTCAGGCATTGTAAAGAAAGACTGCTCCAATAGGAGGACTGCTAGTGGTTATAAAAGGCTTATTTATTTGGGATATTAAAGTCCTTACTATGGGCCTTGTACTTTCACCCTAAATGGGAATGTGAGAACAAAAGGGCTTTTAAATGTAGTAAGAATCTCTACTCCTAAATCCAACATATAGATCATCACTAATATTAAGAACAAGTCAGTTAAAGTTCAAAGAAAACTAATTTGAAAACTATACATTATCAGACATATTTCCCAAATTGATTTTAAATGGAGTCAACTTTTTTTATTTGTAATGTTTTGCCTTAATAAAATGAGAATATGTCATTCACGTTGGGTTTCTGTTCAGCTAAGTTGCCAAACATCACTTATTATGCTCAAATATGTATTTAATTATTTAGCGACTTATATTTGTATTATTATATAGTCACTTCATTTTGGCAAAAATGCTGTATGTTTATAACATTCACCATGGAGCAATATCCCCCTGTCTCAGTGTCTGTATCATTCATGAGACCACAGTATGTGTTATCATGCTCTATATTTTATAACAGGTTGTAGTACAACAACTTATTCTTATTCAGAGTGTATGCATGTATCCAAACATCTAACCCAATAATAGGAACAAAGGGGCTTTAAGTTGTTCGTGGAAAGAAGCCACATCTATTGTGTTCAAAGATATCATTCCAATTGAACCATTATGACATTGCCTTTTAAATTTGTCTTGGCCAACACAAAAGACCAGTGGCCCTTTAACAAATGTGAAGGGGATTATTCTATTCCTTCAACTTCGAACCCCACAGTCTTTCTCCTCTCTTTCACAAAGGGGCATGAACTTAGATGGGTGCTGCACCCCCCAACCAACCACCACCCTCCTGCTGAACACCACATTTTAAACACACAGTCACAATTGGCTGGATTAACCCACTCACTGCCCCCCCCCCTGTGTGGATGGACTCAACAAACCCTGCCGTGCTAGTAACCAGCATAGGTGCATGCTAACTGGATCATGTTCTGTGAGAATAAAAAAAAAAAAAAGACAAGTGTCCCTAACTTTTCTTATGTCACTTTCTCTCACAGCCCCCAGTGTGGATGTGTATAGGCCTCACTTAAAAGAGACTCCTTTGAACTGGATTCATGGTCCATTTGCATAAGCAGATTTGAGTGAGGAGAATGGAGGGGTATTGCGGCTGGTCATTAATATGCCAGCTAATTCAGCACATTGTAAGCCCATTGATGCTTCACTAAAGGGCAGTTATCCCATTGCCATTGTTTAGGCCTGAACCAGTCTCAGCAGTTGTTACAAATTACATACTTAATTGATTTAAAATCTGCCATAAACCGCACAATGAGAGGAGATATGGCAATGGCTGATGGTGGGTGCAATGCTGAGTGAGTATTTTGTTTTTTTTAACACTAATGTTGATGCCTTTCTAAAATGAATGGCCTCGCAAACAGCTGTTGGTGAGATAAACATCATAAGCAGATGCTTTGCCAGTCAACCCAGCTCACTTTACAACATCACTAACATAAATATGCATTTTAAATATATTTGCAGACTCATTTTTCTACACATTTGGAAAATGTTTTCCATCAATCGTGACTTTGGCTGTTGGTCTAATTTTCAGCCAAGCTACTTTCCAAAGATAACACAGCACAAGTGATTACTGCAGCACTGTTTGTGCCGTCATGGCTCAGCCACAGTAATGCACAACCCACATTTTCGCACTCAGCACCAATTAGTGGCTGCAACAAAACCTGACCAAAAATAAACACGACAGTATTGCATACTTGTTACTACAATAAGACGTAATCCCTGGGATATGCTGAACAATATTAGCTTTTCAATTACTCCTCAGAGCCATTGAGCAGCAGTCTATTGAAACAGAGAGTAACCCCCCACACACACATACCCTGTCCTACATAGGACACTCCAGCATAGTACTTGAAATGTGAGAGCTTTAAACTAACACCCCTCACCATACAGACCAGTGGCTCCTCATCCCCTGTTTCTCTCCTCCTTGTTTATTCTGCTCTTTTTCTTTTCTGCTCCATCTGTGACTCCCTCCTCTGAGCAGCACTGACGCAAATAGTAGAAAGAAAACACATGGCGTAATAATGGTTTGCAGTAACTAAGTATATGGTGAGACAGTTATGGAGTAGTGTTAATGATGATGGTGACTTTGAAATATTAATGACAAAAGTGCATCACAGAGTTAGAAGAAGAGAAGGAAGTGGTGCTGCACCTCTTCCTGAAATGCCTCATCTTTTGTGAGGCCCTGACCCACTCTTCAGCAGTTGCCATTGTCAGTGAGTCCTTCGAGTGGTTTGTATGCTGCGGGGGCCTCTGTGTATTCTTTGTATTCTTCCCCCACTCTCTTCAATCTCTTGCCCCTGATAGGGCCACATCAAAGCTGGAGTAGCTGTGCTTTGTGGGGCCTTCGTCCCTTGACTCTCAACATGTGGTTTTGTGGCTCTGGACATCGGCACCTTTTAACCCATTCTGTCGAGATTAGGCATCGCCTTCAATTGGGCATTAGTGAAACTATAGTAACCAATAAGAAGCTTGTCGCTGAATGGAAACTATG
This sequence comes from Ctenopoma multispine, assembly GCA_034779795.1. Lineage (NCBI taxonomy): Eukaryota > Metazoa > Chordata > Actinopteri > Anabantiformes > Anabantidae > Ctenopoma > Ctenopoma multispine. Next base: position 20,362,374 of record JAUYWH010000018.1, on the reverse strand, counting down.
TATCTTGTCGCAGTGGAGCTGTCGGAACATCACGATCCCAGACAAGTTCCTCTGCAGGATTTTGGCTGCTTGGATGGGGGCCCCTTCTTTTCATGCTGACACCAAGTAAACTCCTTCCACACACACTCACAGAGACACACACAGACACCCATTTCTGCAACCCAGGCACTATAATGGTAATTTATATTCAACACAAAGAGGGGGGAAACATTGTTTTCCGCAGGGCACAAGCATTTAATTATCTCAGTTTTTTCATGTCTCGCGTACTACAGTGAGTGAGAAAATTGGACCAAATGAATAACCAACAACAGTTTAAGAAAGGGGAGGGGAAAAATTACTGCACACGATGACTAAGGGAGTAGGGTATGGAAGCCTGGGAAATAAACAGGAACTAATGGAGTGGGTCTCTGCTGCAGTCTTGGCTGGCACAGGGTTGGTCCTGGGGAGAGAGGAAGGGCAGGCGGAGGCAGGCGGAGGGCCAGGCAGCGTCGTCGGCCTCCAGCTTCATTAAGAGGTGCAAACACAGCTCCACAGTACTCAGGCCTAGGCCTCCATCAGTCAGATCCTGGCCTTAGCCTGGGCTTAACATGAGCTAAAGACTCCAGACATCACACACTCATTAAAGCCAGGCTCCTGGAGCAACTGTCACTGGCTAGGAGCTCTCCAGCAACTGCTCTCTCCAGATTCCTGTTGAGGGGAATCTTCACACATCCCCAGGTCGGCTCCCTCTGCTCCAGCACCAGTCAACAGCCTGGATTAGCCAAACCCTGCCTGGCTAAACCCTTTCTGTGCTATCAGAGGGTGATTTATTTAAATAAAAATTATAAGAAATATGATCCTCAAAGTTTCCAGACTCGGAGTACTCAGTGACAGCTTAATTTGTCAGTGTGTACATGATGTGATGTGTAGTTGTGTGGAATCTACATGGTGACGCTGCAAAGCCATGTAAATGTCATCAAATATACACATCATAGCATTGACACTTGGCTGGTACTTTTTGTCTATCCATTTTGTTATAAAGCCCCAGTTACAGTGTTCATTTGATGCTGCTTAGTCGACACAAGCCTCACACTGGCTCAGGCAGAGCACAGAGAATCAGCATGAGGGTGGATTGATTCTTGGCTGGGTGCGGACAGTCAGCAAGGGACAGTAGGCCTCCAGACAGAAGCTTGGCTGGACTCTGAAGACTGGAGCCTTCTGTGAGGTTGCCTGCCCCACCACATGGAGTGCTCCAACAGTGACCCTGCGCAAACTGGCAACTGCCAACCTTCTGCTTCCGTCTGCTTGGCATATTTGGCCATTTAGTGGGCGCTTGTGAAGATCAAATGGGTTAAGATCGCCCCTCTTAGTGAGCGGGGAAAAAAGAACATCAAAAAGGTGTAAATTTCACTTCCCCACTTTTGATTAAGTCAAGCATGAAAAGAAATGTAATACTCTCAAGTGGCAAGGGTTTACACTATTGATGCTGTTACTTCTGCTTCAGGAGGCCCAATCAGCCGACAGGGAGCTGAGTAAACTCACCCTGAGTTTTAGGGGAGGCCAGATGGAGGGCTTTTGCTGTGCCTGAAAAGACAGCTTAAGAGCTCGCCTCCTCAATCCCACTCAATACTGACTGTGTGAAATCCTGGCCCTGGCTAACCCCCCAACCCACCCGCCTTCTCCAAAGCTGGTGGCTACCACCATATGGGCTTGTTTAAAAACTCCCACAGGCTGGTACAAAGCACAACAACACAGTTTTCATATCAAGTACTCTCTCAAAGAGGCCCCCCCTCCGACTCCTTCCCTTCTGATTCCAAAGGCTGTCACGGGTTCTGCTCTGATTAATAGTTGGTGTTGGCCGTCTGTTTTGGCAGATCATTTTGTGCGATGATTAATATGAATTTGCCAGCTCAGCCCAGATTTCATATGTTACAGAAGGAACTGTTGATTGACTCAATATTTACCATCTCACCTGCAAGACGCCACAGTGCCAAATATCCAGGCGATACTAGTGGGGTGACCCTCCAGAATAACATTGCACCTCCTTGCATGCTTTGTTGGGACAGCCCCTCACAAAGCAAAAGTGAAGTAGAGCAGTGCCCGTGGTAGTTTGCGGTGGACAGCAGAATGGAATGGCTTTTGTAAAGACTTAATAGAATCTTTAACCGTTCCAACAATCCACTCCCATGGAGTTGCATTAAGTAGATATTGTAAAGGGACAATGACCTAAATAGCTCAACATCAACCTCATTAGGCATGCAGGCAGGGCCTGGACCATTTCATGGTGGAAGCTATTGTCAAGGCTCACCCCAGGTAAGCATTAAATTGCAAATGATACCCTGAAAGGCGGAGAAGAGAGGGCAGAGAGGGAGAGAGAGTGAATATAGCAAACACAGAGAAAATGGTTCTCAGGACAACAGAGAATGAAAAGGCAGTTGGAGGAGCTGCTCTGACCGTAAAAAATCCAATACATCACAGCTTTTGGGGAGCAAATTCCACTCGTCTCCTAAGTGTCTTATTTGTAAGCAATGCTGAGCACAGGCCTGTGTAGAACGACAGAGAAAAAAAATAGAGAAGGAGCAAGAGAGAGAACCTAATGACAGACTGATAGCAATTACTTGTGCACATCAACAGCTCCTCTCTCTCCCCAGCATTCCAGGGTAAAATTAGACGAGTGGGAAAAAATAAGGCCCAAAAAAAAGGATAGAGGGGGTGGAAACAGTTCAGACTGAGTCTGAAGAAGCAGTCTCTGCTGCCTCTCTGCAGTGTCACAAACTTTCTAGCAAAGTCCATCTTTCAGCAAATCAATAGCTGCATCCTCTGTGCCAAACAATCTTCACCTAATGACCCCTTGGATCAACATGTTAATAAAGAGGTCTCTGAAGAATAGTTTGCAACTGCAAAGTGCTCTTGTGAGTGACATTTAAAGATGCTCAGAAATAGGAGTTGTGCTCCCTGGCGGAGCTGCTCTCTGTCACCCTTCCTGTTGAGAAATTGTGCCTTTGCATATTCCTTGTCACTGGTGGCATAAGTTAAAGGACCCCCGAGGACGGTGTTAGTCACTGCTTGCCTTGTGGAGTGGAGTAAATTAAAGCAGGGATTAGGACAGGCGAAATTGTGGATGACAAGCACGGCGGTGGCAGCCGCATCAAGTGCTCTTTAGGCCCATATGTCTTCATGAAGCGCCACAGTAGGGGCCACTAATGAGCTCACAGCACAGCAGTTTACCTTATTTAAACTGAACTAGACAAATACTTTTCTCTCTCACACTTTATCTTTCATCTCTTCTCACATATGTGTATCAAAACATAGTCCTGCAATACAGATGCATATGTACAGCATGTGTACCACAGAAATAACATGCACGATAAATTCTATTTCTGACATTTCCATCAACTATTAATTAATTGATCAAATAAAATGAAACAATAAGCGTCTTACACAAACTTAAAACAAAATTATTATTATTAAATATTAAGCACATGAGAAGCAATTGCAGGTTAAACATTAGCTTGATATTTGTTCATCAACAGCGATCAAATTACTGTTTTGCCATCTTTTCTGGGATGAGACTTTCACCCTCAGCTTTATTCTATACTAAATTATATGCTGTATTTCCTGTGAAATTGTCTCCTAAAACAAACAATAAACCAAAACAAATTTAACATACAAAGTGGTGAACAAGCTAAGAGAATATTTTGACACTAGTTAATCCTTATTCTCCATGGAGAAACAATCTCCGACCTTAATCTGCTTCTTGAATATACCCACCTTTAGGGTTGAAAAGAGGTGGGTGTCTGTGTGTGTGTGGTTTAGCTATAGATTTACCACACAATTACAGAATAAAGACATACATTAATCTTTCAGCTTCTTCAGGACGACTGCAGGTCTGTGTTGGATGCGTTAATGGGTGAGATCTTCATGTTGTGGCCCAGCAACTGTTAACAGTAACTGCAGTTCAGCAGATATACAGTATATCCTCTGGCTAGTAGCCGATAATATAAAAAACAACTGTGACTGCGTATGAAAGAGAATGTGACGTCATCAACTGTGAGGCAAGCAATGGCAAGCATACTGGGAAATCCAGAGGCAGTCAAAGTTCGTGTGCGCATTCAGCTCAAGTGTGTTGCTTGTGCATATGTTTATTTGGTCACTCTGTGTAAGTAATTTGAACAGTGGGCCCTGTCCAGTCTGTCCTGTCTAGCCAGGCTACAAAGATGATGCCTGCATGTTCCACACAGTAAATACTGTAGTTTGGGTTTAGTCAAGTACAATAAGGTAGTTATGGTACTTAATTATTAATAATAATTACTAAATTATTTTACTTCTTATAAATGTCCTTGTTTTTGTTACATCTTAAAGATTCATATTGGGTTATGTAAACCCTCCCTCTCATCTTGTATGCAGGCACAGTGTTAAATATATGACTGAGCTCTGTGGGAAGCAGCCAGTGGGTGCTCTAATGAAAGTCACTCTGCTGTCCTACAGTGAGGTCAAGCGTTTACACCTGGCCATAACCACATGGGGCCACACTGCATGCATGGCCTTGGAAATGACTGTCAGATAAGGAACTGCATAATTTAGATGTGGTTTCCTACACCAGCAGCAAAGCAAGACGTGTGTAACAGCATAAAAAAGTCAGGTTATGGGTAAACTAAATAAAGCTATTTAAAAACAAGCAACTTTAGTTAAGTAACAGTAAAGAAATGTTGCAAATAGATTTTATTTAACATTTTTAGAATAATAAAATATTAGGTTTAATTACTCTGTACAGTTTGCATCTGGAGGGTCATCTGTCAATCAAAACAGATTGCATAAAACTATATATTTCATATCCTATAATATATTTATATAATATATATTTATATAATTTTCCTATGACAATATACCCATGTTTCAAGATTTTCAGGATTCTGTATTTGTCACATGCATAGCTATACAAGTACAGCATGCAGTGAAATGCATCCTGAACCGCTTCCGTTTTTTAAGACTAAAAACTAAGTACAAAAACAGTTTAAACCCTGGATCTAAATAAGGTAAAAATAAGTACAACTTAAACAAAGAGCACAAGTTAAAGGTAAAAATGCAATCTAAATAAAATTTTAAATAGTAAGGGTTAAGTTATATCACGCATATTTGAAAGAAGGATTCCACAATATATTATTATTTTACTAAAACATTTTGCCATGCCTCCACATACTTTTCTAATAATTTTGAATGCAGGCTGTTGGTAATATGTGTGTGTATTTGTGTATTGCCAAGATCACACCAGAGGATGGCAGAGTGGTTGATGAGACTTGGCTCCTGACAGTGGTTGCTTTGGATGCAGGGAAGGGCTTAAACAGTGAGCTTTCGGCCCCATTAAGCACTACAAAGCCTTCTTATTTTCTCAATTCCACACCTCCCCTTAAATCATCCTGCATTCTATGAATTGTAAGAAAGAAAAGCAGATGCAAATAAATCCAACTCCGAGTGGCATCTGGCATCACATTCCAAAGGTATCTCAAAACATACTCGCTGGATGTAACTGACAGTTCTGACACTAATTCGAAGAACTTGATAAATAGGAGTGAATATATATACATATAAAAATATCCTTTCATTCAACTGAGTTAAACAGTTTGGACAACCATGCAGCAGCAATGGACAGGTATCATGACAATTACACAATAATATTCTGGGGGGTGTATTGAGGTAACACTGTAAAATGTGTGTCACTTAAAGAAATGTTCGCTGCCACTCCACCAAGATCTATAGGCTGCTAACTAGTGTTTCCAGTAGCATACATATGTCCATCTGGCTGCCTTGTCCAGGTCTCTGGCCCCCACAAGCAGTCTGTGCAGCTAGCCTCCACGCATGGTCTGATCCTCTTGGCAGCCAACGATGCAGCACGCTAATGAAGAGTTAATGAGCCAGCGGATCCCCGCAATCTGCACAGGGGCCACAGTGCAAAAGTTTACGTTCCCAGGACATGGAGGGAGAGCATGCCGAACAAGCTGCAGGATGAAAGCTGGGCCTGAGTCGGCCGCATGGATCTACAGCCACAGAAGGGATTACAGACACCTACTTCCAGCTTAGGCTGGAGTTTTTGAAGTTTGGGCATAGGAGGGGAGGGATCCCTTTGGCTGAGTCCTGTTTGATTCTGTTGGGATTCTCTAATCCCCCTTTCCCGTTCTCACCTTCTGCCTGATCCACTGCAGCCTCTCTTCCCCATGGTCCAGGATCATTATCCACCTTGGCCAAGGGGGCTCCCCCTCATTAATTTCCCTAAGCAGATTACAGAGTGTGCGCTTGTTGTTGTTGTTTGAGCCATCTGATTTGCCTAAGCCCTTTGTTTTTTCATCTGGTTTACACTTTAATGCCCCCCGAATGAGTTTCAATGACAGGGGGATCAACCTGACCCACTGGCAATGCAGTAGAAAACTTAAGGAAAGGAAGGCTAGCTCAAAGGGGTGGATGGAGGGAAGAGCATATCTCACTTCTGTCCTCTGCAGATTCAGATGTTCACAAGAAGTAGATAAGCGCTGATTTAACCTCCACTCATCTCTTCAGAGTGGAGCTAAAGACTAGATGAGAGACTGGATCACCAGCTGCATTCAGTAACCAATAAGGACCACAGGCACACCGTTATCTTCTCTTGACTACAAATGACACAGTTGTGGAGCCAAACCAGACCAAGGTGTCTCCCCACAGCCAAATACCCCACTGAAGAATGAACCCTCAGAGTGATGTGGTCAGTTGGCAGGCCACACAAGTTCCTCTCTGAATTTGGGGCTGTTTGCACAATCAAAAGATGGAGAGGAATTAGTTGCAATGACCGCTTGGTTGTTCTGGTCGGTCCTTCTTCTCCGTGTGACATCTCATTAGTAAGATGAACGCAGCCTGACCTGGGTCCAACAGCACTTGGCAGTCTAGTATGCTCTCCCATCTGACACACCTCTCACACATCATTATCAGCTATTAGCCACAGTGAGATGAACATTACATAATTAATCCATCTTTTCATAAGCAAAGAAGGTGAAGGGCTGTATTCACTGGCATGGCACTGGCTACCTAATCAGGAAGTGAAAATGATGCACTCAAAGTGTACGCTCTCATAATTTAAATATACTTCTGAAACACTTTTATAATACACAGAAAAAGATAGCTATTAGAGACATACATATATCATCATTGAGGACATTGATTTTGTTTGTCTAAAAATAGAGTTTACAGCTAGAAACAGAAGCACGACTACAAACCAACAAGGGTAAAAAAAGGGCAGGGTAACACGCAGAAACAATTTACCAACAATCACATCCTGCCCAACCCCCATCCTGCCTTCTTCCTATCTGCAGCAAACAATTCCATACAATTAATCTGACCAAGCCAAATGTAATTGATTGATAAGCAGCTAGCCCTAACCTTCCTGGGTTGCATTTGTCTGGGAGCACAGACGAACAGTACAGATGTCATCAAGCCCATCAACAGGCCAGACTTTATCAGGCTCTGGGATCAAAACGTAGTCCTTTTGGAATATGGCCAGAATCACCCTGAGAGGGAGGGCAATGAAAAGGTAGAGCTAACAGGACACTCTTGTACACCTCATCTCCCTCTAGATCTAACGGGTCAGACCCAGACCCTCTTTAAGGTCACAGCTGACACATTGGTCCTTTTTTGGCCCACTGTGTAGCCAAAACATTCTTTGTCCTGTCAGGAAATTTGTAATGTTTTTTACTAACATTTTACCATCTAGTATTTTTTAGTATCTGCAAAAGTTGTGAAAAGAATTCCTGACTGAGAGTGAATGGGAATTTTGGTTGAATAAACACAGCCTTGTTTAAACTACAACTTTGTCCTTGGTACGCTGCTGATCTGCACCTGGAAAATGTTGTGGCCTGCAATCATGGAATGACTGTCTCTGTGTATCTTTATTGCTGGGTTAAAGTGGTGTGCTGAATCACACAGAAACTGTCCTCTAAACAACAACAGAACCTAGGCATTTAGTCTTGGTTTAGACTAGAACATAAAAGACTCAACAACATGTGAATAAACTGTTATTTATGTATGCACAAGTAAAGCATTTGTATATGGCTGTCACTTTATAAAATTGTCAGTCTACAGCTGACTCTTCATTGACCACATCCTAACTTTATGCAGTCTTGTTAGTTAAACTTAGCTTGTCTGTTGCATGACTATTGCATTGTTGTCATCTATCAAGTAACTAGACAAAACATTCTGTTTGACATTTATTTTCATTTGAGGCTTGAAGATGTCAAAGATATACTGAGTACACTGAATATGAACATGTATATTTGGAATGTATTTATTATAACATGTAATAGAATAATGTGGCTGAAAAAGCACATTGGAAAATCAGTGAATTCAATATTAAAGTTCTTAAATCGTAAGTTAATAAAAAAAATGTATAATAAAGCTGTTTACAATAAGAAAGACTAGTTTTGCCAAATAAGGTGAAAAGAGGTGAAAAACGTCAACCTGTTGTCAACTGTTTAACTTGCTACAGAAACAGGCTCATAATTATGGCTGGCTAAGTGAATAAAGCGTTCCCACTGTTGTCAACCACGAGGAGGTAGAGACTCATTTGACACTTGCAGCAGTCATGATGTTGACATGTAGGTCTTATTGAGTTCTAATTGAAAATACATTGTCCAAAGTATAATAATCATAATTCACGTGATTTATATATACATTCAGTCTGTCTGTGAAAGCACTGTGGCACTAGCCTACTTTACCATTTACCAGCCAAGGACGTCTGACTAGACAAAGTCATCTACATCCTCTGAGGTATAATTAGGCTACTATTTGTCTTTTTGAGATCCTATGTAACGGTGTGCAACTGTACTATGTGTCAGAGTGTCTGACTATGCTTTTTTGGCATAGTAAATCACAAGCTATGTGTCCACGTGTGTATAACTTGCTTTTCACCTGCTGGACCCAAGTCCACTGGCTCCCCTGTAAAACATGTGCAGCGAGTTCTGCAATGTACAAAGACCAGGCGGTAGAAATATCCACTGTTAAGCTAGGAAAGAAAGACACATGGGGGAGGTGGAGATTGGGAGGGAGGAGGGTGGCCCACAACCACACTAGGCTTTAGTGGCAGAGGGAAGCTGCAGGCAGTGGCATGGGGTCCCTAACGGCTTCACCCCACTGATCCCACAAATTCGGTAAACTTCATGGAAATTTAATAACTGCTGCCGCTTTGTGTTCACCCGTAGAGCCCAGGCCTGGTGCTGCGAGGCACATGTGTGATGGTTTACCCACAGACCCTCACCAGCATGTTTCTGAGGCAGACAGAGGAAAAGTCTCTCTTAGTGCTGCAGCTCTCTGAGCCAGAGAAGGAGCTGTGACCCCAGGGGCCGTGCTGCTTCAGCCAATATAGACTCTGTACATCCTGAGGGGGAATAATATGTGGGGCTGGCTCGGGCCTGTTTCATTTCCCCTCCTTCTCTCTCTTTCCCTCCCTTCAAAGGCCCTGCTCAGCTGCTCCTGCCAGGCTGCAGAGCTCTTTGAGTTAAAAGGACAGCGATTCTCATTTGAAATCGGTGCCTTTGCTCCCTCATCTCTCCTTTTTCATGGGTTGGCTTCTGCTGGCTGCACCACACTGAGCAGTGCTCTGCCATGACAACTAAATAGCCCCCCTAATACCACTTCATAAAGCCAAGGAGTATCCTCCAGGCAAGGAGCTGTAAATTAAAGACATAAATGTTGCCTTCATGGAAAGCGCAAAGAGTGAATCTTCCACTAAAATGACAGGAGTGGCTTAACAGTCCAGGCTAAATGATACCTTAGCCAGACATAATTTATAGGCATGGCCTATGGTGAGAAATAAATGGATGTGCTGGTTATGAGCACTGTGAACAGAGAACATGTTGCTCTGTGTAATGGTGACTGATCAACAAGTGTGGCTAAGTATGTATTTGCTAGCCACTGGGTGATACTAGAAAATAAAATATATGTTTTATTTTGACAATGAATTACAACTAAATAAAAAATAGATATTCAAAAAATATATCTACTTAGATTTTTTTTTTCTTCTTTTTTTTTTAGTAAAAACATTCTCTACCTTAATGTCAAAAGGTGATTTTAAAGGCTTCTGTGACTCAGACTCATGAACAGCCTGGTTATCATATGGATATAAATGCATGTGTGAAGTCTGAAATTTGTGAAAATGAACCACCTATGAATGTCCCCATAAAGTAAAACAGTTGCTAGTTTCATACATTGAAGTTATGTAATATCATCCTTGACACTGTTCTTGTTCTTTTCTCTCCATTGCAGAATTGCCATTATGAATAGAAGCACGTTCATGTACGTAGTGCGAGTATGGATCTGACAGAGGGCAAACAGAAAATATGAATTGGCTGTAAAGGTTTTGAGGAGCTGCTTGTCTGGTAAGTTTGTAAGACGAATACCTGAAGGCTGGGTGAAGCAAAGCAGTGAGCAGTGAGCCTTTGAGTGTTGTGCTATGGCTAGCTTGTGTCTACTGTAGTTTTATTTGTACCCTCCAAGTGGTATATAATCTAACTTGCATTTAGCAGGTAGGCATGAACAAAGTATTTCATTTCACATCACTCAGCCTGCCCATATCAGTCACATAAACTGTTTTTGTCAGTCTCATATACAATTTAGTTGCCCCCCCAATGGTTTACCCTGTCATCATTCATTTTCAAAGAGAGGGATCCTACAAGAATGATAGATGAGGTGTAAAAACAACATGAAGTGGAATTTCTTGTGTTTTTCCCAAACATAGTAAAAAAGAGGATTTTTCTGCTGTTTATTTAGTCTTATTTCCTCACCGGTCAACAGACAGCAATGAGAACATGCAGGAGTGAAGGTGCAGTCTGAGAGAAAAATGATTTCCTTCACTCTTCGTTTCTCTGTCCTTCCTTCTGTCTGTCTGTGTCTCTCCTTCTCTTTCTTTCCATGCTGCCTATGATGATGTGACAAGTCTGCTAAGCAGATACATGCACCCGTCATTTATACACCAGCCTGTCTGTAACAGAACAATTCCTCAATTCATTTTTCACATCATTGTTTTCTCCCTTTTAGCATGTCACAGGGGTCTTGCGTTGTGGGCGTTGTCACAGCGGGGGTTAGATAGGAGGGCAGACAGGCACAAAGTAGAAGGATGCTGGGCTTCTCCAAGGGGATGTTTGGCTTTGTAATTTCACCCTTGAAATTTGTGATTACAAACGGGACAACTTTTTTAATTTTCTCTTTTGTCTGGATTCAGCTGGCTGACAGTCTGCCCCAGCAGCCAGGCCTTTTAATCAATCACCTAGATAATCAAATGTCACTGGCTATCTGCTCCATGTAATTACTTTTGCAATTAAAAATCAATCTCCAGTCACCCTGTCTAATTAGAGGGATGGGCAGATCTTCATCTAGATTGATTTTATAATACATATTGACTTCAAATGCCATAACATTGCCATATTCCCTCATTTTCATGCTGTGGAGTGTCAAAACAAAATACCAGGCATTATAGGGATGTGCAGTGAGAGGTTGTTCTGTTTCTGTGTACCAGGAAAAGGTCCCAAGTCCAGGAAAGGTTCACCTTGCTTGCTTGTTTGTAATGACAACATTCATCCTTTCTGCTCCCGTTGGAAGAGGGAGGAGGAACAAAAGTAAGTCCAGTGATCTACATAACAGGCTATAGCCTGTAAAAAGAGCATTTATGTTGCAAGACCATGAGCACTGTGGTAATAAAAAGAGACTCCCGTCCACAATAGAAATTTAAATATATTGTCATTCTAATAACGATGTAAAGTGACAGGATACCAGTGGCTTCTAACACAGTATTAACATCATAACACGTGTGGTCTGAGACACCATTCTTATTTCTAGAGGTGTCTCTGAAGGTCTGAAGGTAGATCATGACATCCACGCAGCTTGCTATGGCATCTATAAACAAATAAAACACCACCAGAGACGCCTTGTTCACAACTCTCTCCCTGCTTTTAGCAGATTTGTTCCTAGGGAAACAGACAGATGTGTCCATCTGGAAGACATCATAATGGCCTGCGTGCCGACCGTTGGGGACAGGCGTGTGACAGCCGTGTGTGCATGGTGCCCTACCGTGCATCTTTCTGTCTCTCATCTCCACCTTTTTGCCTTTGGGGAGACTTACAGCACTGACAGGTCCAATAATGAATCTTTTCCAATGTAGGCTTATTTGGACACATGCACAATAACACATGCGTGTGCACACACTGAGAAACATATGCAGAAACGTACACAGACGTACACACGTACATGCACAAACGACACATGCACAAACACATATAAACAGGCACAGCCTCAGGGAAAGTGCCACTCATACACACAAGCCAAACACAGGAGCCTACAGGGAGACATGGAGCTCAAGGACCAGCTGTGTGCAGAACCTTGAGTACCCCAGAATGCAAATAATAGTGAAAAAGGCTGCCACAGGCTTGTAATACAAATATGTACACAGCTAAGTACTTAACTATATTCAGGTCTCTTTTGTTTGATTGAAGCTACTTCGTCTGTGTGATTTTACTGAGGGCTAGATGACTTATCCTGTGTGATGTCGATCAGTGATTAATTTTGTCCATCAGACTTGTGATGAGCAGTGTCCTTCTTCCCCTTGGCTGATGATAATAGAGAGCTCTAGAGTCTGTAGTTCCTATCCAGACCAGTGTAGTGATTAGAGGAAGTAGAGAGTGAAGCCTCTCATAACCCTTGAGGGAGGGAATGAAGAAGGGATGGATAGAAAGGAAAAAGCAGAAGAAGTTATTTGACCCAACATCACACACAGACTTGGCAGCACCGTACCTTTCCATTGTGTACTAAAGAGTAAACAAAGACTATGTATCTTGAAATCTTTCCTGGCCCCATGCGGCACATGGTATGTGATTGTCCCACATTAGCCCAGTGCTGCCTGGGCCTTTTCCCAGTGAGACCAGTAATAAGGGCAGCACTTATCATGTGTTGCCTCCAGCCACCATCACTACCACTACAGCAGCAGGCAGAGAGAGCGGGGAGAGGAGGGCCCACCACAGCTGAGAAGTAATTAATCACCATGGAGTGGGAGCTGTCAAATCCCCAGGTCTTTTGAACTGATAATGCTGCCCACCACAATTTAGTCTGATGGAGATGAGATTTCTTTTCACCTCTGGCAAGAAAGAGACAAATAAAGTGGAGAAAACGAAAAAGAGAAAGGGGGAAGGGGGGCAAGCAGCAAATATATTTTTGAACAACAGTGGCCAGTGGTGTACTTAATGATTGCCTTGCTCCTCTTAAACCTAACGTCCTTATCAAGTCTAAGTGTTCCAATCAATATGTTTCCTCTCCGGCATTCCTGAAATAGCTCGCACATCAACTCCCAGAAACCCTCACCCCACCTTTTCTCTCTCTGTTACAGCACCATCTGTTATTATAGCCTGATCACTGAGTGCCTCTGCCAGTCAGACATATGAACAAGTCAATATGTGTTCTGATACGAAAGTTCTGCTTATAACTATGCACTTTTAACCTTGATGTTAGTGCGTCAGGACTGACTTGTCGGTTTACCGCAGCTTTTAACTGCTGAGAATGTCAATAATAACCATTATTTACCATGTTAAATCCATAGAAAATCGAAGTATAATCATCACACAGTATAGTGATCATATACGTGGTATCAGGGTTGGATACTGACACCACCAGCCTAAATATGTCATTTCTCCAACAGAATGTCTTGATGTTTGATGTGCATCACTTGTTTGTTTTGGCTTTAACTCTGCTATTCCCATGGTCAAAGTGCTCTCTGAGTGCCAAAGTTCATGACCTCTGACGGTGTGTTTTGCGACACTAGATGGAGACTCTAAGCGCTGGCTTTAGAAAAGGGCTGGTGGGACTCTGGTCCTGCCTCATAGCCAGACTGTGGAATGTTTTCTTACACTCTTTTAAAATCACATTTCTAAGCAGGATTATTGGTAGATTGGGTGTCAGGCACAAATAAGCATGTTGGCTGTTCAGAATCCACAGTTGATAAGAGACGTTAGGCGGCAACAAAAATAGAGAAAGGGGGTGCCATCCAGTGAAGACATAGATGAAAGAGAGACAGCTGCCCTGGACGGGTCTGGGACCTTATCAGGCTGGCTGGGTCCTGTGTCAGGCTAGGGCTATTATAAGTGGGTCATGCTGTGCGGAAAGTTCAAAGCTCTCCCCTTTCTCTTTCCTCCTTATGTCTTTATTCACTCTCACCTATCGATGTGTGGATAATACAATCACAAACATCACACAGTCATTTCAAGAACAAAATGAACACAACTGAGGATTATTCAACAGCAAGAAAACAATTATTTTACTTTTTAGTCCACCTTCATTATGTGATATCAGTTACAATACCCTTAACTACATGTTTCTATACAGTCTAACAGTCTAAGGGTCTAACAAATGAGTGTGACTACTCATTTATCACACTCATTACTTTTCCCTGGTAGAAGAAAGTAACACTCCTTTGACGTCCAAACAAGTAAAAGGGAAAAGTGCAGCAACTGTTTTATTCTTCAATCAATTTTTTTTTCTATTTAGACCCTAGCCTTAGAAGACATTAATGTTCTTTTTCCTTCTGCAGCAAAATTAGCATGTCAACATGATGGTCTTATTGACATTGAAGATATTTTTACCTTTCGTCCTGACTTCACACTCTTTCGAGGTAGAACATTCGCCAGTGGAGAACAGGTTTCCTTTTTATTGCTGTGACACATAGTCAATACTCAATATAGTTCTTGACACCCTGAGGCACAATAGCAGTCACTTGAGTATAAAGAGTGTCAGCGAGTTATTTTGACCCCCTACTGTAATCATGACCTTTCCAATAACACGACTCCCCCACAGAGTCTCATTCCCTAAAGTCTCTTCCAACTCAGGGCTAAACTGCATTACGCCCAGCCAGCATTCACAGCTCAGCAGCTTCTAAACAAGCTACTGTAGATACATACTGAAGTACACATCCACACACATATGGATGCGATGAGCAAGGACAATAAATGTCTGAACAGTGCACACACACATGTATGCACTCACAGACACACATATATTATACGTGTACATGAACGTGGCTTGCATATTTAGCTGAAAGGAACATAAAATATAACCAGCGATATCATGCATAAATGAAAGGGAAAATGATATGGCATGCATTTCATTCTTTTGTAAGATTGCGTCCCCAGGTCATTGACTAAATAATTAGGCGATTGAAGTGACAGATTAAAGGCAGATTGGAAGTGACTGTGAAAGCAGGATAATGTTTCCCTAATCAGCTTGGTCGGAGAAATGCAGATTGTGAAATTTTCCAGCTACTTCCTTAGAAAAATGCATTTCACTTCTGATTAGGGATGATTAGTGTGTTGGTGGAAGAGGAGGTGGGTCAGGGCCTTCTGCTGGGTTCATATGGCCAGTGTGTGTGTGTGTGTGTGTGTGTGTGTGTGTGTGTGTGTGTGTGTGTGAGTGAAAGACAAAGAGACAGGGAGAGGGAGCACTGTTGTGGGGGCATAGGTGGAGTGCCAGTATGCATACAGAGAGAGCAAAGCCTGAGAATGACTGGAAATGTTAAAGCTGGAAATAGTTAAGGAAAATACAAAAAATGCTGTCCTTCCAAAGAAGATGATTTAGGAGTAGATAAGCTTTTGAAAGAAGAGAAGATCACGTAAGAGGAAGCACAAGATTGCTCCGAGTCCTGTCCCATAAGGCAGGAAGTAACAAGGGGAGATCTGGTTATCACAACGTTTCAACTGGTGGATCATCTATTTACTGGGCCATGACAAATATCCCAGATTTACACTGGCTATGAAATCACCAGGTAAACTCTTCTCCTGTTGTGCCAAGGTAATAGTTTCTGAGCAACAGCATTACAGAAGGTTAAATGTAGAACAGATGTAAAGTATAAAATACAACATGATCAAAGCTAAGGCACTCAAGACACATACGCCAGCAAATGATGATAAATGACTCTCTGCAGATTTGTAAGCTGTGCACAAATGTAGCGAACTGCAAAGGTTGGGAGTAGGGAGTGTGGGGGTGGAGGGGCAGAAAGACAAGAGAGCGGACACCAGGGAGCAAAAACAGTGTCCAAATTCATTGAGATGATCCTCTGCAGAAGGCCCCCACGATTAAGTTCCTACAGCAGGAATCACAGTTCAGACAATGTGTAATTGATTTTCCCAAAGGCTGAGAGAGCACCCGTAGTGATCCCTGGGATAGCCTCCCCTGTGAAAGTTTGCTTTTCTCCCAGGCTTGTGGCCACAACTGAATTACATCATCACCTAGCACACTTTTTTTTTTTTACTTTTATCTCTGAAAGATATATTATCCATGTGCTGGGCTCTGCTAGTGGAGATCAAAGGCAGCACTCTGTGCAGGCACCATATTAAAGTGAAACATGATTTTGCTACAGAAAAATAATCTGTTTATTTCAAGAAAGATTCTGTTACATACCTGGCTTGCACAGGCATCCACAATTCAACTTGATTTGGGTATTTTCCACTAAGAACTAGTATTGTAATCCATGCCAGCTGATGAAATGAGGAAAGGCAGACAACATGTGTTTGAAATAATACATGTGGACCATTGGTATCAATACGTGCTTATTAACATATATTATCATAATTTGCAAAAACACTGGTAAAAACAATTTTTCAAGTTGCAGTCATTGCACACTACTGCATATGCATTAGCTACTATTGCCTCTAAGCACATCAGCACACACGTTCACCTTTATCAACATGCACGCACAAATAATTATAGATATTCACATGCTTTTTTGTCTCTTGATGATCTGTCCAGGATGATCACTGGCTGGTATGAAGCGTCACGCTTAGAGGGAAACCAGACAGAGGGACATGTGTTTGTGCACTTCTAAATGAAGTGTGACCACAGTGCACCTCTAAAGCACGGTCTGGGCTGGAAGCTACTATGGGCCCTGACAGCAGGGAGGGGGTGCTGTGATAATTTGATGTGAGCTGGTTTGATAAATCACTGTGTTGTTACCTTGGCTTTAGTATCTGTTTATGTCTCGACAAATTGAAACCCCACTGGCACAAGTCTGAGGTAGAGTCACTCTCTGGGCCCCAGCGATTAGTTCAAGGTGGGGAGAGGTTAGATGGCTGGCCCCTATTGGCCATCTCCCTCTTGCTGTTTTGTCTCTCCCTGCTGAGAGAAAAAGCAATGGACATGTGTAAGCAATAAAGCCAAAGGTCTGCCTTCCACCACAGACTGAGCAAAAGGAATGCAGAACCAAACTATAAAATAATAATGGGCAGTTGGGCAGGGAAGAAGCAAGGAAGGGCAGAGGCCGGTGGAGAGGGCAGCATTAGAGACAGATAGGTCTGAAAGGGATGTGGGAGGTAGGAATGGGGGGTGTTAAGGTGGGGTGGGGTCCTGAAGCAGAGCTCTCCTATGACCCCTGGATGCGCTGTTAAAGGCAGAGCGTAGCAAGCAGCCCAAGCTGGCACCACATCAAAAGGCTGACAGATGAAGGGCAAAGGCCAGTTTGACCTGGGTGCTAAGCTGCTGCTAAGCCTCTTAAAGCCAGAAGAGAGGTGCAGTAACAGGGAGAGAGAGGCAGAGAAAAGGAGGAGAGACTGAGAATGAAGAAAGGGAGTAAGTGAGACTAGGAACAAGGAATATCATTCACTACTCCCTCCTCCTCTTTGATAATCAAAGGCATGATAAAAAAGCCACTCGTGTAGACAGTAAATACAGATGCACAGAAGTCAGAAGAGATAATATTAAGTACCTTGTGTGGAATCATTGCACAAGGGGCATACTTCATCTAAAGCTAATAAAACCAACATCCCCAAAGCATGTTTAAAGCAGGTTTTCGTAATCACCAAAAATAAACTACAATCAGGACAATAAGACAGACAGTTGGAGTCCTGAGGCATTTATCTGCTTTAAACATTTCCCTTAGAACCCACTAACTTATCACGAGCTTGTCAACACAGTGACACCATTCTTTCAAATGAAACGCTAATGCGCTGATCTGAGCACACAGCGCCGGTATCTGTTCATGAAATCTGAGGGTTGATCAAAAGGTTTGGTACATTCAGTTCAGTGTATACCTCAGCAAATAAGTGGAAATCATCACAAGTACTCAGATAACAAGGATACAAACACAGTGGAGCTGCTTCCAACCAGAGGAGTTATGACAAAGCAAAGCAAATATCACCATGAGGGGGGAAACAGCAGACAGGAATGAATGGGAGATGAAAAAAAGGAAGCAAAAACAACAAGAGAAGAAGTAAAACTTTGAAAAAGTCCAACTGATCTCCTAAAAGGAAGCAGGCATATCCCACAGTGCAACAGGACAGGAAATGCCTACTGTGAGGACAGGGCTCCCCTCTGGACCCCATTAAGGGATTGCATGAAATTAATAGTGACATCATGTTGCTTGGTCAACAAACGCAGGTTGATTGATGAAGACAAACGGTCAGGGTGATAGCCAGTGGTTGGCTTTCCCTGGGAGATGCCATTTTCAGCCAGTCTCTACTTCTAGCCTGTGAAAATGACATGAGCTGTCTAGTGAGCCCTATTGCAATGCCACTCTTGTCACTCAAGCTTACTTTGGAGTTGTTTTCAGCGCTTGTGTAAGCTGGTAAAGAAGATTTTAGCTGCAGCTGAAAAATAATACATTATTATTGTTGTTGTTGTTGTTGTTGTTACATAGTTTACAATACGTACAAGTGTAAAGCATTCAGACATATATCATCATCCTCATAGGGAAAAAAATAAATTTATCGAAATACTATCCTGTTGCATTTGAATGGTGAATCTGTCTTTAACGCTTTCACCAAATCCAATTTGTTGTTTTGCCAAGCTTTAAGGCTGTTGGACAGGCAGGAGGAAAAGAGGAAGACTTCAGAGGAGGTTCATGGATGCACTGAAGGAGGACATGCAGATGGTGTGACAGAGCAGGATGCTATGGATAGGGTGAGATGGAGACAGATGATCTACTGTGGCAACCCCAAATGGCAGCAGCCGAAAAAAGAAGAAGAAGCCAACAGCACTAACATTTCTAATGATTTTAAACTATCCAGGTCTACTGTGTTCCTATGAATTTAACAGGGACATCCTGGGTGGTTCTTAAGCTCAGCTACCTCTGAAGGGAGTCGCATTTAGAAGGAGTACTGATCAAAAGCATGAGCCGCTTTAACTGGCTCACTCTAAAAACATAAGTACTGTAATTCTATTTATATATTTATTTAGAAATGTGACACATTTAAAGAACTTAATAGTGGGGTCCCTGACACAAAATTTTTTATATTTTCATTCCTCTTAAATCAGACCTGCTTTACCTTAATATGAACCAGATGTATACTATTGTATGTGCACCGCAGCTAAGCACAACAAACGGTTAAAGGCTGAACGTATCCTTACCTGTGAGATACTAATCAAATGGTTGGCAAGACTTCAGATAGGAGAGATGGGAAGCTTGACAAGTCAGTTGCAATTTGCTAAATATGTCATGCTGCTGTTAAGTACAGAGGCAGTACAACTAAGCTTAGAACTTCTCTGAAGCAGCAACACAGAGTGACAGAGAGGCATATTCCAGTGCTCAAGCATCTCCCAGCTCGGGTTCAGATTCATGTTTGGCTACTACCCCCAAAAGTGGAAAGTTTTTTTCCATGCACTGCTGGCCCATATATTGCACTCAAATTTCACTTACATGTTTTTGTTAATCATGAGCACCCTATTTGAGCACAGTTTACGGAAACTTGTACAGACACTTATACAAAACTTGGGAAAAAAAGCCAGCTTGCGAAAGGGTTTTAATTCTATTGCTATTATTACAGTAAATAATAAAACTTGCATAGCGTCATCATCACACACAACCCTAAAAGTAAAGTAGAAGCACCAAAAAATTGTACCTAAGTCTATAGTACTTGAGAAAACATACCACTGAATCCAAGGAAGGAAGAAGGAAGAATTTATGTGCTTTAATCGATGCGTGTTATTGTTTCCTCTTTGACACTGAAGCTTTGTTTTTGTAGTGGTAGAATATATATAAAAAAAATATATTTCTGATACTTACGCATCACAGTGGCATAGTGATTAGCACTGTTGCCTCACAGCTAGGAGGACGTGGGTTTGAACCCACAGGTTGGCTGGGTGCTTGTCTTTGTTGAGTTTGCATGTTCTCCCCGTGCCTGCGTGGGTTTTCTCCGGGTGCAGCTTCCTCCCACTGTCCAAAGACATGCAATTACGTTAGTTGATGAGTCTTAACTGCCTGTAGGTGTGACTGTTTGTCTATGTTTGTCTACTCTTTGTATATGTCTGCCCAGGGACAGACTAGTGACCTGTCCAGGGTGACTAATAACATTGCAAAAACATATGTGTGACTTAGGCTGTATGTGATAGTGTGTCTAGGGTGTTGTTGCTTTGGGTGAAAGTATATGCCAAATCACTAAAACTAAATGTAAATGTCTGTCAAATCTTCTAATTACTAACCATTGCTAGAGAGCTATGAAGGTCTTCCCCTTAAACCTCCAGGTACACCTCTGCTTTGAAGTTGTCTGTTGGATTCAAACTTGCTCAGAGAGTTTGTTTCACTATTCAACTATACCCAAGATGCTTGCATTTTCTGCATGAAGGCTTTCTGCAGCAGTGGTGACCAGCAGAACATCTTTCCCTGCATCTGATCCAACAACAAAATTGTGGTTTAAATTCATTTGACGTATCTCTGTTTCTAAGACATTAAATAGCAGATCTGAAAATACAGACTATAGCACTGATAATGCTGAATTACTTTTACATTTACTTTTAATGGATCAAGATGTCATACTGTCATTCTTTCAGTAATAGTAACTTGTACTAGGTGCGATAAAACCTGACATAAGCTAAATACAAGCTATATTTTGGTTATTCCATTTCACCAGACATGGAAACATCGCTTTTTTCCTCAATATATTGTTGTTACTGACTTCAGTGATATACAACAGTTTCCATTCATCTCAAATTCTGTGCAGCTGTTGAAAGAAAAGTGACTTTGATTTAGTAAATATCTGCGAGCATCTAGTGTTGTGAGCATCAAAGGTACGTGAGCAGATATCAAAGCGTTCTCCTGGATCGTCTATATCCTTGGCAGCTAGACTGTACTTTCCATCTCAAGTGTGCAACAGAGTTACAATGCACACATGGGACTGCAAACCTTTTACTAGACCTAAGACAATGATTGACTGAGATGGCTATCCTGTGCTTCATTTGCAAGTGTTGGCCATTTTGTATTCTTATAAATTATTCTGGCATTTAGAATATAAACAAAATCTATCTATAAGTGTAACTGAAAAGCTTACACTTGA
Organism: Ctenopoma multispine; assembly: GCA_034779795.1. Taxonomy (NCBI): domain Eukaryota; kingdom Metazoa; phylum Chordata; class Actinopteri; order Anabantiformes; family Anabantidae; genus Ctenopoma; species Ctenopoma multispine. The sequence continues at coordinate 20,341,084 of JAUYWH010000018.1, read as the reverse complement.
TCAGACAAGGATGATAAAGGATTTTCTTTTACAAACAATGTTTCAAATACTTTAAAATACCATATTTCATACATACTGTTAAATACAACATATTCGTAACAAACATTAAGACAAAAAATAAAAGAATATAAAATGTTGGAAACAAGACACATATATACAGTGAAACCAAGTCTATGACATGGGGAGATGAAACTGTCAACTGAGGAATTCACTGAGTGTTAACTTACTAATTGTGGGAAATCAGAGGTGTGACAATAATGACCTACTGTGGAAAAAGGACTGAAGAGAATGCCCTTTACTAGATAATGACAGGGAAATTGGTGCCACCAGTGCATTGCACATGCTAAACTGTGTCACCATCTGCTTCGAGACTTGGGACAAGCCCAAACCACAAGACAGTGGCTGAAACACACAGTCAAGATGGCAGCCTCTCCACAAACACAAGTCACAAAGCCACTCTGAGTCTCAAGGATGTAGGACTGAAATATGAAACTACTTTAGGTGTGATAGGGCGACACAAAGAGTTGAGCTTTACTTGGGATGATGCCAGCAAGTCTTGGCCAAGCAGAATATTGCCCGTATGGCCATTCTGCTAAGACTTTGTGAGCCACTGCATTTGATAATTCAAAAGAAGAAGCTGGCGAAGAGTTAATAACAATATAGAATGGCAGAGGAGCAAACTGCTCCATTTATGTTCATGTCCACATGCTGGTATGGTGGAGATCACTCAGCCCATCCCACAGGTATAAGATGTTCTCAGTTGTAGTTTCATGGACAAATAACAAAGATCCAACATCAGATAAAGGCACTTGGCTCTTCGGAACAGAGTGGGAAGCCCACTGCAGCACAAGAGGCTGTCCTTCACTAGCGGAACCATTCTCTACGCTTGGCACTGACATAAAAGCAACTTCTACTCCACTGAAGTACTCACACATACATGGTCACAAAGACAGACATATACACATGCCCACACACACAAAACCTCGCAAACACAGGCAGGAAGTATGCCTGTCACGGACACACAGGGAAGGGAGGCAGCAAAAACAACTTTCTGTCGACAGAAATAAGAAAAACAACAGTTGAAAGGGGGTCTGCATGAGAGAGAGTGCAAGACAAAGGCATTCGCTCCGTCAGAACTCATCAGTCTGCAGAGGGAAAATATGTAAGGGAGATGCAACCATATGAACACTGTCACTGTCCTGAACACAAGACAGAGGAGGACAGGTTGGTGGAGAGCGAGCCGAGAGCCAGTAAACCTTCAGTAAAATCCTTCCACGTCAACAGAGACATTGGCAGGTTGTTGAGTTTTAAGCATGTCTGAGATGCAGGTACACTAGCCTGCAATCTAGAGGCAGATGTAAACACAGTACTAAAACAAACTTTCTTTAACAAATGAGCAGGCACTGTGAAATGGAGGTGTTTTTCAACTTGGTAATGAGTTTCTTTGCCCAAAGGCACAGGCTTTGCTAAAGAGGAACAGAGTTAAGAGAAACACATCGGAGAGGTAGTCAGTGAGGGCCAGATTACCCTAAGGCCTCCAGGGCCACTCTCCAGAACAGAAGATAAAAGAGCTTATTAATAGCCCTTAGATTTAGATGCACTAAGTGGATGTTTATGTTGGAACTTGCTGCTTATGTGTGAACATCCAACAACTGTAAACAGTGCCATTCAGGGCCCATTTCCTTTACATCATTGATATTGTTTCAACTTGCAAAATAGTCAGCCAGAGTTTAAAAAACATCATTCGGGCATTATCTTTTAAGTGGTTCCACAGTTCGGTCTCCCCAGGACGGTAATCAAGAACCTTCATTGTGAACTTCCTCTTCTCCCTCTTCATGTTACAGTGACTTCAATATAAACAGCTGAAAAGGGGACAACCCTACACGCTAGACAGCAGGACAACCCTGTTTGCCTACAAAAGTGCAATATGACGTGGCACACAAACCTCATTCTTAACCTTTATTCATATGAAGGAATAGTCTCTGGTTAATTGCAAACTTGGCCAATAAAACTAATGGAAACAAGATTTCCATTACGTATGGTTACAATATGTATAGTATATCAGAAATTAGAAAGTACATTGAGTTTAAACACCCTGTGCTAAGAAAAGGTTATGACAAAAAAAAACATTACACCATTGTATTAAAAGACAGGGAAGCCCCTCATCAACCACATGAAAGAGAGGCAGTCAAGAAGACTAGGGCTCATAGGGAAGCTTACAGAGCATGTCTCTAACCCCCACTGGCTTTTATTGGACAAATATAAAATTAACAACAGTCAGGAGCTGTAATGGTGAGCGAGGCTGCTTCCAACACAAATTTCCAATTTGAGGTCAGCTGTACGGTCCTATAAAAGTTTACAGGGCTGCTTAAAAAAAGAGCTGTCACTTTACAAGAAACAAACTTTCTTAATCATCACATTAATAACCCCCGGTCTTTTAATGGCTTTAAGTCTAATGCATGCCCCTATTAAAGGTAGAGAGAAGGCAAAGCCCAACCTAATGGCTACTGACATAAATCAATAAAAACTGCTGTTAAATTTTCCTTTCTGGGGCAACTAATAAGAAGACTGTAAAAGTACAATACACACCAAAGAGAAGTGACCTAGCTTTTAGCCTTAAACTTTATACTACTCTACAGCTTGTGTTAAAATCTGTAACTTGTCAAAATGTACAACGGTGGCAACAACATAGAAAGTACCTACAGTAGGGAAATAATAAATACAATACAACAATAAAATAACAAAGTAAAACAGTAAAATGTGGACTAGGTTAATCGGGAAATAATTAAAGGTAAGATGTGTCAAACTTTTGGACCATTTAGGAGAATTGTTGTCAGAATTGATTAGTCTGGTGTATTTGAGTTTTTCTTTTTTTAAATTCAGATTTTTAGTCATAATGTATACAGTGCTGTGAAAAAGTATTTGCCACATCCTAATGTGTTGCTTTTTTGCATATTTGTTACACTTAAATAATTCAGATTACCAAACATCCATCCATTATCAACCGCTTATCCGAGGTCGGGTTGCGGGGGCAGCAGCCTAAGCAGGGAAGCCCAGACCTCCC
>JAUYWH010000018.1:20270607-20337920 GCA_034779795.1 Ctenopoma multispine | reverse complement strand
TGTTTGCCTTGGGAGACCCTACCAGGAGCACACGGCTCCCGACAACATAGCTCGGAGGATCACTAGACCACGCAAGCGCTTCTGCCACGACAAGGCCTCGATCCATGAAGAGGATTACCAAACAATTTTTAATATTACACAAAGATAAAGTAATTCATTTTATTAAGGGAAAAGAGCTCTCTAAACCTGCCTGCCCCATCATTCTGAGCTGAACTAGCTTGTGTGTTTCAAATCATTCTCCTTAAGCTTCATGTCACAAACTGATGGTCAGACATTCTCCTTCAGGATTTTCTGGTAGGGCAGAAAATTCATGGTTCCATTAATTATGGGAAGTCATCCAGATCCTGAAGTAGCAAAGCAGCCCTAGACCATCACACTACCACCACCATGTTACCATGACTGTTGGTATGATGCTCATAAAATGCTGTGTTAGTTTTACACCAGATGTAACAGGACGCACTCCTTCCAAAACTTCAAAACAGAATATTTGTATTTGTCAATTTGTCAAAGGACGTTTTTTTGGCAAATACAAAACAAACCTTTGTGTTCTTTCTGGTCAACAGTGGCTTTGATCTTAGAAATCGTGTGTAACCCCTCCCAGACTGATAAATGTCAACTACTTTGTTTCTCATTTGCTCTTGAATTTCTGTGTTGTTTTTTTGAGATCTTTTAGCATGGTTCACTTTGTCAGATTCAACAGCTCTGGCAGTAATCAGATGTGAATGTGTCAAGAGAAATTGAGCTTAGCTTTCCACAAGAAAGGGGGGCAATTACTTTTTCACATAGGGTCAGGTTTGGACAGATTTTTTCCCTAAATAAATGAAATCATTATTTATAAAGTTTATTTTGTATTCACATTGTCACACAAAGACAACCCTTTGTGTGACAATATGCGAAAAGGTAAAAAAAATCAAGCAGGGGGTAAATACTTTTTCACAGCACTTGTAAGTGTTTTGGAGTTAAACCTGTAACAGATCTATTTAACAACTAGCACACATGGACAGGGAGTGTGGAGGTGTTAATGGACTGGTTGACACAAGAATCATGTTCAGGATTCCAGACTGGAGTGTTCTCTAAGTGTGTAAGGACACCGCAGCTTTGTTCTGCCAATACATCAAAGGTAGAACCCGAGCTATTTGAACAATGGCTCACATCTATATATAGAGGAAGTGATGGACGAAGAAAGCCGGACATGTATGAGGTCACCGTCAGAATGCAAGGAACATCTATGCCAACATTCATCAGGTGATGAAAGAAGTGCAAATTCTTATTCCCTGCCAGTGCAGGGTCAGTGATTGGCTTCTGAATATTGCCACCACCAAAATACTAAGGGGAATATGTCACCTTTGAATACCAACTCCCAGGCTTACCTCATCTTATCTTACCTTACTAACAAAATGAATAGGGCAGCTTTTACCTGCTTAAGCCCTGTCCATCTAGCCTCAGACGGATTTGGTCCTGTAACATGTGACACCTCTGCTAGATACGATCACAGAGAGATTAAGCTCCTGTATCAGAGATTAGACTAAGTTTGTTTTTTCTCATTTGAACCTGGGTGGGAATAGTCCCTGGGCTTGCCCCCCCAGGCCTGGGCATAATGCCATTAGTGGTGTTTTGTTGACAGCAGGCAACGGTAAATGAGGCCCCACTTTAATCAGCGGCATGCCGGGCTGGTGTCAGAGTTCCCCTATGTCTACCAGGTGAAAGATGAGCAGGGAGAGAGGTGTTGTCTCCACGTTAATTAAAACTGCTCCCCTCACGCGAGGACTCAGAGCTGCTACCACCAACCAGTCCCTGAAACCAGGGCTGTACTCTCAGCATAAACACTAGCCATTAGCTAGGAGAGCAAAGAGAGGGGGCAAGCAGCAAGGGGTGTAATTAATCAGAGTAAGATCATGTTCTAACCACTTAAAAGCAAGAGGGGGTATTTATCTGCAGGGAAAACAGGTCTGTTTTGGGTTACATAGCAACTGAAATGTATAGGAGGTTGTTATTTTGGAGGGAGTCCTTCTTGTTAACAATGAGTAACAGTTAAAGAGAGTGATTCTTTATGGCAATTCACTTTTTTTCTCATAGGGTCTTATAACAACGGTTATGTATGACACAAAATTCTCATGCGTGTTATTTTCTACTTTTGTCTTTTTCCACTTCTTTCTCATAACAGTACAGTTCAGCCCATGTCAGAGGGACAGAAGACACTGTCCCAGAAGCCTTACTATTTACCCAGAAATTCCATCCTCCACAGCGGCTTCCTGTTCCCTTGAAGTGAGACATCCTTTCCTCGGGGATCAACTGGATGAACTAGACACAGAGATGCAGACACTGCTTTAGCCTGGCCATGCCCAGTTACAATAACACCTTCATGCTGTTTGTCTCAGCAACCCGCCCTGAAACACCAACCCATCCCAGCCAGGAGCACCAGGCAGGAGGCCTGCTGCGTCCTCGATCTGGCCTGGGTTGATGAGACAAAGAGTGCTTGCTCAAGGGTGGGTAGCTAGGAGGGAGGGGGTTAGTTGAGGAGTCCTCTGCTTCCCTCCAATACACTATGAAACCTGAAGCCTATGATGCAAATGAGGTGGTGGGGGCAAAGAGAGAAAAACAACATGAAGGGAAAACTAACACAAAGGAGGAATGGGAGGGGAGAAGTTCTCCTAAAGCAGCACAGCACTGAGGGCCCTTTCACATCACAGCAGCAGTGGGTGTCAATCAAGCAGTCAGCATTAACAATGTTAGGCCAGAGCAAGCAGGGCTAATGTCCTCGCCCTTCGCTTTCCCCAACCCCCACCACCAGCACTTCCCAAACTCCCCACCTTCCAAAAGCCCCTGGTGACCACATGAATCTGACTAGTGACAGCTCACCATCCTGTAATTTGCCAATTTGCACGCATGTCAAAAAGCCAAACCAGAGTGAATTATGCTCACAAAGTGGGGATAGGCTGAAAGAAGTACAAGAGATCTGCAACACAGGGGAGGATAATGGAGATGACGGGGAAAACAGCAGGATGAAATAGATTTGAGTGAAGGCTGTTTTCACAGTGCGTCTGCCTCCTTCATAGTGAACACTTGACACACGGTTTTTAGATAACACAGCCTGTTGGGCCCCGTTCACATGTCTTGCGTATTTGAGCATGGGTGAAATTGCACATGGATCATTGTGATGTATTGTATGCATTTGTTTATGTGTGTGTGTATATGAGTGAGCAGGAATGTGTCTTCTTTGACAAGACCATTTGTCTAATGAAAACTGGTGTGAAAAGTTGAACGAGTCTATCTGCAGCCGCTGAGCAGAAAAGTGGGGGATGAGGGTGATTACCCACAGCTGAGCCATTAATCTTAAGCATTATCAACACCTTGCTAGTGCAATCTGTGTTTCAATCCAACAGCCCATGAATGCATCTCCGGAGTTAAATCAACCAAATCACTAGTTAAATAAAGGCTATCATTAGCTTAAAGTCTACTGCTTACACATCACCAAGACATCTAATGTAATAGGGCCTCAAATATTAAATGAATCAAGAAAAATCTGACCTCAAATGTGCCTTTAATGTTCATGTGTCCATGTCCAAATGCACACATGCACGCTCTAACACAAGAAAGAACCATGAAGCCCATATAAATCTTTATCAGGAAGCCAGCCAACCCCTGTGCCCCTTGCTGGTGAAAACCATATAATAGTCTAAGCAACCAGAAACACATTTTCTGGATAGTTGGCAGCAAATGTCCCATAATCGTTTGGGTTGGGTAACTTTGTAAATGCTATTTTTATTGTTAGGTCTAAAAAGGTAGTAACAAAAAGAACTGCTGACAAATGTACATAACACCATGAGAAGTCTACAATTGTGCTCTACGTGATGTACGTAAAAAAGACGAGACAGAGCAGCCATTGTGCAATAAAACCCCAGTCCACACAAACTTTTACTTACAACCATAACAAAAACAGTGAAACACAGTATTTTACTAAAATATAACTGCAATCAGCACTAGAAAAGCCATAGTCACATTCATATTAAGTCACATTTTGCCAATGCCTTTTGGCAATGCAGAGATTGAATCTGCTCTTTAAACTTGTCTAACAGTGTTTTGCGTCTCCAAAACAATCCCGAGCACCGATTAACATCTGACAAAGGGGCAGTCACTACTGCAAGAGATCCTCAAACCATCCGTGAAAGTGAAAATGAGAAGCAATTCTGTTAAACACTCCACATTATGATAGCTATTTACCACACCATTGTAACTCTAAAGGGTGGACCTTTAAACGTCTGACAAAGTAATCCCACCACTGGTACACTTCACTAAATTCTCCACTGCTGGCCCAACAATCTGTCTTGCATTTCTCGCCTTCCCAAGTGTGAGATGTCAGAGGGCTGGAAGGAGGACAAAGCTGACATTGCTTTTAGCTTTTCAGAGTTGTGTCATTTACTCAGGGGTAAGCAGATTGCATGGTCACTGAGCCTGATTGTTCAGAAAGGAAAAATGCAAGTGTCTGTGCTGAGTGTAGTTAAGTGTTCTTGTGTCTTTGGAGGTTTGAGCCTGAATGTGTTTTGCACAGCCCTAAATATTTTAATAGTTTATGTTCAGATCTGTGTGTTGGCTTAAAAAGACAGAATGTGGTTAATGAGTGTAAAGTATGTAAAGCAGTATTTTTTTAAATGATCAGTATGTGGTATGAATAATGACATATGATTCAAATGTTTTCATCTTTACAATGTGACAGTCTTCAAAAACATGAGAAACTCTCAGTGAAAGTGCATACGCAGTGTGCATTTAATAATGTAATTTAGTTATCTTAAAAGAAGAAGACAATACAACACAAACGGACCTAGTTGTTGTCAACTCACACACACTATTAAACACATAACACAGCATTACCAACAATAACTCTGCTCCTCATATATTTTTTGCTGTTACTGCATGTGACTAACAATAAATATCTCCCTGCGCCCACAGTGTCCGGCCTGTAGGTTGGTTTCCTTCTGGGTAATTGATGTGAAGGTTCTGCTGAAACCAACCCTGCACGCATTTGGAAGAGGTGAGCAGGAAATCAGGCCATCAGAGGCGGAACACTGCATTCCTATCACGCAGCTTGGGTCAGAACCTCTGGTAGAGTCAGGATTTGTAGTTTAAAGGCTGTCAGAAATGATCACTTTGCTGTGCAACTGCACCCCCCACTCTGACACAACCCCTCCTTTTCTTAAGATAAAGGATGTACCCCAACAGATTTGGTGACCTGCTCTCTCCTTCACTCGGCCCGTTCTGGTCTCGGCTAAACACAGTTCAGGTTGTGGAGGTAGTGCAGTGTTGTCATACAGGGGAAAAGAAAGGCAGAGTTACTGGATATTACCCAGGGAGCCAGGGTGGAGAATCAGTTTCCATTTCACCATGACCTTTCTCCAGTCCCAATGGTGGTCAGCTCCACCGCTACCTCCTTCCTTTCACATCCCCACTGAGCAGCCTCCGCTCCACTGCTGTCTCTCTTTTTTTCATTCGTCAACCTATCCATCTCACATGTTTACTCTGATAGGACAGCACAGTTGACCCCCCCCCCCACCAGCAATGAGATCATATTCCCATAGTTCCCATATATTTTTCTCATCAGCTGTTTACACAGATTAAAATGGTAGCATTGCACACAGAGCAAATGTGTAACTAATATGCAACTGATGAATAGTAAGAAAAGGACATCTACAACTCCATATCAAATTAAGGACCACCAACTACTTCTAAATGAAGCTGTAATTTCAGTGAATTTCCCCCTCAGGATGGGAGTCATCCCTTTCCAACACCCATGCTATTTTTAGTGTCTGCTAGTATTGTTTTCAGCCACAAAACATTACTTTCATAGTAAAACGTGTGTGATGAGTTTCTCTTATACCAACAATGCCGGGAAGCTGTTTGTCACAGGACTTACTGCACTAACTTTGACACACTCTGGACACACCCTTCATTCTAACTGCAATCATTTATATGTACTTTTTCCATTTACTTTTTAGCTAAGTATGTACAGTGTGCAGTTATATTGAGCGAGGCACGGATAAGGGAAACAATATTAAGTAAATGAAAGGGACAAAACCTCAGTCCATCCAGGCAACGTTTAACAAACTTGCTCAAAGGGAAAAATTTTTTTTGCGGAGCTTCAAAAGTGGAAATCCACTGTTAAAGTTGAAAAACTAATCACAGATAAAATACTCAATTCCTCTCCCAGAATGGTTTCGACAGCAGGAAAGACAGGGACGTGAGTAGAGTTGAGGAATGCCCACAACCATAATCCATAATTAAGCACTTTTCATGTCAAACAAGTGTGGTTAATTGCAAATTCCCCTGGATTTACCAGGGTTCACTTAATTTGCAAGGGTCACTTTTGCGTGAAGCAGGTGCACATTTACACAGCTCAATTAAAGGTTTGGGGAAAAAAAATCTATCTGGCCTATTGAAATCTCAATGACAGCAGACAAGGAGCAAGTGTGTCACAAAATATGATAGAAAGAAATATGCACTGAATAGATGAAAGAAAAACAGCTTCTTTAAAAGACAGAGAACAGAAGCCATATAATTTTAACATCAAACATGTAACATATAAAGAGTTGTATTACTCCATATGTGGTCATTAAACTTGAACTTGAATTCATGATCACTGAGCTGATGCAGTAATTGAAATCTTTGAAGACATTTACACAGCACTAATTCTTTGATAAGCATTGTTTCCTTTTGTGCATACTTCTATGAAGTGACATTTTTCAATTCTTTAGAAGTTTAACAACTCCCACTGCACTAGCTTTAAAATTAATGAATTTTATTATTAGTACACCTTTATGAACTGAAATCCTAAAGATAAATTGTGATTTTAGTGAACCTTTGTGAATGTAATTATTTAATTAAATAAAAATGTTTATTTCATTTCTCAGTTTGCACAAATCTCAAAATACTGAAGGAGTGACATCATTATAGCTTCATATTCTGTGCCTAAGGAAAAATATAGTTTCATTGTAACAAAGCAATAGGGAAGTGTCTGCTGGTGGGGCTCACTAAAACATTGCTATTGGCATCACAGTAAATTAATCAATCTTTATGTGTCAGAGACAATACAAAAGTTTGCACAGAGACGGGAAGCTCAAGAGTCAAATGTCACTCTGCAGTTACACCTGTCCTACAGTCCAGAAAAAAACAAACATTCACTACATAAAATAGAGAGGCAGCCTAGCTGTCCCAGCATTTGCAGTCCTCATACGTTGATAAATGAAGCCATTGTGCAGTGATTATCAGAGTTATTCATAGCCTCTTTGCAATGGGGATGGTACATTTGTTGCATTACATAGAAGGAGACACTGCTGGGGCTAGCACATGTTTCCCTGTCACTGTGTATTATAGGCTAACCACTGACATTTATAAATACTTGGTAATCTGCACAGCTATATGCGTCGCATTATTAAATTGCCATTATTGTGATGGCAACTGGGCCCAGCCTGTGATTAATTGCATACTATTAAGTTGAGGAGGATCATGCCTGTTTTTAAATTCTGCTTTTACATTACAAATTAATCACAGCGAAATTACAATAAATAACTATGTGGTGGCGCTACGCTTTTGCATTAGAAGGTTTCTCTATGACAGAAATACAAGAAATATGGAAACATATTATTTCTTCATTATATCTGGTGACACTGTAATAAAGACTGATTTAGAGAGTTGGTCAGTGTCGGTCTGGACACGTAAGCATTACACAGCGTGTCTCTGTGCTGTGTGATGGCAGGAGTGTGTGCGCAGGCTTCAGACGTGGGAGAAACAACAGACCACGCTCTGGTAAGCATCAGGCCAAGGCATTTAGCTTTTTCTTAGTTTTGGAGTGCAAAGAATGAGCTCTACTCCACCATATAACCTCAAGCATAAGCCCCAAGGCTGCAGACAGCCATGGATCTGAAATACACATCAGCATTTCCTTTTATCTACACAGTGGAATGTGTTTTAATGAATCAAAACAAGACAATAACAAATGCATCCTTTAAAAATTGTTTTTGCATTCTAGGATTGCACAGCCTATGATTATTTAGGACTCCAGGAAGTTAGTTACTGATGCCAGAACTACCGAGAAGGGATGTGCAGTTACTTAATATGATGAAGGCATTACTGTAACCACTGCACTGTCATCTGCCTTATTACCCTTTTGGGTTTTTGGGACAGTCTTAGTGTATAAGCTGGCCAATGTCTACAGAGTCCTGTTCATTAGAATAGCATCTCCACTGCCACAAACTGGCATGCTGCACTGAGCTCGAGGCTTTTTCACAATTCTTTAATGAGAGCACAAAATTTTGTGTTTACATTCCCTTCTCCCTTCCTCACCCCTTTAGACATCTCACTGCATCCCCTCCTAACTCTGGCACTTTGGCAATTCCCACTCCCACCTCATGATGACGACCTGTCTGTGGTGGTTTTCAATTAGCATCATTTATTATGTTCTGCCTTGTTGACTCCGCCAAACCAAAACTGGAGTGGGCACGAGCTATGCCATGTCATAGTTGGCGGTGGTGGCAGTAGGAGAAATTTCACTGTGTCAGTTCACAGGCAGTGGCCTCTGGGCCTCCTCTGCTCTTCAGCGTATTGAAACAAACTCTGGTTATTTCAGATTCAGTGAAAGCTGACTTGGATCTGAGGAGAGAGCCTGCCTGCCACTGAACCCCAAGGGAATGAACGACCAGTAGCCTTAAACACTTCTCCTTTACGTATTTCCCTTCCGCCATTGGTCCATTCATCCAACCTCTATCCTGGGGCTTTGACAGAAGGTATATATTTTAGGAGAGACCCCTGGTGATGTGATGGACATGCAAGCCCTGTTTGAAATGGAAACCCACAAATTCTATCCTGCCAGGAAGAACCAGGAATATCCCAACAGAGGTGATGAAAGAACATGGAACAAGTGAAAAAATAGCCACCTTTATTGAGGTTTTCCTTTCAAAAACACAAGTAAATATAGGAACCACACTTTCTATTCAAGATATGGCGCTCTGTAATGCTATAACCTCAATAGAGTACCCACCGACCACCACAGGCGTAGATCATTTCTTTTTCTCATATCAACTCTCACTCTTGTATACACTGACAACACATGCTGGCTCAGATAACCAAGAAAAAAAACATGATAACAGAAATGAATGTAATTCATGAAAAGAGATAAAAATGGGCCACACACAAGCTTATCCTCTTGTGTGTGCAGCACTGCCTTGCACCATCACCATCTATCGTCTCTTTTTCCCTTCACCCTCCATTTATTTCACACAGGAGAAGAATAGTATGCGTTTATGCACGTGTGTGTGCATACTGGAGTACGCGAGTGTTTGTGTACACACCGGCCTGCTTTTTTTGTGTGCGTGCGTGTGCATGAATGTCTGAGTGTGCAAAGAAAATGATGTGGCACACTTCATCCTCCCTATAACTCACCTGGACTGATAAAGAGAGCAAAGGAATCATTTCCTGCGCCTGCTACTCATTCAAATGGGTTGGTGTCTGTAAACAAGAGCTGCAGTTATCCATGTAGCGGTCAGATAAGAGGGGAAGGAGACCTCCAGAGTGATGGATCACGAAGGGGCTCCCAGTCCTCTTCTCTTCCCAGCACCGCCCTGCCACCTTAGGATAATAAACAGCCGCGGAGCAGGGGGCCAGATAAGAGCCATCACTCACATTGGCCGAGCTGATAAGACACAGACGCTCTCTGTCACCCTCCATGACATTTGTTTTTCATTCCACTTCAGACTGAGGGAGAAGTCAACCTGTTTCATCTCATCAATGGGCTCCACTCAGGATCACCCGCTGAGTGTGTGCCACCTTTTGACACTGATGGCACGCAGGTGAGTAACTGTGTCATGCTGCACAGAAGAAGAATGGACTACAGTTTCCACCGTCATTCACAACGACAGCACTGTACCTCAAGCAAACAAAGACATACTGTTGAATAGATTTTTAAAAAATCTAACTGTTTTGAGAAAGTTGAAAAAGGATGTGATTTCTACTCTTCCTGTTTAATCTGTGCTGAGAGCAGTTACTGATGCAGTAAAGTTGCAGATTTTCCACAGAGGGTGTGCACAAAACATGCTCACTTTGATGGATTATGGCTTTATTTCTAAAGACGTGGTAACTGTTTGACAAAAGTTCTTGTACATCCTCTATCAAGTCTCTAGAGAAATAATGTCTATCCTATGAACAGTTTATTCCATTTATAATACTATTAGCTGAGCTATTTTTACCTCACATGTAATCTTAATGAACCTGGGTGAGGCTTTAGAGTAAGAAACAACCAGCAAAACAGACGTGGGTCTCTATCTTTCCCTAGCCGGCTATAAAAGCAAAGCTAGACATGAATCAATGTGAAATCTCCTTAAACAAAAAACTCAGGTTACAAGTTGTAAATTATTCTTTGGAGACTAATATTTCTGATGGGGCACATAAAATTATTATTTAAATCATTTAGTATTTTGGCACCTGAAATTCCCTAAAAACGCAGACCTATCAGGGGGAATATGCAGTCATTATAAATCTGTCTGCCCTGACATTGCCTCCACCAGGGTCACCTATAAGTCACAGATTTGAGAAGTTATAAAATGGTTACTTTATAGCTATCCCAATTGTTATATGTTAGACTTATGTGCATTGTATTAGCTCTAATGAAGGGCGTAAATTCTCAGTTTACGACTGGACCTTTACAGGGACGGTTGTAAAACACACACTTTTTGCGTTACTTGTGTTTGTCACCTGAGTTCTGGAATTCAGACCGTGCACACACTGTTTCCATTAGTCAGAGACTTTGCAGTAATGGCCTAGACCGTGAGAGAGCGGCATCCCGTCCGTTGGTCACGGATGACATTTAACAGACAGTGCCCAACTTCCTGTGATCAGAACAGCAGCAACCATGAAACTAATCCACAGCCCTCACAAATCCCTCATCCTCATCCTCTGGCTGTCAGAGATGGGCCACGCCTCCAGTTGTGGGATGATTATCACCTGTTTGACCCCAAGATCCCAGCTTATATGTGCATGCTCTGGCTAAACATGGGATCTGTTTAAAGCACTTCCCAGTTCAATGTTTTGATTCTCAGTAACTTTTAGGATGAACAGAAAAATTTGTAAAAACAAACTGTAAACCACCAGAGTGACGGTAACATGCCCTGTTAAGAGACCTGCTCTGGGTGAAAGTTACTATTTAGACTACTGGATTTCCAGCCATCCCGTTACAGGGACAGGGACACTGATCCAAACTAATGATGCAAACACGACGTCCAAGAGTTGCACAAATAGTATTGGTTTTACTTGTCATCTTGTATTCTTCATTATTTCACCATAAATACACCAATCACATTTATGGAAGCTGCTTTAGCTCAACGTATTATTTGGGCTCTGAAAGATAATCTTTGTTTAGTTTAGAACGACTCTGCAGATTCTTGACGGGGGTTAAGAATCAAACTGCTGGTGATACCCTCAGTATGAGCTTTTTGCATGTCACATAGTGCCACTCTCTGAATCTTTTCTGGTTCACTTCATAAGGTGCAGGTTACTCATTGAGTTCTTTTATATGTACATTTTAAGTGCTATAATTTGGTACCTTTTTACACGTGTTTTATCTAGTGCATAGTGGGTCATCAACATGTTTCAGAACTATGCAAATGCCCGGCCTTGCTCTGTCACTGAGGGTAATACTGTATTTGACAGTAAATGGATGGTGGAGATGGGGGATGTACAGTACAGCAGCACAGGATTGTAAAGGATTGACAAACCAAGCAATTAAAGAGGAGGTGATTATGTCATCATTTTCTTGGGCTGGCTCAGTAAGGTCCTGCTACATTTCATATTCAGTTTGAATGAATGATTAAAGAATGTAAGGGAGGTGAGGATTGAAATATCTCACAGGGACACTCTGCTTACTTTTTTTGGTAGGCCTTATCTCCCTACGTTCAGCCCTGTTATTATGATGATGAACAATATTTCATGAAGGACCGCTGAATGTGTCTCTCATGGAAAGAGCCCAGGCTTACTCCGTTTCCTCACCATGTCCTCATTTTTCCTTTGTATGACTCTTTTCTCTGAGAGAGGAGGTGAAGAGGGGCAGGTGAGAAAAGGAAAAGCAAGGAAGATAATCACTACCACTGCGCACACATGCCTCGGAAACACACAAGTCCAGGACACTCCTCTTCCCCCTCAAACCCCCCAAAATATTTTCATATCAATAATCAAGCAATTTTCCTACATGTTAATCCATCAAAGCGGACGAGGGCTAATCTTCAGGCATAGGGGTGGGTGGTGTGCGCCGCTTCCTCTTTTCAGGTGTGCCACACTCCTTAGCAGACATTTGTCCCGCTGTGTGGCACACAAAGCCCCTGCACTCTCAGCACTGATTGATCAGAGGCCGGCTGTAAAGGAGGGAAGCAGTATACCCTATCAATGATGCTCTACATCTGCACCTGAAAAGAGCCCTCATCTCCTTCCACAACATGCTCAGTAATGCAGATAATGAGAGCCATGCTGTTA
Source organism: Ctenopoma multispine (assembly GCA_034779795.1). Classification (NCBI taxonomy): domain Eukaryota; kingdom Metazoa; phylum Chordata; class Actinopteri; order Anabantiformes; family Anabantidae; genus Ctenopoma; species Ctenopoma multispine. Next base: position 20,325,413 of record JAUYWH010000018.1, on the reverse strand, counting down.
ACAGCTACTGCAACTCTGGTTTTTGTCATGTGTATATAGGCAAAGTGCTTACCTTTTAGATGGAGGGAAGAGACAGTAGAAAAATACAAGGCCCTCTGTAGGAAGATTATCATAATGTCTACAAACGCTGACAGGGTTGAATTTCAGAGACTCTTTTTCAGATTAGTGGGGCTTTTAAAAGGGTGCATTTGCAGAACAATGTGATTGCGTGTTTGATTTTAATTTTCTGACAATCTTTCGCAGCATGTAAGGGATACATGTGGATGTTTTTTCTGTACTCTGCATTGTTGGGATTTAGTCAGGCTAAGGGTGCTTTTAGAAGATTTTAAAGGCATAGCAGGCGCCTCTAGGAGCCTGGGTGATCCTGCAGGAGGGTGAGTGAGAGATAAAATGCAGAGGGCCTCATTAGTAGCACATTTATCATCTCCTGTCTGTGATTTAAAAGAATGACTGGGTCAAATCACTTTAAATACCTCGGGGGAAATCAACATTTGTCATTGCTAAGCAAACCTGCCTCTCCCCACCCTTCTGGCATTAATTTATTCTGGGAAAGCAACCCCATTCGCCACCGCACTGATTTTAATTTCAGCCTTGCAAAAACCTTGGCTGACTGTCTATTTCAATTCATTGCTTTAACATACAATTGTCCCCTTCAATTCGGTGAAGTAATACTCACTCGCAAGGCTGAGACCTATCCATAGACACTGGGCAGATGATGCAAACAATCTTTAGCAAAACACTAAAACATGTGAGGCGTCGCAAATTATTCTTCTGATAGCCACAATTAAACACGAACATCTTCAGTGCTGAACAGAAAAGTGTACACGCGAAGAACAAGAAAGAAATTATGTATTATAAATGTCTTATTAATGCGTAACTCGGCAAGGTCGGGGAAGTCAAGATAGGTGTTAAAATATTGAAATATGGATGTCACCCTCAAAGAGCCCGCTAACATTGCTGCAAGTGGACCCTCTGGACGCAGTGCCTGACAGAATATTTATGCGTTTGCCAGCACTTCGACTTACATTTCTGTGAGCGTGATCTGAGGACAATGCGATGCTGGTCATGCTACCAATAGCAGGTTCAGTTATGAACAAAATAATGGCCTTGAGAGTTTTCTTTAGCGGTAATGGTTGTGACTGAATGATTTATGGATAACTTACTTCTCCTACTTTTCCTTAAAATGTCAGTTTATCACTTACTATGTTTAAGATAGTTTCTCTGCTTTATTTAACCAATGGGAACATGAACAGACTCACATGACAATAATTTAGCCTTTGATTTCACATTTTCACAATTTAAAGGTTTTAGTAGTTGCTTTTGTTCTACTTTCAATCATGTTTTGCTATAATTTGTTCCCACACACTGTGTTGTCTGAATCAACCATGTTGTGTTTCAGTTGTGTGATGGACCCTCTTACCACTGCACTTTTTGTTAGCGCTGCTTATGGGAGATTTAAGATGTTGGTGCCAAATAAGTACTGTAGGGCAGTGCGAAAAGCTTTCACCCTCAGGAGGAAGGAAGCAAAAGGGACAGATGCTGAGCAAATCCTGAAAGAAGTGCGGGGTGGCGTAAAGCAGCACTAGAATAAACGCATATCTATTTCATGCCAGTTCAGACAGAATAGTCTGCCATATGTAAATAAGGGTTCAATAATGAATGCACTTCCCCTGCTTTTATTTGCTTTAAGCCCTCACAGTCACACACACATTGGCACCATGCGAGACACAAATTAGAAAGCGTTTTAAAGGAAATATTCAAAGAGCCGCCTGCCGCCGGAATATCAGTTATTATTTTTGATGTTGCAATTTCTGACACTTTGATGCAATCAGTGAGTAGCCCCGGCATTCAGCCCTCTCCAGGGAGAGAGCTGTCAGGAGTGAGAAGCCGGTGGGTAGATAATTATGGGAGATCAAACCTTGCTAGTTAGTAGGCAGGAACGGGAGGCAAATGCCAAAAACCAGCCAATGTTTCGCAAACGCTTGTTCAAGGATATCCTAATTGCTATAAGTGGTTCCTTCAGGACTGGCACTTCAAACACTGCCTGCTGCATGATGTCATCTCCATGGCTCCCCTTCACACTCACAATAGGCAAATTAAGGAAGAGAGCACAGCAAAACATACCAGAGGACAGTGTCCTTTTTCTGTCACGACATGTGACCAATTCTGTGCGTGCACATGTCAGCAGCAGACATGCGCACGCACAAAATAGGTATATATATATATATATGCTCACACAAAGACAAGCAATTGCCAGCAGACAAAATATTTTCTTAGTTTGTTTTCTTCATATGGGCAATGCAAAGTAGTTACTAACTTTTAAACTTGATAGCAAGGTAAGCTTATGACACTGCATAATTAATATAGAATGCAAACTCATTTATATGCAGAACACAACAAGTACACCCATATTGTTCGTAAATATTAGCATTGCATGATCTCAAAAGCGATACATTCTGACATTCAACTGTGTGCTCCATAATTCAAAGTGAGAACATAGTCCTATCTGCCAGTACTGTTTCCAGCCTACTTCTCCAATTCCCTTCTTACCTTTACAGTTCAAAGGGAAGGAGAGGGGAAGGTGAGTACAATTAGCTGAAATCAGTCAGAACAAATTGTCCGACAGCATTGTACTATGCTAAGACATCAGAGTCCATTTGCTGTTGGTGGAATGACCCTCTAACCGTGACCCTTGTACCCAGTGACATGCATAAAAAACGCCGTTGTCTAATCAGCCTCTTATACTTATCATTGACCAACGTCTCATCTAATACAGAAACTAACTTGAAAAAGAATCATAGACCTGTTTCTGTCTGCCTGAGCTACATCAAAGGAAACCCAACCCTCGGCAATCAGCAAGAAGGATTTCATGTTTCAAAAACAATTCGCATTTTCAAAGGGGGACCACAGCTGACATACAATTGCAGTAAACCTATTGAGTCTCCAGCTCCCTCATTCTTTTTCTCTCCCTGTTGTGAATGTGAATCTTGAGGGTCATTGATCATCTCATTAAATTCAGCCCCAAAGAAAGCGATCCTTTTCACACAGCTCAGGAATTCAGACGCAAAACACCCCCGCCTCTCTTCAGGCACACACAAACACGCTTGCACCATCAAACATCACCAAATGACTGCCTTTCGCAGACAAGAAAGACGGCAATAAAATGATAAAATAAAGTCTATTTTGTTCAAAAAGGGTAAAAAGAGGTCATTTTCTGCATAGAGTGCTGAACTGTTAGCATAACAAAGCAGTGGCTGGCTAATGGCTCCTCATCTGTGACAAGGGTCTCACTAGCTTTTCACTGTTGTGCTTCTCATAAAGTGGCCTGAAACAACATCTTACTTCTGCTCCTGACCTTCTTACACTCAAACACAGGAAATCCCAATGTCAAGCTCAAAGTCTACACACATCCAATATTGAGCTATAAAAAACACACTACAATGGGTATTAATATATTTCCAAAGGCATTATGAAACAGACATGACTATACAAACACACACTCAGACTTGGCAGGTAAGACAGCTTTGCGAGTGCTCCGCAGCACTTGGCTCAGTCTAATTGTGTCTCTAATTGGTGATGTCTAAAGGGGATCTCCTCTTTATTTTTGGACTGAGCAGCATGCCATCACGCAAGGCAAATTACACAGACAGACAGTTGGGAACACAACCGAGCAGACACAAGTGACAGCGAGACAGGAAAAAGTGAGAGCAAGGAGCAGAGGAAGGAGGATGATTGTCCTTATTATTTTATTCAATCTTGGGGAAAAGACATGTTTAGGCAACTGAGTTTCAGGTGGCTAAACACCCAAATTGCCCCCCCACCCCCACCACTCCATTGGTCCCTTGGTCCCTTCCATCATCTCAACTCTGGCTGAGTATGTTAGAGATGAGGTCATGCTGTACTCATCCAGCCAGTGGTGAGAGGCCTCATTCTCCACTCCCGACCACAATGCTGTATCCGGGAGGCCTTCCTTTGATGTGCTCATAATATGAAGGACACAGGGCTATCAGCTAGCTGTCAACTCGGTAACTACCCTGCATCGCTCCCAGGGGCAGCAGAGCCAAGTGAGCCAGCATGGCCATCCAGCGCCCAGCAACTCTGCTGGTGATGGACCTGATTAATTCCCTGGAACGCTGGTGTGTCTTCCTGCAGTTCAGTCAGTGACTTCATTCAGTGGGGTGAGGTCACCAGAGGCCTGGTAATAGAAGGGCTGCACTTCACAGCAAAGACAGCACGTCTGTGTGCAGCTCTCCAAAAAAGAAGCCCTTTAAGAAAGTAGATGGCTATAAAAAAGAGGAAAACATCCAAGTGCCTTTGGATCCAGAGAAACAGTTCTTGAGCAAGAAGCGTATTTCCTCTCACCCCTGCTTTCTCTTCTCTTTCCTGTCTCCCATTGTGGGAAAAATAATAATTGGCAAGCCAATGAATTATTAGCACACACCGTAGCTACAGCGAGAACAGCGTCTCTTATTGGTGGAGGCGCACTTAAATGTGACGTTCCTTTAAAAGAACAGAAGTTCACATGAGTGAGTGGATTTCTTAAATAAAAAATAAAATGGGTGTTTCACTTTTCCTCTGACTCTGACCACCTTCTATTCTATTTGAAAACTTTTATCATTTTTATAATATAATAATGTGTCATTGTGATGAATGAGCATTCAATAAAACAAGTGATAATGATAGAAGTTGTCCTCTGCTCTCCTTGAGCCATAACTGATGTGGCACAGCGATTTAGAGGAGTAGTCTCATATAACAATGCTTATTAAGAGGCAAAAGCCTTTAAACAAGTCAAATAAAATTGATGTCATTCACTTTTTGAAGCTCAATGATAATCTGGGGAATTTCACTCCAACAAACGGTGTGGGGAGCGAATTACGAACGAGAGTAACTCATTTTCGCGCTTATGGGATTGTAAAAAATGACAATTTCTTGAAATGTGCCATAAATTTGCTGAATTGCTCTTGCCATCCTCACAATGATGGTTGCTTCCACTTCGTGGGCTAAGCAAGTCTAGTCACTTCATATAATCTGGAGTCACAAATCACAAAGGGCCTCACAACCTCCAAGGAGTAATATGTGGCTTTGGAGGATTGTTTGGCAGCTCAGGTTTGCCCACCAGACGGGGACAAATAAATGGCAGTCTGTGGTCTGTCTATCCATCCATCTATCCTGCCTTTGGGATGGAGCGTGGATGAGGAGGGGGTGTGAATAAAACGGTGGCCCAACAGTGATGCACGACGCTGTGAGCTCATAAAGCGGGCCATCATCTGACCTCTGAGGCACGAGGGAACAGGCAGGGCCTTTACGACCATCACCAGATTTAACAGCCAATAATGACTGGAATAACCGCTTAAACCTTTACGAACCTTCACAGCTGCATGGTAGCACTGACAGCAGAGCAAGGCAGGAATAAAGAAAGAGAGAGAGAGTGATAAATTCAGCCAGTGCACTGACAGGGGCCGTGTTTCAACCGAAAGGAAAATGATAGATGCAAGGGGGAGAGCACCCTGATATGTGTGTCTCCTTAAGTGGAGCCAACTGGCTTGTCCATTCCCATCCTGATGACTCCACAACAGGGAGAGCTGGAGAGAAAAGTGGACGAGGGATAAGACAGAAGGGATACATTGGTTTTAAACATGAAGAGGGAGAATAAACAGCTTTTATTTTTTTGTTTGTTTGGTTTTTGGTGAAATCCACTACTGAAATACAGATTTTATTTATGAAAGACAAAAAATAATTAAGAGTTAAGAGAGAATAAGAGTTTTGTTTCAGTATTTAACTGTACCAATGCACTTAAATGACCTTGTCTGAATTGTTTGATTTAACAGCTGCTTTATAAACTACACACTAAATTTATATACGGACACAGTGTTACATTTAGTGCAATACACTATACAATATATTTAAAAACTGAAGTATATAAATTCATTTACTGGAAGAAAGTAAAAATTTTTATTTACAATCTGTTTAGTAGATTTCTTACTCCCTTATACTGACGTCAAGTCCAAGTTATAGCACACTAGCATCCTTTGGACTAAGATCATAACACCAATTCATTAACTGTTGGCAGCAAACTAATTCTGATTTTCAAAACTCTCTAAACCTAATACAGTGCTCATGAAAGGAAGCCCATTTCACAGGCTGGCACATGTTCAAGCAACATATGCTCACATAATCTTTTAAAAAGCATGATCCAAGTCCAAATTTAATTATGTAATAGCACAAACGAAATCAGAGTGCCGACACAGCAGAGCTCTGATACACAACGTTCTGCCACTCAACTCCCATTCTCCTCATTTGTTTATTGCTCTCACCAGTCCCAGCAGCCTCAGGGGCCGTGGCGTCTAGAGTCCACTCAACGGTCTACAGATGGCTCTGAGTCTCCAGGCTCGTTTCACATGGTTGTTTGTCTTTTTAATAATGCCTGCTTAAGATATATGGCTATTGTTACATGATCAAAATACTTTTCCATGCTCTCTGAAGGCATTTACTTTTTGCACATTGTTCTTTTTTAAATACTAAGTTTAACTTGATTTTTTTTCTTAATTAATGTGGTTGTACGTTGTTATTACTCAGTCAAGGTAGTAGTGCTGCTACTGGTGACAGTCAGATGAGACTTAGCATTTCCAGGGTCTAAATGATGGGTTGAGGGGGTGGTGGAGAGGTGAGGGTTGTTCATGGTTCCCTGAGCCCTGCATTTCCTCTGGCAGCAGTACTCAACTTGCAAAGCACTGAGCTGAGGCTCCTGATCTCTGTAGAATACAGATAAAAGTTAACCACTGAACAGTGTCAGGTCTTAGTTGAATACGATACTGTCCCCAAACATTGCTGAGGAGGAGTAAAAATATATATATGAGCATAAAAACCACAAAGGAGATCTACTGAAGACTATATCCAAGATACCAGGTCACCTTTTTTTCCTGTAACAGTATCAATAAATCCTGGGGAGAAAAAAAACTGCATATCTTAAGCACCTTACTGGCGACTTTTACAGTGCACAGTCGGCGCTTGGCACTCAGACGATAACATTCCCTCCACACAATGGTCTAATCTTCATGGCACAGGTAGCACTGGGATTGTCTTGGATGTGCACTCTGCTGCCGCCTGGGTTTGTCCCAGCATTAGAGCCCTCTGCAATCCTTTGTGCTTTTTTAACCAGTGAATTAAAGAGGATTTCAACAGGAGAATACTTATCAGAAAAAAATTACCCCCCTTACTTAGAGATAAACAAATCAGACTAAATAAGTTGGAAAGAGTTTCACAAACTCATTCTGTAATCAGAAAGAGCTGCTTAAGATAACAACGACTGATTTAGACATTTTCTTACACAAAGAGTGAGGAAAAATGAACCTTTAAGCTATATGGGACAGGGTTCATTTTGAGCAGCTGCAATTGCTGTGTAAGATAGTTTACTTTACAATTTGTATTTATAGGAGCCAATCAGATTCTTGTGTTGTGAGTAAATAAATGAAATTGTTGGGAAGTATTGTTTGTAGATTATATATTCAGGTCACTTCTCCCAAGAAATCTTTTAATTTTTTAATCCATACAGATGTTTGTTTTCAGAAAACTTTTTGAAGTGCATCCCCAGATGAACACTGAAAGCATTCTTAAGTAGCTAAGTTGCTCTTATACAAAATACCTCAAAGCGTCTAAGATAATACATGTGGATTGAAATGCAATCTGCCTCTCACTTCTTCCCAAGATAAGTACAGCCATTGACAAGACCTGGCTTCCTCCTCTTATCTCGCAAACACTTGATACCAGAAACTCGGTGCATGAATAAGTCTTTCAAGATTGTGATGTAAATATATCCGATTAATCACAACAAGGAAACCTGCAACAACTTGTGCTCTCATCCCCCAAACAACATTGTAAAAATGTTCCTTTGCTTGCAGTTGTATCAAAAATATTTTTTTCTTATCCATATTTCTAACTCACAACTCCATGATCACACAGCCCTCATATACTCACTGCACTGACATGTTTTAAACTATGCTAATCTATTGTAATATTTTCTATTTTTCAAGATTATTTTTAACATTAATTTAAAACAAGACGACATTAAAAAAACTGTAGACAAAACTGCATTTGGATAATCTATGCAAAAGCTCTATGCCCATTTCCACTCCTGATGGATTTAATGACGTACCCCCTCTTTCCTCCTGGCGCTAAAATATTTAATTTTACTGAGCAGATCCCCAGGACATGAAGGAAAACCATCAGGTCCATGTTCAAGTTTAATTACTGATTACTGATTTAAACCTAGTCTCGACCCTCCAGCGCCATCTCTGCCTCTGCTGTAAGAGGGAAACAAGGATAGACAGAGAGAAGTGCCAGGAAAAGGCAGAGAACTGTGTGTGTTATGTTTTTTTGACTGAATTTTCACTATGCTACCTCTGAAGTGAATATTGCAGCTTTTTAGTAATCTTAAAATAATGCGATTGTGTAAATTACAACTTTACCGAATCCATCAGTGTTTCCTATTTCCTTAGCTCCCTTCAATATCCCTCCGCTCCACAGTGTGGAGCTCTGCTCTCTGTCTGTTGCACTGAGTCTAAGCAGATAGAGATGAGTCTCATTTTGGCACATACCATCTGTCCCCCCACTTATCACACTATTAAACATCTGTGCATTTGACTATGTGTGTGTTTGAGTGTGTGTGTGTGCGTGTGAGTGTGAGCGAAGCTGTGTGTGCATGTGTTTGATTAAGCTCCATCTATCTGCCCTCATTGCTGCCGATGCCTATGAATCTATTACAATCCTTCCATCACAGAAGCCACTTCATTTACATTCCCCGGGTCTTGTTTGAAGAATATCTCAGGTGGGGGAATATATTTCCAGAGTGTCCCTCTTATAGGTTTACCCAGACTCCAATGGGCTTGAAAAGTTGCTGTTATACACCGAGGGAGGCATTTTCACCTAATGAAACCCAAGATCAATAGAACAGTTCTCTCTCCTCATATACAGCGCACGTACACAAGGGAAATAAAGTATTATTTTTCATCCTCAAATGTATAATGGATATCATTCTTTATTTAATACTTAGTTCAATTCCACATGAGCCACGAAGGAAAAATATTTCCTCTGATGATGTCCCTACATTACAGAAAGAAGATATAAAAGTGGAAACATTGAGTTTGAAGTTGTGAGAAAAACTGAGCGTGACATACCTGAACAATTCACCATCTCACTCAAGTATTACGCCACAATGCAGTTAATCATATAATTAAAAAGCTTACAGACATTTACATATTAATCTGCTCTGCCTACCGCAATCGACATATTTTAAATCAAGAGCTCAGGTTTTAAAGAAAAAAAGAGAGCACGGAAACGAGGAAAAAAGGGCAGATAAGCACAGAGAGGAAGGAAGATGAGAGGAGAGCGGTGAGAGCAGTCACTTCAGGTGCAGCCCTTATCGGTGGCAGAGAGAGGACCTTTCTTATGTAATCTGTGATTTCATTCAGCCTCCATATCAGATGATTGTCTGGGAGAAGAAAAAGCCATTTTGAGGGGAAAGGGCTGCGTGAAAAGGATCGTCTCCCCGGCAGCTCACCCTTCCATGTTGAACCAGTCGCATGGCACCGAAGGTCAGCAGAATTACTGGAGACAGGGGCGGCTCCGGCGGAGAAGACAATGATATGGCCTTAACCCTCATTTAGAGGTGCCATTTCCCCACCCGACCCCCCTGCTAAAGTGTTATTTTTTCCATGTTATGAAATGTGATAGCTCTCTGGTGAAACAGGAGTCTCCAGTTAGGAAGGTAATACTTTGGTGTGCAGCAACAGCGAGACAGACTCAGCCTCCCCTCTAAAGAGGCTGGCTGTGCGGCCTTACTGCTCCATGCTACGCAGACAGTTCAATCAGGGTAAAACAACATTCATTTAACCGCTTGACTAACAACAGCCAGTGGCACATAGTGGTACACACAGGAGCACCAAGATTGCACAGTTAGGGGAGATGATGATAATGTCTTTGTGGATTTCACCCAAACATGTCATTTAAACCTAGGGCTCTGCACAGGGCTGTGTTCAGTGTCATAACCTGTTGTTTTCAGTTCCTGCTCTCCTTCTCTGTGTGATGGAGGAAATATGTGAGGGATTGGTTTTTAATATAGGTGGAAATATCTTTATTTAACACAGGAATAAATCATTGATGAGGAATTGAATGCAACAGTGATTAAGAGATCTATTTCTGTTTGAGATGAAGATCATGCTTGAAATACTTGTCCGGCAATTACAAAGTCAACTTTTACACATGGCATGGTATTAATAAGTAAGGTAGAAAAATCATAAATGGCTAATGCTTCATTAATTTCATATTACATTTTCATTAATGTAAAACGATGTGAGAGAGCTCTGCAGAGTTCGGTTTTAAAGTGAATCACATGCAATATCATATGTAAATCAAATGTCAAGGAGATAAAGCTTCTAATCACTTCATATAAAAGGTTGTATGTGATTATGGTTCTATTAATATAAGTTAAAATTACTTTATTCAGCAAAAAAAAAAAAAGGGATGTAGATCTTGGCCTACTCTCAGCAGCTCCACCTAGGGGAGCAAAGAGGAGTCTGACTACCTCTTCATTCCAGACTACAGTCTGTTCTCACTGCTTTTGTGGATCTAAACAAAAATATGAGATGGTTTGCTGTGACTTTCTATTTCTGCAGCAAATCTTTCCTGCATATTTGTCACTAATCATTCTTTTGATGTGGGACGAGAGGACACATGGCTACAGGGTCCAATCTGACACAGGGCCTTGGTTTAGGATAATGGTGCCCAGAGGGCCATGGCACAGTGTAGGGCGGGGGGTCAGAGGAACAGGCAGATGAAGAAGGAAAGGTGTTGAGGTTGTCACCTCGGGGCCTCCACCTACACACACAAGAGAAGACACTGAGAACAGGCCCAGTCATCATTCAAAGCAGATGGTATTTTTCTTAATGTGTCAGGTCTTATTTTTGGGATGCAGCCTCTGGCAGGCCCTGGATAGACTAGTACTAAGCATGTACACTTGTAATTTAGCCAAACCATGGAGGGTTTAGACAAACCCTGAAGCCTCAAACCAAAGGTCTTCCCTGCTCTCCTCCCTCTTTTCTGTGCATTTCTGTCAGAGGCAAACGAAAAGGAAACTGAGATCGTGAGAATGATAATGTGCTTTCACTGAGCACAGGGAAGCATGTAGAACTGTGTAGTTCAAGGTGTAGGATCCCTACGGTGCCACACATGAACAACTACCGTCCTTACCTAAAGGAATAAAATATTTATTAAATACTAAATCTCATGACATTCAAGAATGTTTAAGGAAAACCAACTTCCTACTCTGACAAAACCTGTAATAAATACACAGTCATTGATCCAAAACAGCCTGACAATGCATCTTCAGAGCAAGTAAACCTGCTGCACAAGCACTTGAATCTAAATCCACACACTCACATGTCACAACAGCACTCACACAACAACTCACACACACACATACACACACACACACACACACACACACACAGGCATCAGGCCTGCAAAGAGATAATTAGCCAGCACAGCTGACTCCTTGAATTGTCCTCCGTGCTCCCCCCATCGTTTCCCTGCTAATAGGGGCGTGAGTCCCACTTATTAGATGTGATTATCCACCCAGGGCTGTATGTAGATTAGTTTTACTACATCCCTCAACCAGCTTCTCTGCTATTTAGACAGAAAATGTAATTCAATGATGTAACTTAGATATAAATCTGCATTTACAGGGCAAAGTCCCACTCCAGCACTGGTTATGACAGGTTGGCTGATTAAACTATCAGGCTGACAAGCCCAGCAGCCACACATGAGGACAGGCAAAAGTACAAAGGCCGTCTTATTATAGAAAATCCCCCAGAATAGCCAACGGTAGGGATATGGTAATGATGTAGTACCTCTCCATCAGGTCTATAGCACACAGGCATACACGCAAAATGCAACTCTTACACATGCACATATTTGTGGTGTCAAGAACATGTATATAACAAGCACAGACAAACACACACATAGATATACTATTCAATATGTGTATTTATACAAGTGTGTGCAGACACACGCAGACAAATGCTCTCACTTATCTGTCCAATTCCTTATCCAACTGAATATGATGACTGGCTTTTGGAATGACCTCCAGGCAGAGGACAAGGCCTTGTTCTGTGGCTCCCTCCTCTTCCCCTCCTCTCTTTCTTCCTCTCACAGAATGAATCTAAAAGACTGGTGACCTTGCTGTGGGTCTGTAAGGGAAATGAGCTACATCTTGTCACAGACTGAACAGGCCATTTGAAACCTGGTTTGTTGGCTTTGAAAGGGCCAGCGATTGTGGAGCTGATAAGTGAAAGGGGTGTGAAGGGGTGGCTTTTATTCTGAAAATTAAAAGGCAGGCCTGATGGAAATATGTCTGCATTGGTGTTAAGCATATCGTTGCAGGGCGCTTATCAAGTGAGCATCTCTAGAGCAAAAAAGAAAGGGCAGACAGTAGCTGTGAATCCATACTCTGCTACTGGCAAGCTGCAGGCATGAAACAAAAACAACCAGCGAAGCTTCTCAACAGCTCTTATGCCAATACCTAGGAATATGTTAATGATTTTCAGGAAGCAAATTAACTTTAAGGATTTCTTACCAATGTGCACTCTCTGGGACAGGATTTAAAATTCATTATCTGCACAGTTATCCAAATCCATGCTATGCTTCAGACAGACACACAGCACACACAAAGTCTGGAAACAAGCACAAATGAGCAAACTTGCCCGTTTCTCCAGTGAGAGAGACTGAGCGAGGGAGAGAGAGAGAGAGTATATGTAAGGAGCTCTCCAAACAAAAACTGGCATCTTCCATGGCCTGCACAAATGTTTGTCTAATGTAAACTGCCATATAGGAGCATCTAATTAGTGGTGTCAGCCTGAAGCCAACTGTCATTCGATTTAGATCCCACCCAATCAGCGGGGAGACGAAAGGGGTAAAAAAGGCAGGACAGGATCTGGCAACTGGGAGTCAGGGACCTGAGCGAGGGGCAATTAACAGCCAAGGTGAAGCCACTCATTTTTTTGTCAAAGAGACTACGCTAGCCATGCATGTTAGACTCCTACCCTCCCTGTTGCCAGTTTTCGATGGCACTTGTGTAATTAGTCTCGAAGTACGGAGCAGTGCTGCATGGTGGTGGTCCCGGTGCTGCCTTAAATGACACATGAAGGAGAGCATGCTGGGTAGGTGGCGCAGCAGCACTGTAAGCACACATCCACAGAGTAAAGTAGGTATGCACTTACTGAGGGAGTGGTTAAGTGGGCAGGGCTGGCCTGAATGCCACAGTGGAAAGGTCATGATGACCCAGCATGGGTCTAGTGTCCTCATTAAAATCCTTTGCTTTACAGAGAGGAAGAGATGCTCTTTACCACGTTCACTGCACTTTTAAGACCACATGAAGATAAGGTGAGTTCTGCATCTTAGAAGGCCATGGAAACACATGGTAACATGGTTAAACTGCAGAAAGGGGCAAATGTTACTGGAAATGGTTGGGTGTGAAAGGTAGGACTAAAAACACACACAGAGGCCAAGGTGTTTCTAAACCATCTCCCTCAGCACTGATGATTAGTGGGTGAAAACTGCAAGAGGAATGCAGTGTTTTTTTCTACCTAAAGCTATGATTTGCTTTGCACAAACAACAACAACAACAATAGCAGGCAAGTTCTTCTGTACAAGCCACACAATGAGCTCAAGGGTTCCTCATAACATCTCATTATAGTTAATGAGCGCTGTGTGTTTACAATGTGTAGCTCTATAGAGCTAGCAGTGTTTACCCATCCCCTCCTCTCAATGGAGATCACTCAGCACACCCCAAAACAAAGAAGGATTTGTTTAGCCATGGGCTGTGTTTCTTCCCCTCTGGATCATAGGGCTCAATCTAGCAGGCACAGGCTGTTAACACTATCTCCCAAATTCATCACAGCTTCTATGGAATCCCCAAATATATGAGATGGAAACCCACATCATTTAGTTAGATTGAACGTTAAACACTATATGTCTACCTCTAACACAAATGCATATCCCTAAAGGCCCATCCAGCCTGAAACTTCCACAAACTTAGAATATGTTGTCGTGAAAACAACAAAGCAGTCTAGTTCAGATGTTTTTTTGCCTTTCAGCTTGAATCAGTCACAGCAACCTCCCCTAAGACCAACAGAGGTCTGGAGGGCTCACATCTGGATGTCCTGTCAAAAGCTTACAATGACTACGCATTCTGAGAAAAAGTGTGAAAACATGCAACACTATCTGCGTTTCTCTCCTCCTGGAGAAACTGACAATAAACTAAAAGAATAATAGGCTGGTGCAGATCAAGCTTTTAATCTGATTATCTCTTTGACTTTAAACAGCTCATCCACCTCGCTTCTTTACACTTCCATAATTAAACAAGTAAGAAAATACCAGAAGAGGAGAAAACTAAACACCTAAATGTTTTTGGAAGATCACATTTGCATCAGTACAACACATACCTCACTGCATCATACGCCTATGCACTAATTAAGAAAATAATTATCAGCACCTAAGATTCTTGGGTAAAAAGCTGCAGGAGAGTTCTGCATGGTAGGCTCTTCTCTTAATCAGTGTGTTAGTAAGCATGGCAATTGAGAGGCTGATTGAGTCCTGTGTTGAGTGTGTGTTAATCTCTGATTAACATCTGCATGTGATCTTGTGGAAGTATGGCACCAGTGAGCCCTATGCGCACACAGGGCATGAAATATCCAGGCGTGTAATAACATTTTATTTACAAAGGGCCCACTGGGCACAATGCATGCCAGCACTGCCAAACTGAGCCCAATGCAATTCACTTGAATGCATTATATTATCCTGGCAATTCAGCTGGGGAAAGGAAAAGGGAATGGCTTTAGTCACACTGGGTTATTAGAAGCTGAGAGCCGAAGGATACCTGTAAGGCAAACCTAATCCAACACTCATCAGCCTCAGCAAAGAACAGCAGCGTACCTATACAGGAAGAAGGATGAGGCGTGATGAGTACGATACGGGAGGGTCAGTGTGCTCTAACCCACCAGACCCAAATCTTTCCATTTGTAAGACCTGCATCGCCTCCCCATTAAGGACCAAAGCACTACTGTACAGTATTTCTGGAAGGAATTTGAGGCATGCAGACCACAACTCCCATCCACTCCTCTTAAATCAATGGTGCATTTAGCTGAGAACCCGCTGGATCAAAATCAATAACATACACTATTTCACCACACAGTGAGAAAAACATAAATGTATACCAAACATTAAATCATTAGCATGTGGCATGACAGCAATAAAGAATATATATTATAAATATAATATAATAATAATATAAATAATTTTTTTTACATGGTGACAACATGTGAATATTATAAAGAGTAGGGGTGTGTCTATGCATATGTGGAAAATAAATTTTTGGTCATAATATATCATAACCTACACGTTTCATAGGCTAACAGTCAAGCACTGACAACATTTATATCCAGTGTACAGTCACAATATAGGGTTGTGGCAGTACGTACGTATAGAGTACAATGAATGCACAATCACAAAATATATGAAAATATATGTCTTAATTTATATTCATAGTTGGTATGAACTGAC
The DNA here is from genome assembly GCA_034779795.1 of Ctenopoma multispine. Taxonomy (NCBI): domain Eukaryota; kingdom Metazoa; phylum Chordata; class Actinopteri; order Anabantiformes; family Anabantidae; genus Ctenopoma; species Ctenopoma multispine. The sequence continues at coordinate 20,309,801 of JAUYWH010000018.1, read as the reverse complement.
AGCTTATCTGAATAATCTCCACTTTATGCAACTGTGAAAATTTCACCTATGGGCTGACCTATTGCACCCCTGGGGCTTGAAAGAGCCACATCATTTATCTGCTGCTGTGAATATCCAACATGATACAAATAATGAATAAAATAATAATAGATTTTTTTTTATAAATCAATTTTATTGGAAAATGTAACACCAAAAAATAACAATATTGCATGTAGCAGATGTATCAAAACCCTTTTACAAACTAATTTCTTGATAATTTAACTATATGTTAACTACTGAGTTCATAGTCGATAGAGGCATCCTACTAAAGTACACTGCATTAAAAAGAGTTTCTAATGTTTTGCCCCCTTCATTTAGGTAAATAAGGTGAAATTATAGCAGAATGATCACCTTATCTGACAGTTTTGACAAAAAAATTTAAATTGTAGAGCTCCTATATAGCGTAGATTGTGCTGGTGTATCCGATAAAGTGGCCAGTGAGGCAAAACACAGGCAGGCATACAGGCAAATCCACATTTACATGCATATACACTAACACCATCCAAAAAACTTTTCATGACACCTATTATTTAATGTAAATATAATGTAAATAAATCACACTAAAGTGATACAACACTTATTTGTTTGTTGTCAAACAACTGAGGTTATAAACAAGCTCTACTCATATAACATTTATAGGTTAGTTTAAGGATCAAGAAACCTTTCAACCATGCATCCACAGGCAGCCAAAGACCAGTAATTTTAGGTAATTTATGCTGTCTTTCCCCCTATAAGGATTCTCTTATAATGAATATATGCAAAAGTCCATTAGAGCATAAAAACACAGACACCAAGCCCTCTCTTCCCCTTTCCACAACATAATAAAAAAAAAAAGCTATCTGCATCACTTTCAATGAAAGCTACGCCTTTCAAACCTCTTTGGTGTCGTACAAAATTACCATATGAGAAGCTATTTACGACTCGACAAAATTTCTGTGTGTTTCCACGAGAGTTCAGTCCGTTCCTGTGATGGAACAAAATGAAAAGCCTGCCTTACTTGTTGCACGCAATTAAGCCCCTGCGAAAAGACAGTCGGGGCAGTTTAACATTTCATGGGGCTGTAATTATTCTTTAACTGTTAGAAAGTGTTGTCCCCTAGGAGCCAATTACTTGAAAAGCGCTCATCACACACAAGATATATACAAACAAATCCTTCAAGCACAAAGTAAATGTTTAAACATTAAAAGGGATGAGCGGAGGAACCCATACCAATCAGTTTTGGTGGGAGCTAATTACTAATAAGAGCAGCAACACTGGTGTGTTAGATAATTATGACACCAACTTGCACCTCAAACACAGAGAGCCCCTTGCTGGCTGGTTTACCGTGGCTCCTATAATCACGAGGGAAGAGCCGAATCAGGCATAGATTGCAGGAGCCAAATGGATGGGCACAGAAAAATATGCTGAAGAATGTCCATGCTTACAGACTCACACCTGAAACTATGATATGGACCCGTACAAAAGAATGTTGCAGCCATGTTTTAATTTCTTGGACGAATTGTCCTGTAGCTAAATAATTCTATAAACTAGCGCAAATCTGTAATTTTATTTGTTTCAACAATTTGTCTAAAAACAGGCAAAACTGTCTTTTAATGAGCTAAGCTACTACACTACAATGAAGTTCATGTTACTTTATGAAAAACTAAATACATTTAAAAACAATTCCAGAAGCTGAATAGGGCTGGACGCCACCCTGAGCGAATTACATCACTTATTTTTCCCTAAAATAAAAACTTAAGAGTCAATATTAGCTTAAGTGACTTAGATGGATAATTCTTGAGTTCAGCAATCATATTAACCTCCACTTACTCTCTACATCTGCTTGGCCTGTTGTTTGCTCATCGAATCAATCTCCTTCAGCTTTGTTCTTTAATGTCCTACCACGTTTGGCCATCTCTAAATATCCGCTAATGCCTGGGAAACATCAGGCCCTCAATGATAGCACTGTAAATGTAATTTATTTCTCACTCATGCAAGCACTTGAGCTAAACGATTATGGCTACTGAGGAGCGGCTCACTCTATAAGATAAATATTGATTGACTGGAGGGTTTGTTAGCTACAGTGAAGAATAAGGTCTGAGTGAGAAGAGATGTCTATAAAGCGGAGAAAGGGGGTAAGAGTGCGGAGTTGTCTTGTGCCAACTGGCCTTGTTCCAAATAAAGAAAAGGCTGTCTCAACCTGGCTCAGCAACAAACGTCTATTTCTCAAGAATTTCAGTCTTTTAGATTAAAAACCAAACAGACTTGATCTCTATATGTACACAACAGCACCATCAACAGCAGCATAGCATTTGCTGTTCATGTTTTCTCCTGTTCATTTAACAACAACGTGCTAAAAGCTTGCTGACAGGCTGGTCTGTGTGAGGAGGCCCAGGTTAATTAAAAACACATGATATATACAAGACTTTAGTTACTTTATTTTATCTTATATTTGTAACCACAGTGTTTAAATGTAAATATATACATATACATAAATATGTATTACATTTCTGATGTTTTTAACATGTGGCCATGTATCAAGAGAAATTATTAGTAGTTACAGAAAAAAATATATATACATATTCATTTATATTTTGAATCATAATAGGACGGGAGAAATGTTGGAGCACCTGGATTTCTCCTGATATATAAGATGGCCTTTATGTTTAAAAGGACCACTGATGCAGCTTCCACACACAGACTCTGGTTGCCTTGTTTCATTGTCCTTGACATTATATTGCAGCATCATCTCCAGAGGCCCAGGCATAACCTCACAGTCCTGTTTAGCCAAATTAACCACTGCAACACAGTAAACCCTTTGATATGAGAGCGAGGTTGCTTAAAACATTATCAGATGTACATCCTATCTATATTCATGTTGGGTACAAAAGTCTGTGTTTCACATATTAAGAGAAGAGGTATTGCTGTCCACTTATTCTTCAATGAAATCCAGACACTACGAAGTGTGTAGCCTGCATGTGAAGGTGTGTGTCTGTTTGTGTAATATGTGGCATATGCATCCTGATTCTGTTTGAGTGTGTGTTTATGCACATGTCACAGACTGTCAAACTTTTTCCTGACCCTCAATTACCACAAACACACTCGCATATACAGACGTTACACAGGAAATTTCCAGTGTAAACAACGTTGTGTTGTTGATGTGTGAGACTGACTGAGAGAGAAACAAAGCTGTCTCAAATCCCATTTGGGCTGAGAGGCGGCCCATATGGAAAGTTACCAAATAGTGCTAATACTGCTAATAGGATGTTCCACTCTAAATAGGAGCTCATGTTAATACCCAGATTTTCATTCATGCTGGAAATTGTAGTTTTAAATTACAGTTTAATGCTTCAGATTTTTAATAAAAAAAAGCCCCTCAAAAAACCTTCACAGCAACACAAAAATTACCACAGCCTCTGAACAGAGCCTCAGCCTCCCATTGTCAGCCAATTACTATGCAATCTCTTTCTTATGACTGAATAGCTCACTGTTAGCAAATAATGAAAAGGCAATTATGGCAAAGCTGTGTTCATATTACCCTCTTCATTTTATGCAGGCTGTAATTATTGTCAATCCTAGAGGCTTACTCTACCATGTAAGAGGCAGCAGGGAAGAAAATGGAGTGGGCTGGTGCATGGCAAATTGGAAATGTCACAGCTACCTTTTTATCAGCACCACTAGACCCCTTTGTGCATGTGTGAATTCACGTACATGTGCACATATACACATGCACTGCAAACATATATGCTTATACCTAGGTGCCCATTAGCACACACATGTCCAGGATATGCCTTTGTTTACACATTAACACACACACACACTCATATTTATTCGTATTATCACCAATCATAAATTCACCAGTGAGGAGAAAAAAAATTAAAAAACACACAGAGCATACGCAAAATTATGTGTGTTTTGCAGAATCTTCACCTCAAGCTGTTACCGTAGCTTAAGTACAACGCCAGCGGGTGAGGAAATAAATAAATAAACTGATAGATGAAGCGGGTGTAAAAAAAAAAAAAAAAACACACACAGACACACACACACACATTCACACACACACATTTTTCCTTTTGTTCTTCCTTTTTTTTCCCTGAAAACAATGATTCCCTGAAGACTGCTGGTTTTCTTTCCCTGCCAATGTCTGTCTAACAGCAAAGTGGTGGATATATTCCTTTTGCCTTGGCCCTCATTAGCTGTCTCCATGCTGTTCAGTAATAGGGAGTGGCACATAAATGATTCCCTTTATAGAGTTTGATGTGCCACACTGAGAGGACCACAGCCCCCGTATGGACAGCACCCCCCGTCAGCCCCTTCACTTCCACCGCCAACACCCACCCTGCACACTGGGGGGAGGCAGGGCTGGAAGAGAGAGTAAAGTGGAGTGTGACACGCATGACAAACGTCTTAGCCTATGTCGATGCTAATTCTAATAGGCGGCGTTGACCCTTAAAAAAACATTTCATCAGTGTTTCCCTAAGTGCCACTAGCAGAGGTACATAATTAGGACGGGACATCAATAAAGTCCTACACGCAGTCACGACTGTGGCGCACATGGCACGCAGTGACGGTGAGGTGGAAATACAGAAGGGATACACAGGCAGGAGGTGCAGCCGAGAGAGATCTTTTGTCAATACTCTTGCATGCATCCTTGACAAATCAAAGTGAATAAACAATGTCGTGATTCTACCGTACCTTGACAGGCGAGAAGCAGGTCTTCTAACACGATTCTGATGGCAGACTTTTCAAGGTCAGCCTTTAAGCTCTTTAAACTGCACTGTTTCAGGCTTTGCACCAAATTCAACTCGACATTCATATACCTGGGAAGCACATTTAGAATATATTTTTTGAAAGTTATTTTCTCCTCTTTATTTTTTTCCCCCCACTTCGTCCCACAGAAGCAGGTGCTGCTCCTTTTGTGTTTAACAAGATTCTTGAAAGTGTGCATGAGGGAAAAGTGCATTTCTTAAAGGAAGGCATTGCACTACACGAGGCTGTCTTCCGAACGTGCTTTTCAAATGGATACTGAAGCCTGTCACAGTCATATTACTTTACCTCTAACATAATAGCATCGTCTGGTGCACTCCAACACAAAAGACTGCCAGGGAAACATCACAACAGGATCAGGGAGAAGAAAAGCCCTCTTTTAACTTTCAGAACTCCTTAAGTTCTCAGAGCACACAGACGTCGGTGTGCTGCTAACTTACGATGGTGCGTTTTCCTACTGCTTAGAAGAAGGGTGGAGAGTGAGGCTGTAAAAACAATGTAGTCATTACAGCTCACTTGAGTGTCATTTTGGCAGGCGCTGTTCTATCGCTGCTTGACTTCAGATGTGTAACTGAAATCACACCTCTGTTTTCTTGTGGCCTGGTGGCTGTTAGGTAGAGTTACAAGACACACAAACAAACCAAAAAGATGCCAATTTTCTTTCCTACACTGCTCTGCATATTGTTTTTTGTTTTTTTTTAAAGCAAAGAGTTGTGATCCTCACTGTGCGAGTAAGGTGAATAAAAAAAGATGGCAGAATACAGTGATCAATCATAGACATTGTGTGTAGGTTGCTCAGTTCTTTTTAGTTACTAACCCCCCCCCCCAAAAAAAAAAAAAAAAAAAAAAACACAGCAGAAACAGCAACAGCTGCTGCAGCAACTAGACCTACAACAGCACCAAAAGGTTTCTTTAGAACGGGATATTGAACCTCTGCCTCAGACTGTGTGTGTGTTTGTGTGTGTGTATCATAGATTTCTTGGATTTGATATCACAATTGTCACAGGCCCTTGAAGCGAGTGCCCTGTGTGTTTGTTAATTCAGTTTGATGTGTCGCTCTCTCACACACACACACACACACACACACACACACACACACACACACAGGTGATCACTCATGCTCCATGTCTGTCCTGGAAAGCCATGCTGTAAATAAAGCAGGAGGAGAGGGGAAAAAAAAAAATATGTAAATGAACAAGAAGACAGAATAATACTCTTCATCCTTTAGGTCATCCGGTTCAAAGAAATTATTTTCTGCAATAACAGGTATTGTTAATCTGTGAAGGCCTCATATGTGAATAACACAAAATGACCAATTACACGAAACATGCCAGCTTTAATTTCCTGCCTCTGAGGACAATAAATAAACATGGCTTCGATGAAGGCGCAAGTGGAAAGTGTTCTGCTATCAAAGCCATCCTTGAGTTATTTTCTTTGATTAGCTGCCAAGACCCAGATACCCCCGCCTGTTTCAAGTCATTTGAGGCATTCAAAATGAAATTATGGAGCATCTCTATGAGATATTAGTGTTAAAGAGCAAGTAGCCCATGGCTACAGTAATCCCCTGTTAATCCTGACCTAATGAGACCAAGCATGAGAGAAGTGGAAATGCAGGGCTAAATGGCATTAGCAGGATTTATAGAAGTGATGTAAGCTTTCTAAAATGGTAAATTATGACGGTCTATAAAACAACAGTATAATGTTACATCATGTAAGACAGTGTAGTAACATGACAAACATCAAAAAACGATACAAAATCAAACACACAATACGAGATGAAAAGATCAACAGCATTTATGCCATCAGAACACTTTATCATAACTTAATTATAATTTTAACTGCTTTTGAATCCACCAGCCAGGTGTCGCTCTGTGGAGTTTGCATGTTCCCCCCGTGCCTGCGTGAGTTTTTCCTTTACGACTCTGACGTTCTCCCACAGTCCAAAGACATGCAGTTAAGTTAACTGGTGGCACTATTTGCCCATAGGTGTAAATGGGTGTGAATGTTTTCCTGCCTGCCTAAATGTCAGCCTGGGTGATAGACTGGCAACCTGTCCAGGGTGTTCACCCTGCCTCTTGCCCAGTGACAGCAGGGACTGACTCCAGCACCTTCATGACCCTTAGCAGAAAAAAGCAGTTGAAAATGAATGGATGGATATTGTATTTGCCATAGTCGGTCAGCCTGGCTAGAAAAACAATGACATCAAGCTCATCCATTCTACACCAGTGATAAACCAACACAAGTACTGTTAATGCATTCACTCTCCTGAAACTTCCTTTGTTGAGTGTGACACCGAACAACTATTATGTTTATATACAAGTTACCTATAGGGGTATATTTAGCTTTGGATCATGGTTAAGGTTATGAGTGAACCAATCCCAAGATAGGCACCAAATGAGGCTTTAAGGCAAAATAAACATCTTTTATCCTTACTGCTGCTTATGGAGGGCGCTTTAGTGTGTGCATCCTTCCAACACAACCATTGATTAAATGCTAGGTTTGAGCATCTGAAGTGTTTGCAAAGCACCACAAACACACAGCTGTTTTAGCTGCTTTAGAAAAAAGCTTCTATAGTGAAGGTTGTTTCTTAAATTTTAATCCATATTTGTAAAAAATATTCAAAATAAAAAGTCTTATTTAAACACACACAGCACTTTTATACTTCTTTTTCATTTAAATCTGACACCACATTACAAAAGTAATTACAAATGTGGTAAAAGTAAAGAGATTACATGAGAGACTTGGAATTAACAAATGTATTGACAAAGTAAACACTTAAAGAGCAAATGATCCCTGTTGTTTCAACTAAAAACAAACTGTTCTAAGGGTGTTCTAATAAATTCAGCAACAGATACTGTGGTGTGCCAGTGGGGTAGACAAAATCATCCAAAGAAAACACAGTATTTAGCACCCAGATGAGCATGATACTTCCTCCTCAGCCCTGTGATCTTTATCCACACCAATCCACCAGGTGTGGATAAAGCGCACAAAATATATTAAAATGAGGAAAACAAATTAGCCTAATACAACATCACTCACTGTAATCAATACAATTTGACACAATAAACATATTGTGTTTACCCATAAATTTTTCCATCAAACACATCTAGGACCAAAACAATTCAAAACCCCAGTATGATTTAAACTGGCAAACAGACACACATCAAGGGAGAGCGTGCGTGCATTCTTCAGCGTATGTGTATGTGTCAGAGAGAGAGAGATGAAAACATGAAGATTTTAAACCTAAGATTGAGCGCAGCCTCCATCTTTCAGGAATTCATAAATTAAACAAAAGGCTGTGAAAATTTTCAAACAAACACTTGAAAGTTGAATGCTGTGTGAGTCTGTGTGTGGGTGTGGAGGTTGAACATATAAAAGCCTTGACTGGTAATTAAGCTTACATATTTGCATGCACACAAACCCCTACAATCACACATGTACACACGCATGTGCACACACACATTTGTCTTTCTATTTTTGAGAGGACACTCACACTACCTAACATAAACCTAATTCTAACCTTAACCTCAAAACCTAGTCTTAGTCAAACTTAGCAGTTGTGAGGACTGGCCAAAATGTCCTCACTCTGTTGGGAAAATACTTTTTTAGTCCTCATTATGTAGCATTTACAAGAACACACGCACACACACATGCATACACACACACACACACACACACACACACACACACACACACACACACATACAGTTGAGTTAACAAGTCATACATAAACCCCCATTTAGCAAAATGAAAGACCATACTCTTTTGTCTCTCTTCAACATTCTCACACACACACACACACACACACACACTGAGGTCACAGGCCCACTTCTCCACTTCTAGAACTGTCAGATTAGAGATGGTCCTTAATTTGTGTGACTCAGTGGAGTTTCACTGGATAATGAGATTGGGCTAATTGGTATCGTTACTGTAATCTCCTGAGGCACAGGACAACACGGTAAAACATATACCCACTGATCACACTTAAAACCTGCCAGCGATGCTAAAGGTCATTAGCGGCTGTGTTCATTTCCAAAGCCAGGCGATGTTAATGGGGAGGGGAGTGCATAAAACACTGTGGAAGTTCACCAGGGTTAAAACATTCATTTGCTAATTTCAGGATGCATGTTGCCAAAAGAAAACATGCTGTAATTACATAGGAAAAAAGCAGAACAAGCTAAAGTAAGACTCTTTAAGATAACCATGGATCTCACTATGCAACCCATTTTCCAGGCAAATTAAAGCATATGTTGTTGCACTGAACACGTAATCTGGCAAATTTCCCTATAAACAGATGAGACCATAGTTTTTTAAGCCTAGTTAAGTTAAGTTTAGCTTCTGTAGAGACATACAAAGATATGCATTGTTAGTTGCTTTAGAAGGTCACACCTGCTTAAAAAAGACTTAATGAATTTGGTACTGTAGCTGCACTTTTAGTTACCTTTTAACACATTTTAAACAAATACACTCAGGACTATTATGTAAGCTGGTGACCTAAATGACTAGAAAACAAATACAGGGGCCCTGTGTTACAAAGGCATACAGTACATATGCAAGAAATAAAGGAAAAATGCTTCTTCTCCACTGTATCTCTCTGCATAACATTATAATGTAAGCATCCATGCACATAAGACATTGTCTGGTCATACCATTATCAATATTACTGCTTCTATGCTATTGCTTCAGGATACTAAATGGTCTTGCAACACTCAGTAGGTTGATCGTAACTAAAAAGCTCTAGATTCAAACCTCACCACTTTCATCTGGGTCCCTTTTGCATGGAGTATACACATGTTCTCACCTTGTTCATATGGGTTTACCAAATACATCCCTGTCACTACGAAGATCTCTACCCTTGTCCTTGACCAAAGCAGTGGACTGAAGTTGGCAGTGCAATGCTGCTAAATAGATAAGAGCCAGGTCAAATGCAGAAATGGATTCCCCCACAGGGGTTAATAACTTAATAAGCTTAAGAACTATTGCAACTCCATCAATTAATATATAAATACATATGTTTTACTTTATTTATTCCCAGGTCCTAATATAATGAATGTATATAGAGCAAAGCCATTGGCATAAATAAGCTGTCAGTCTCCTTTTTGGCTGAGGCCAGGGGAATGGCATGAGGCTGACAGAGTGAAACAAGAACAGTAGCTAATGTTAGCACTAATGTTAGCATTAGTATTAGCATTAGCAGTAGAGATGAATGGAGCGCCTGGCAGCCAGTACTCATCTGTCCACAACTAGAGACAGGTGGGCCTTTAGGCCCGGCTTCAGGTTACTTAGACGAGCCACAATGTGCGTCACATACTTGCAAACACACTAGGTTTTAGGTTCGAGGTTATTTTTGATACCCCAGATGAACTCTGCTAGTACTTTCAGTAATACTAACAATTAAGAGAAATGTCTTTAGTATACATGTTCTTATTTTGGTCACATTTTCCACAATTTATTGTTTTTTTCTCTTATTTTTTTATATTTCGCATGTCTTACAGGGCTTTGTGATGGTAAAATATGTAGGGGAAGTTTACTTTAGCAGTGTGGGGATAACCTAAGCTCTGCCACCTGTTCCCCAGATCCACAGGCTTTATTAAGTATTCTTATAAAATCAAAAAAAGAGAAAAAGAAATCAAAGCATTTCCTGGCAGCCGGTGGCGCAGCTTCTGAAGACGGCACTATTTTTAGGTTTTGACCTAAAGCGGCAGTTCTCTCTTTTAACCTCAGCTGTAGATACAGATGTTGCAAGTACAATAAAAACATAAAGTAGTCTAACTAATGTGTGCATTTAACAATACAGTCTCTGACTCACTCGGGCAGATGATGTGAATTTATACATTTATATGAGAGTTTAGTGAAATCCAGCAACTGTGCAAGAGCAGTATAATGTAACTACAGAAAATTAACCTGATACCTGTCTGTACTGTAACATGTGACCAACTTGACTGATCTTCGATAAGTATTAGCACTAATATTGTGATAATTAACTAATAACAGATCTATTGCCTTTCGATTTCCTCCTGCCTCAGAAAAGGTTTCCCAAGGGATCTGGAGAGATCAGATTTGAGCTGGAATGTGGGCAGAAGGCGGGCAGAGACAGGCCACTCTTCCTGTCTTGCTTGCTAACTGGCAGTGGGTGGATTTCAGGGGAGTAAACACCTAGCTCTGAGTGCTATTTCTAAAGCCCCTCCACCCTGAGATACACACACACACACACAGACACACAAACACACACGTACCCCCACCTGTTTCCTCAACTCCCTATCAGATGAGTACTCGGACAAACCCTCATGGACACAGCTCACTCTATTCCTTCTCAAGAGGAACGTCCTTAAATAAAGCCTGGCTGCCATCAAGCTGATATGGGTTTTACAGGATGATCATCCTCAGCCTACAAAAATAGAAGACATAGTTACACAAAGTTCACACAGCGATCTTACACATGTACAAGCCTGCTCATCTCCTCATAAAGTAAATTAGCTTATAGCTACTGTTTCAAAACACATTGCGACCATCTGTATATGTTCACTGCGTGACCTTTACGTGCAAGTTAAAAAGGAAAGGTGCACATCTGTGTTATTTTATCAAATATAAATGCTATGGAATCTGAAACTGGTAGGCTTGTTTTTAAAGATTTATGCACTGATTTATGTTGCAGTTGATCTCACATTTCATTTAATGATACTATACGACTGGTGATTTAACCCTTGTCCCTGGTTGTGTCTCTCTGGCTATGTTCCATAAGGCACTTTCATTTCCATCAGATGTTTTTATGGACAATTTAAATTTATAGTTAAACATGGCACTTTCTCATACAAAATAAATAAACATATAATAACAATAATTTGAATTAACAAGAATAAGAATTCATTTTCAAAATGTTTCACACAGATCTTTCAGATTTCTATTGTTATTACTTTTTACTCTTTAGTAAGACTTTCATAAGAACTAGCTTACGAACTTCTCAAAAGCATTATTACAGTCTGTAGTCCTTTTTATTCTCCTTGCTGATTTGACAACTGTTTTAAAAGGTTCCAATGTTTTTTACAGGTTATGACTGAAACTGAAGGAGAGAGAAAATGAGACAGGAAAAGTAAGAGAGAAAGAAAGGAGAAACAGGGACAAAGGGAAAATGAGACTCATTGTAAAACCCAGTCTTGTTAGCGCTGTGTCACACAAGCAACCATATATCATCTCCAGGTCTGTCACCTGACCCTGGTATGTCACAGACCCAGGAGTGTCCCCCTCAAACACCAGCCCTTCTCTGGTAACCCATGAGCCCTCTTTACCCCCTGTCTCCCCTAACTCCCAGTGAGTGTTGGGCTGTACTTTACAGCCTCTGAAAGGGAACTAAAGACCACTGAGGAGTGAGATGAATTACAGCCAGGGGAGCTCCTCTAACGAAGGGCGTCCAAATTTACAGCTTTGCCAGCTTTCTTAACTTCATGGATGGAGATAAAGCAGGCTTTGGTTTTGACAGAGCTCCACTAAGAGTACAGGGAGGGGCAGATGATAGGAGGAAAGCAAGACAGAGAGAGAGGAAGACAGAGCTTAGTTTCTCAAAGAGAACCTGATGAGTGAAAATATATGAAGCAGAATGGCCCTTGTTATTCTCTCCCTCAACAAGAAAAACTGCAGCCAAACGTCAGGTAATATTTATTGAGATCAACTGTGATTGAGAGGTTATGGACACAGAGGCCCTGACTCCACTCGCTAACTATTTTGTGAAACAGAAAAGCCAGCCGCAGCATGAAACTTTTTTTTTTTTTTTTTTTGAGATCAGTCAGTTTAAATGCTTGTTAAATCAGCCAAGTAAAAAAGAGAAGAGAAAAATCCTTTGGAGTGCTATCTAAACCTAAATGAAAAGCCCTTTGTAGTTCACTCTGTTGGGTTTGTAAAAACAAATTCACGCTACATCAAGCCAATCATTTATGCCCCAGACAAAGATCAAACTAATATTGACTGAAAAACACCTGAAAGATGAGACACAGAATGCTAACGAGAAGGGTCTTCCTAATCTGCTCACTGCTAATCACAGTGAGTCACATTTCAAGAGCAGGGAGAGGGACAAGAAAGCCATCTTCATAAACATATCCTCATTTTCCAGGAGCAGAGGATGGTGTACAGGGTCTGACTGCAGCCACACTCCTATAAGAACTGTGAATTGTATATCAGCCTCTAAAGCTGGCACTTTAATCCTATTTGCATTCATATGACTACAGCTGAATCCTGGGAGCCTTTATCCTTAGATTTGCACATTTGTATGCCCCTGTGAGTGCAGAAACTCCATGCACGATACCAGTATCTGAATGTCTCTCACATCTTTTGGTCAATGTCACTTGCACAGTCACCACTACTCACTAGATGGAGAGGCCCTGGTAGAACTTAATAGAGGCTAGTACAAATGAGTAAACCTGCAGACTCTTGGACAGGTAATGGACTCTCGTGCCCACAAATTCAGATATACACACAGCTTTCATCCGCTCACGCAAAAGAGAGAATTAAATACTCCAAGTGGTTCCCTAGTGGAGAGAGCCACAGGCTTAGCTCCACACCGGCTGATTTGTGAATATCTTCCCCATAAACAGCTCTGTGCCTCTGTGCTCACGTTGTGCTGAAGCATTGGGGGGGGGGGAGCAGCACTTCCACCCATTTGCACATTAATAAACCTCCAGAAACATTTATTAAATCCTGGGAAAATAGACAGTATTTACATGTGAAACTCCCAAGGACATTTGGTGTTTTTGGCAAGAGCCACACCACGGGCCTCTGTGGTCCTGCAAATCCTCAGCTGCACACAGGGGCAAGATAATGACATCCTCTGTCCAATTACTCCCGCTGCCAATACCACTGGTCATGATGGAAAGGAACACACTATTAACCCTGTTAGCATTATCGACACGACCAGCATACCTCAAATCAGGACTCCATTAAAGTGACGATGAAGGTGATTATTGGAGAATGAAAGAGAACTTGTTAGTGAAACATCCCATACATTCTGTTATTAAGCAATTTGTCAAATATGTGACATAATAATAACAACAACAATTTTAGTAGTTTTTTTAAATAATTTTGGTCTTTATTGTATCATGTGAGACACATTATTTGGTTTTATCAATATTAATGCCAGGCTAAAAAGGCAAGCACTGCACAATCTGCAAATATAATGCCCCCCCTTATCAATTCATAACACAGACCAGCTAAACTGTCAGAAAAATCTGAAGTCACACTTAACCGAGCCCAATACCTACTATTAAGATGGCTCGACATAACAGGACGGCTGCCAATAATTGTACGTAAAGATATGGAAAAGCCACAGTCCAGCTATGAATATTTCATGAATTCCGACACAAAGAGCATGCTAAAAGGATCAAAGAGAAAAAACGGGAGAGGAGTCAACGTGAACATCCAAACAATATGCAAGAATCTCGACAGTATAGGTCACATGCAAAAAGACTAGGGTCACACTGAAATTGTCCATCAGTCAGACAAGCAGAACTGATTTGGATGCTAAATAATGGTTTAGATATTCAAAAATTCCATATATATGCGAAAGGCTTCAGTGCACCCTGGAACTGGCCTATCAGAGGAGTGCTCCGCCACCACACTCCCTCATGCAGTCTACAACTAACACATACACTTGCAGATATGTAAACATCTAGACACAGTACATACACATGTATGTATATACACACACTTACACAATGCACATGCACTCTGTCTCATATTCTTAGACAAACACACAAACTGTACACAAACATTAAATTCACTTATTAGTTCTACGATTACCTGTAATACTGCATGATCTACTGTTTTCTGTTAATTAGACTTTGATTTCTCAGGCTGGAAGACAGAGGAAGAAAAATGTTATTTTGTAGAAAGAATTCAATGTTTTTGGTTACACAGCACATTTGTACACTTACACACACTTTCTGCCACACCCTGGTGCGCAAACTTGACAGTCACCTCTTGGAACAGGTATGTGTCATTTAATTTAAAGTACCAACAGGGCAAAGCAATGTGATGCTCTGTACCCCTGTGTCTTTAAGGCCACATGTCCATGTGTTTGTATGTTAGTTGTCAGCTTTTATGATGAGAAAAGTCAAACTAAAATGTATGTCCATGTTGTTTGTACATCATCAAAACAACATAATCAATGCAAAATTTATACAAGGCGAAAACACAACATGGTATCACAATTATATTGTGATCTTGAGTTTATTCAAATGGCCTTCTTGTTTTGATTGTCATATGCCACTTGCCATTGAAATCTGTTTTTCATGTTTCTCATCTCATTGAATGTCAAACATCTCTTATTGAGGGAGCCAAATCCATCTGATGATTTTTCCACCCCACTCAAATGGAAATGGTGCATGTGACAAAACAGTGATATTAACATAATAAAGGAATTCGACTTACAAAAACCTCAACATCTGCTGGGTTGGAGAGAGTAATGGATAACATTTCTTTGAATCCAATTGATGGATCTGATGGCGCTTAGGCAGTCATTCACATCATAATGTCTCAGGAGAGGCCAATAATAGGAACAACATGGGATTAATCTCAACACTCTCGACTCAGACGAGACAAAATATGCATGGGCCCGTAGATCTGAAAAGATGCTGTTATGAACAAATTTGTTTGAGAGTTTATTTCGAAGCTTGGGATACAGGATGCTATGCAAATATATAAAGAAGCCTGAAAGAAACGAGTCACTGCAACAAAAGATGAGAAAGATGAGGAAGATGTTTTATCATATAGGAAGTTATATTTTTTGATATATATGGAAAAAAACTTATTATTATATAGTATTATTTAACTAATAAATAACAGACATTCACACATTAAAATCACATACACTTCACATGTGCAATGTTCTTAAAATTATAATGCAACTCCACACATACCTACAACAAATATGAACTATCAACATAAAGCTACACAAATACAACTTTCAATACAGAACTAGTGAAATAGAGTTATGTACTTTATTTATGTTACTGTGTCCACTCACCGTGTACAGCATGTACCGTATATCTGTAAATCACAGTAATTTCAGCAGGTTTTAGTACATTGAAATTTAAGGTTATTTGCTAATGACTACAATAACAATAGAGGTATGTCTTAAAACTGAGAAGACGATGTGTTTGTGATATTAATATCTGACAGCCAATACTGCATAATGAATATACCATGATGCAAATTATATATAAGAGAAATAGAATTTGGCAAAAAGGACAAGTGCATTCTAAATTAATAGAAACAGGTATACTTGTACTGCAGTATAATAGAAGTAGTTTAATACAGCAGAATAAAAACATATTGTAGCTTCAGCATTTTCTAGATCCACTCATATCAGTTCATGACCATGTCAAATATTGATTATTGATCCAGAAATTCCCTTTTTTTAAGATGATTTACTTTAGTTTAATTTATTTTACCGATTTTATGCAAATTCCTAAATATGTTGTACATTTCAAAATATATATTAAGGATATGTATCTCTATATTTTTATGATATTATCATTGCTATTTGATTTTCTAATGACAAAACACAGATGCACTGGAGCATATAAATAAATAAACATTAGGCCTTTGAAAGTCTACAATTTCTACTGCATATGTCTTTTCAATAAATTCAATTTATGCATTACATTTACGTGAATCCAAACTGTGGTTAGAATGAGTGATTAGTGAAAAAAATATATTCAGCAAAAGAAGACATTCCTGTATACTTGATCAGCTGTACTGTAAGGAGTACAAGTGATGTAGGGATAAATAATGCAAAACAGCAAATAAATATAACTCAATATTAGTCCCAGGTGATAAGAAGAATACGAAACCCCAGTAGGCAGGATTGCAGCGGGAAGCGAAGTTCAAGATCAAATTAGTTACCATCAAGTGAATTTCTAATGTTCTGCAGCTTTTGACCACAGGCACCTTTAAACATAGGTTTTTGCCATTATTCATGTTTAATTCTGGTGATAGGACATTTCTTTTTGATGCTTTAACTCAGACCAGCCTGATGACGTATGACAGATGAAGGAAATCAAAGTGAATAACAGACATGTTTAAAATGTGCAGATGATGTGGCCGACCAAGGTGCATACAACGACCTGAATCTGATGGACAGATGATTGCTTGTGAGTTGACCTCCAAGACAAAGATTTAATAATATATACACCATGTCTGAATTAAAAAGACACTGCTCTGCATTTTTAATGTAAATGTATTTCTGCATGCAATTAAAAATGGATGACCACAGTGCTCACCTCTGAGGACCTGAGGCCTCTGCTCAGCTGTGTGACCATGGGGACCAAGGGGTTGAGACCTCAGTAAGACCAGACTTGAAGGAAGATGAGCCAGGAGCAGGGGAGTGTGAGGGAAAGAGGGGACAAAAGAGTGCCGCTTCTACAGAGGCCACTTTAAAGTCTGTCCAACCTGTACAAATAACCACGGGAATCTCTGGCTGGTGATTAACGTGCTGGCTGGAGGTTTAAATCACTCTGGGAGAGAGATGGCCCAGTGTTTGACTGTGTGATATACTCCCCAGCAGAGCTCCTCTGATGGGAAGAACATTACTGATGGGAAACTAAAATGAGATTGCAGAAAGCGGTGGCAGGAATTAGGGCTGACCTGAATGGGTTTGGGGGTAACACGGAGGCTATCACATTAACCTGACAGGGGCTCCTTTAATAGGGTCCAGGGCTTAAAGATATATCAATTTTCCTCCGTGTGGACAACTTCAAAGGCCAGAGCTCATTCTTACCGCTTGTGTTGGCCCTCATCAATCTCTGGCTGCAGTTGGCATCATCACCACACAGCCTGAGACAAGCCAGGAGAAAGACCAGCTCAGTAGGGTGCAGCCAATCAGCTGCGTAAGTCAATTTGTGGTCAGATAAAAGATTGCACCTTTAAAGTTGCAGTTACTTTCGTCAGTGAATCGAGGTGGAAAAATGCAAAACAGTATAGTAAACTGGTTTGAAAACACAGGTCACTCAAACACAACACTATTCAGTTTCAGTATTCGGGAATGATTGTAATTATGATCATGACTGACAAACATTTCTCTGTCTGTGTGTGTTAATGCCACAATAATTACCCTTGTCACACTAAATGTGCTATTTAGCAACATTAATGATGGCATTTACCTCTGCTGTCAGCTACAATGATAAAGACTGAGCAAAAGTCTAGCGGAGCACCTTCTAAGTTCATCTCCATTGTTTGTATACAGAAAGATTTTTTTTTTCCAACAACAGAGACGCAAGCAGCTCCTTTCTTTTTACTAAACTCTCTGTTCTCAGAAATCATATCAAAAAGCTTCTCTCGCAGTGCAAGCCCTCCAGGGTTCTGATGTCACTTCCACTGTAACACTTTGCTGATGACTGACATATGCTTCACATGAACACGAAGAGAAAACACACACACACACACAAAAAAAATAAAACATACGCACTACACACACCCTTTTTGTCTTAGACGACATTTCCGACTTTACGCTAACTTGTTTTGTCAAAACAATTCCCGAAGAAATTAAACGACACATTACTCAAGTCAAACCTGAAACCTAGATCTGACACAACAAACCTAATCCAGTTTGAGCAGCCCGTGTGTTGTGGTGTCCTTAGAGTGTGTGTGTTTCTCTTGTAGCATAGCTTAGGTTTCAGGAAGTTTTAGGCCTGGAGTCAGTCATTTGGGGGGAGGGCACGGTGTGACGGCACAAAAACAAGGGCTCCGATAGCGCTGATAATGGTTACAGGTTAACCCCTTTGAAGGAGTTTCATCAGGTATGAAGAGTGTTGAAAAAGTCAAAGGAATTAGTAGAAAGTGATGTGTGAACAATGTGTAGAGCACGCAGGTGGACAAAGCCAAATAAACATTTAATTTGAGGATTTTCTTTCATCCTGCTGAGCAGCAAGAGCCAAAAAAAACAAAACACTGCCACAGAAAGAACTCATGTTTTAGTTTGAGTCTAAGAACACAGTGAAAATTGGAGCCCTACATTTTAAAGAGCAGAATTAGGTGTGATTAGAAAAGATAGGAGTAAGTCCGTATTTGTCACACGGCTCTTTTCAGCTTTCACCTCGTGATCAGAGGCATCATTTAGACAAAGAACAAAAGATGGCAAATATTTTGGGAAGGAAAGGAAGAAAAAAAAAAAGGGGGTCTGTGTACTGAGTTGCAAGAGTGAAACTGAGTGAGGCGGTGCGCCAAAAGAGCCCGTTGGTGTGGGCTACAGTTTGCAGTGCGGAGCAGCCGAGATCTATGAATACAGATCAGGGGAGATGTGAGGGAATTTTACAGCAGGTATTGTCTGTCACTCACCCCGTCTGTCTGTGTGATCACTGCCTCCTCGGCGGCTGTTTCATCTTCCACTCTCTCTCTCCAACACACACACACACACACACACACACTCATATATATATACTCCTCCCCCAGTGCTACCAAAGGAGACCTGGTGCTAGGGTGTGCCCTTGCCAAAAAGTGACAGGTGTTCCAATAGGAAATCCAAAAATCAAAGGGCCATTATTCCTATTATACGTTATGATACCCTGCTTATGTCTGGCTTTGTATAAAATACTGACATCTGGATTTGACTGAGAATATAGCAACACACATAATGTGGAGTGTGAAAATTTAGTCATGACACAAAATTTAAAAATGTTCACATTTTTTGTACACATAGATTCTAGGAGTATGTTTTTTTATTTGGGGAAGAAAATAGTTTGATAGTCATGTGTCTGCATAGCCTGGAGCCCTTTAACACACACTGTGAATTATGCCTGCAGTGAACATAAACACTGATTTTACAGCAAACACAGTGTTGTACACACACGGACTTCAAATCACTCGCTCCTTCTCTCATTTAACATCACATGACATGCTGCCTCCCACAAAAGTGAACATGTGGCTAAGATGGCCGCTTAACATTAAAAGCGAAACGCCGAACAAAGGGGTGGACTTCTCAGAAGCAGTCCCAACGCAGTCGATCCGCCTGAGTGTGTGTTTGCTTTTGCACGGGAGTGTCAGTGTTGATTTCTAGCATCGGGAGAGCGACGCACACATAAAGCTGCCTCGACTGTTCAATCACTGCGCTCTGCAAATGGGAGCAGGCCTCCGCTCTCAATCAGCTAAGTGTAGCAGGCAGCTGTTGTGTGGTGGATGGAGTGCGTCGTTATTTCTGTAAATATAACGTCCCTCATGTGTCTGAGAATCACCCACTCAGGCCACATTTAGGCCAGATGAGCAACAGCTTTGCCAACATCTGGTAAACTGGGCGAAACTGTGAATGACTCAACAGAGCAGGGAGGAAATTTAAATGTCCCCTTTGAGAAATCTCATTTTCCCTTTGAAAAGACACAGAACAAGGTTGCCAACCTCACTACAACGTTTTAAAATGTAAAGTAAAATGAAGCAGCACTTTAAACAAATAGATGTTATTGTTACTGTTCATGTTCCAGTTGTAAGTCATTTTAGCCAAGCCAAACAACAATGACAAAAATAAATGCTGGGCTCTTTCAGAGGCTGCACAAACTGATGGTTTAGCACTTGTATTGTTCTTTAAAGTTGGAGCAGAGAGGCAACAACATTCTGGATCCTCTTTTATGGGCTATCAATAATCTTTTTCTGACACATTATTTGCTGGGCTGAAGGAAAATTGGAGCAGCACGGTCGGTGGTTTGCCACAAAGACTTCCGGGAGCAGGCGATGGCAGTGTGCGTGGGCGATGCATCTATCCTGGGACCGGGCCAGCATGTCTTTTTGACCAAGCTGCTGGAGCAGTAAGGGCCAGCGACCGAACTGCACACAGTGTCTGGGAAAAAACACACACAGAAGTAATTAGACGACATGACAGTCATGAAGATGAAGAGTGTTTGGCAAAGAAAGCCCGGTTCAGTTTTATTTACTGCTGTTATGGACTACTTTTCTTTTTTAGTAAATGGTATCTGTAATGTCTTACAGTAACAGGTTATTTCTTTATAACCTTCACTTTTACTCTCTTTTCCACTTTTACCCAGTGCTGCTATTTCCCCCTTGACGGTCGTCTTGCTGGTGTGAAGAGCTTTACACCCACATTTCCTCTAAAATTCAGTACCGCTAAGGCTTTTGGAGAAATTAAATAACCTGAGGATTGAGCTACTTTAGGAAGGCCAATTAACATATTTGCCTCTAGAGGAAAATATTGCCTAAAGTTGAATGGACGGTAATTTTACGCATGAATTTTTCCATCCTAATTCTCAGAGCTTTGATTAATCCGTAGAATTTGTTTTACAGAACAAGGGGTTTTAATGTTCAGCACTGAAGCTGAGGTGGTTGGATTTTTAGAGAATTGTGTGTCAAAACAAACAACACAGCTTTTTTTCAAAGGGCTACATGTTCTGTTGTGTTAATTAAACATGACTCAGTGATTTAATCCAGTAGTCATCTGTGTGTGACTGTAATGTACCTTTCCCAGAGCAGGATCCAAGTTTGGAAAGATAAATGATGTTTGTGGTGGCATGTTATGGTTTTTAAATTTTTTTACAGAAGCCAATCAGAAGGTACTGGTAATTTCTGCTATCCCTCCCAATGAGTGACTTATCGGTTGAGTATACAATATGTTACCTCTCCCAGCTTATAATAAGCTTATAATTACCTCTGTTGCCTTTTATGCGTCCATCTCTACACATGTGAAAAAAAGGAGGTCAAATCCAGAGTACTCTCTCTAACAAAGATCAAAGTACTATAAAGTTGGGAAAACCCTTATTACTTCTCATTAGCTGGTAACCTGATGCACACTGACAAGTCCAACAGTTGCTGTGGTCAGCTGTTGATGCCTCCAAATGGTCCGGTCCCCCTGCGAAAGAGGCTGACCAGACACTGAAGTAGTCCCTGAGTGTAGTCTAGTGTGGCTTAGCGTGAGCCCCATTTGCACTGTCGCTTCAAGGCCTAAACCAAAAGGGACTGTTAAAAATGGGCTTAAGTCTCCAACGGCTCGGCTGACATCCACTACTACAGATCATTAAGGCTCCACAGCCTCCCTCCCTCTCTAGCCTCAAACACGCCAGTAGAGTCATTAAAGGCAACGTGTAATTAAAGTTGGAATAAACAAAGGCTTTTCCCCAGGTCTTTTATTTCTCCCTCAGCCATGTGTGTATCTCCCTCTCATTTTCACACATGCTTTCTCTTTCTGTGTCTCAGAGAAAGAGTTGACACATAAGAGTGGAAATTCTCATTGGCTCCCATGCTGGTGGCAGGCATGGATGAAGGCCCTCAGCCTAATTAGAAAAGTAAATACTCTGAGTAATGCCTAATCCCTGGGAATACAACTGCCATATCTCTTACACATGTGATGTGGAAGGACCCGAAATGCCACTGGGGTGTCTCGTCGAAATATCCTGTGCGGTTCCCTCTTTGCACAGCTGTCCACACAGACCCATGCACTTAAGACAGGCTCACTTTCATAGTTAAAATAGAAATTTGTGTCCTAAGTGCCGCAACACAGCTAATGCTAAATATTTAATTCCCGTGGGTGCTAATTATGGTTGAGTACTGGCAACACAGATTCCCTTTTTTCACTCCGCATAACAACTGTAAAAGCAATTTAAGCATTTTTCAATTAATTAAACACATAGTCTTCCAGTAACCTCTTGTCATTTTGCCCTCCAGGACCATAGCTAATTTGTGTAGAATAGAAAAGGGAAAGGGGAAGGGGTGGGGGTGGGTGCTGTTTTCATCATCGCAAAATGCTCCTACAAAGGAATTAAAAGGGAAGACACATCATTTTCATGAGAGTTTAAAAAAAGATCACACTCTATCATTCTTTTTCAAAAAACCCTGTAGTATTGTAAGTGTAGTTTTGAATGTTATGAACCAACATATCAGATGACTGTAACCACGAGCAACCAACCCCCATTATGTTATCAAAGCTGTGTGAGATAGTCCGGCCATGAAGCTAATCCCTGATGTATTTTTAGTCACAACTGACTGATGAATTACTACATCAATGATAAAATGGGGCTCTCTGAAAAGCCTTTACAAGATCTTGCAGCAACCAAGTGAGCTCTTTGAGCTACCACAAGTCTCAGTACTTGTTCAATAGTGGTGAAGTGCATGACAATATGGTGCAGATGACTACTCGAGAAATTAAGATAAGAATACATTATGTGGCTGTAATATGCTGAAATGATCAGTTCTGTGTTTCCATTGTGCAAGCTAAAATATAAAAACACCCCCTCTCAAAGTTAATACATGAAAGAGTGAAATGAAAGAGGGAAATCAAGTCACATTTTTGTGATAAAAATATGGACAAATTTAACAGAAAAACTTATGTGGCATATAGTATCAAACTTAATATATTACACAATCTCATATGCATTACTCTCCATTGTGTGTGTGCCTTTTGGGTGCATGTGTGACTTATTAGGAGGGGTAGCGGCACACCCATCCTCTTATAAAGCCCCCTGTCATTGCAAGAGATCAGAAGCAGGCTGTGAAATCCAGCTAATAGTCATTATGGGATCCATGCCCCTGCACACCCTACCTGCTTGCCAAGGCGGCTCCCTCACACTTCATATTTGCATTGTGTCATCTTATCAGCATTCAGCCAGACAGTGGACTGATCGCACTGCAGACTGACAGCTGCATCACTAATATCAGTAAATAAGACTGAGAGAGAGTGAGGAGAATTAGACGTCCCACACTCTGCTAAAAAAGCCCAAAGAAACCACTAAACGATACAACCTCGTGACACTGAAAATAACCAGAGGAATATTATTTTTCTCCTCATCTAAAATTAAAGTCTAAAGTCTTTGTAGACGGCCTTAGCATGCAGTGCCCCCCTCCTGTTCCGAGTTGCAAGGAAGGGTGAACTATAAGAACCCTGTGTGCTCAGTCACTTCTGGGCCCATGCAGTCAATAAGGCTATTTCTGATCTCCGGATGGCTAGGGTTTCAAAGCCTGTTTAAATGGGCTCCCACAAAGCCGGAAGCATCAACCTCAGTCTTCTCCCTCCCTGTCTTTCTCCCTTTCTCTTTCCTCCTCCACTCTTTCTCTAAATATTGAGAAGGAGCTCAGCTTGCCTACCCCCTCGGTAAAGAGAAAAGGGAAGGAGGAGGGGAGTGGGGCGTCCTCCTCTTCCACATGCAGGGTGGTGAGGAAAGACAGGGAAGCACAGGGTCAGGGCTCCCGGTGCTAAGCTGTGAAAGGCAAACGTTTGGCAGAGTAATTACACGCCGCACTGCTCTGGGAGTGATTAGTGATAGTTGTCTGTTCAAAGTGTTTGGAGCTCACAGCCTTTATGGGTTACGCTTGCCTTCCCTTTGCCTAATGTTTAGATTGCATTTGCATCAGGAGGAGAGTTGCATGTGTCAACATAAACAGTGTGCGTATGAAGCCCACCAAGTGTGTACTGGCTTGTGTTCCACTGGTGCTTGAAATATATATTTAGTAGAATATCCAGGAACAATTACTACATTACTGGGGAGCATATTATCTATTATAATTTTCTGTTGTTATCTATTAATTTTTTCAATCTGATGATTGAGTCCGCCTGTTTCATATCATAATTTTGCATTTAAAGGGCCAACACACCCAAATTGGTGAACACATTAATACTCAAAAACATATGCTATATGTTTGAACCTTTTTTGAAAGTACCAAAAAAAGTAATGTAGATCAGTACCTTTGATCTGCATTAGTAACTTTTTACTTTTGTAGCAGGCATACTTTATTTTGCACTTTTGCATATAATGTTCCCACTTGGCACAACAAAGTCCTTCCCGTACTCAGGCCAGGTGACATTGAGATGCATTGCAATCAACAAGCTCAGGTTGGTGAAGTCCACACGGCCAATCTTTGATGTCCTTGCTGTGTTTATGTTTGCTAGACATGCTGTACCAGCACAGCCTGCAGATATGCCTCCAAGCTGTAAGGTTAGGAGCAACACTCCCGGGTAATGTGTCCGGTTGTAAAGAACACCCTGACAGAGGGCGTGGTGACGGTTAGAGGAGTGGAAACAAACAGAACTGATGGATACAAAGTATAAGACCTAATGGTGAGAGCGCTGGAAATGTTTTAGTAGCAATTCTGCAATATTAATTTCTTCCTTTGTTTTAATGATAATGTATCTAATTATGCAATTGAGTTAACTGATCCACTTGGATTATATATTTTTTTGTACAAAAATAAGATCTAGTCTGTTAGCAAATGTTTTATTTTTTTTTGGCTTTATCCCTTTGAAAGGCTGAGATACACTTGCAATAGATTTTAATCCTATTTATATCTTCTGGAGCCTAGCAAAATACCTAAACAAATCAGAATAGTGTGTATCAAAGGGATGATAGTTATCATATTTCAACACCTTCTTCTTTTAATCCTTAAACAGGGGCCAACTTCGTCAGAGGCTAGAGAGTTGGGTGGCAAAGCTGAGTAGAAACAAACAGAGCTGTGGACAGAAAAGGAAATACCTCAGGGACTTTGTGGGATTGGGGTAGAGGTAAGACAGTACCTGTAGTGCAATCCCCTCCAAATCTGCACCAGGTGTCAGGCATTAGGGAGAGCATCTCCGCTTTGGCTTTCCACGTCTGGCTCAATCACCCAGGGCAGTGTGTCAGATGTTGGACAAAATGGATACACTCTCCAAAAAGAAAGAGACGAGGAAGAAGACCTGGGGCTCAACACAGTACAGGGAAGCTGGTTTCTATTGGCACAAGTAGAATATGTACCATGTCTAATAAAAATGTCCTTTTTCCTGTGATAATTTTATTATTTTGCCATGATTTTCATCTGTGTTTGACATTTAAATATTCAATTACATTTGGAATTAGTCCGGTGAGAATACAGTATATTGAGCAGACTGCAGTGAGATGATAAAATATGGGAAGCAGAGCTGAACACTTTGGATTTTAATGAGTTAAGATAGATTTAGAATATTAGACTGTATCCTTTTGAGATTTTCAGTTAACTACAAAGACAACTGAGCACTGCCTATTCCCTATGTGATAATACAAATCAAGCCATACACTATAGAATGCTTAGACTGATATTTATATTACACTCTCAATCATATAGACACAGTATAAACTGAACTTGCACTTTCTCAATTCTAAAGAAGTATAATTCAGGACATTTGTCAGTGTCCTGTTGAAACAAAGCAGTTGAATACTTTGAAACCAACAGAGCAAAAGGAGCACAGAGCCATGTAAGCATTGTTGTTGCCACAGATTATACATGACACAACAAATAAAAGGGGCTAATTGTAGGATGTTTAAATGTATCAGAGGCATGGGAGAGGAAACTTAATACCTCAGCACTGGGAGATGGAGAATGCAACTGGGCACGTGCGGAATGCAGAGTGGCAGGAAGAAAGCAGCAATCTAAAATTCTAATGTTGAGGATGTTTCCCATTCTGTGTTTATGAAACATGGCTGCCGGGACTACAAAGGTAAGGGGATACAGCATCAAAGTCTGCCCTGACAAAAACAAAAAAAGCAACAATGCTGCAGTGGAATGCACAACAGAACATAATACTCCACCTCCTCCTTCTCCTCTCCCCTAAGCAGTCTCATTTGATTACAGTGCAGCAGGCCCCAAATCAACCCCTTAGTCTCACTCCTCACTCCCCTCTGGTGCTGTGAGTAGGAGGTAGAACACAACTTGCCAAAGTGGCCAGGGAGGCGAAGAGGTGATGTTGTGGAGGAGAATATCTCATTTAGGGAACAAAAGAACATGGGAATAGGTGAGCCGAGGTGTCCGCGGCAGGGGTGGAAAGTGGTTGCTGTCCCGATTGTAGTGACTGAAGCAGAGACTGCATGTCTGATGACGGCAAGGCAACGTATCGTTTACAGGCTCCTTCAGCAGAAGCCCCTTGCATGTCCGTCTCCAGCCACAGAGTTCGCCCTCTACTTAAGGCAACAAGAGTCAGGCTCAGCATTACAAGCCTATTAAAAGATACTTTTAATTATGCCCCGCTCTCCCGGGATCACTTCTTCCATGAACTCTGTGTTTCTCTGGCATGTGCACTTAGGAATGGCACAACCAGAAGCACGTGTTATTTTCTCCCTCCAATTAAAAGGCATGTTGACAGATTAAGGCTGCTTCTGGTTTGTGCTCCACTAACGCATTTAGGAAATATGATGAACATGGAAAGATGGGGGGGGGAGGGGGAGAGAGAGTGAGAGAGAGGGAGGCTGATGGGAAGAGAAAGCAAAAAAGAGAGAAAAAACATGCACATGAGCCCTGAGGGATTAATGTGTTTACATTACCTGGGCTATGATCTATCACCAACCTCGTCAACTTCTATTATGCATCACATACATAAGCAACCGGGAGCCCCTGCACCTCACTCAGACTATTTCAATTGGATTAAGTCAGTGCAAATATCTGGGGCACGGCTCCCACACTGTGGTTTTAACATTCTGGTAGTCATTTGGTTTGTATGTTGTATCAGTTTACCTTCATGAATGCATTGCAGGAGAACATCCTACACTCTCTAATTAAAGTAGTATAGGATTTACATGATTAACACATGGCATCTATACAACCTTCAGAACAAACTTGCTAGGTAGCCATAGGTATGGTTAAATGATACTCAGGCTCAGAAGCCCTCAGATCATGAATCAGAATATACAGGAACACACCAGTGAGAGAAATCAGAGAATGTTGAGCATGTGCATTTACCATCTGTGATATTAACCAACATGAGGTTTATTTTGTCCCAGCTGTAGCAGCAGGCCTGTACTGTGTGTAAAACACTCAGGTGGAGCATAGATGCTGACAGTGGAGTCTGCATCAAGGCCCCTGAATGAGCTCATATTCACACTCAGGCTTCATTATATCCAATCAATATTCATTTAGTCACTGAGCCTATTGACTCATTTCTGAAATAATATTACAGGTCATTTGTCTTGTCACAGAGTGGGGTGAATTATCCCTTTCATACCATTCACCAATTAGAAAAGTGGGGTAAGGGGGGTGGTGGTGGATACGCCCTATAGACACAACTGTAAATAAATATTTTTTGATAAAACACTGAAAAATCAATGAGTACTTCCTGTGATCCATCTCTGGAAAAATCAATCTTCATCTGTGCAGCTGGCAGTGTGGTGCAGGAGGACAGCGTGCAAGCGAGAGAAGTGTGCAATCTTTGTCTGATACCTCTCATTTTGGAATCGCTTCTCATAATAGGATCATCATTTCATCACTTAGCCAATCCAGAGCTCTGCCATTCAGCCTGGCGGGGATCATGCAGAGTAGGGAAATGGGGAAGTAGAAAAGGCCCATCAGGAGTAAACCGAACACACACACACACTCCCAGTCCATACGTCTTCATTCAGGTCAATAAAAAAAAAAGAGATCAAAAGAACAGAGAAGAGACCAAAAAAAAAAAAAAGATTCTTTCCTGAAAAAATTATGCTGTTGCACAGGAATTCATGTCTATTGTCTAATTTAAGAGTTCAACAAAATCATCAAATCACCAGGGTGAAAAATAGTTATAGCATTTATCAAGTAGAGTAGAGCATTTAACCTCTCTATGTAAACAATGGCAGAAATACAGTGGTAATTACTATTCTGTATGTGTGTGTGTGTGTGTTCACTTTGCTGACTGCTTGGTGACATAAGGCAAGACATGTTCGTCAACATGGCTTGGAACAAATTCAAAGCAAAGACAAACCGTCAGTTATTATTTTAATGCATTTCGAAAAAACAAAAAAACAACTTTGTAACAGTGATTTCAGGGCTTGAAATAAAAACTGCAGTAACATCTGATGTAATGGCTGTAACATTTTAATATACATACATACACAAAACGTAAAAGTCACTGCTGTAATAATAATTACTTTTAAAACAGTAAGCTGATCGTAGCTGTTTCGCTGATGCCAGTTGTTTAGTCAAGTCGCATAGTGCACATATGTTTAATCATTTAATAAGTCACCTCCTCGGAAAAAAAATGCAAGGTCAAAAATAAATTACATCCATTATTTGCAGCAGATCTCCCCAAAGCATTTGGAGCGAAAACTGTTTTGAATTTCAATTGGCTTCCAAGTGGCAAAAGCCCTCAGCTAATACATCAAAGAAAAATTGGTGTCAACTAATCGGTTTAGGACACTGATTTAGAATGGTTAAAAATCCCATGAATACTTCAAGCATTTTTCTGAATACCACTAAAGGCTTGGGAGCAGTACGGTTGACCTTGTGCGCTCCAGAAACCTGTCCGCCACTCGACATTAACTGACTGTTTAACTCACCCAGCCACGCAATTAGTCCGCCACAACGCATAATGTTGTGTAATAATAGCCTCTATATCCAATTTAGATTACACTTGCTCCCTCAGGCATTTTAAGTGGCATGCATCATCTTTCATGCACTTCTTCTTTGCCACGTAAAGGCGTTTTCATGCGTCAAAGCCGAGGTCGTCCTCTCAAGGCAGCAAAAAGAAAAAAAAGAAAAAGCGATAACGAAGAGGAGGCGACAAAGTTAGAAGTTGTCCAAACACCACACGTGGAGATTTAGTTACGAATCAGCACACTGCGTAAAGACAACCCACTTTTTACGCATCTAAAAACATACATATCACACCAAAAAATAAATTAAAAAAACGCGCAAATGAGCAAAACTATACTCACCTACACCTCCTTGGTTATCAGTGCGGTGCTGAGAGGTGGTAGCGATTGCCACAACCTACTCCTATTATAGGCTCCGTGATCTCAAATTATGGGTCCTCCTCCTACTTCAAGTGAGCAACTCTGAACCAAAACGCATTAAGGAGGACACATGAGACAGAGATCCTTCATGCCAGGCTCCTTCCTCTGCCAACTTTGTCAGCATCTGTTAAGCAACACATTTACATAATAACAACAACAAGAACAGTAAGAAACATTAGTAGCGTCATTTTATTCTAATTTTTTTCTATTATTTCCGGATATGAGTGACAGATGGTGTAACTACGAAGAATAACCTGTGAGAGCTGTGTTCTTCTATTTGTCCAATCTTTATCTTGTCTAGTGATGATAACTGTCATCAGTGGGTCATTGTTTCGGCTGCTGATTTGCAAAACCTTCCGGTAAGTAGTTGACTGTCTAAACACCACAGAAGGCTGTGAAACTGGGTCTCATCATATCACCGTGTTCCGATGAGGCCGTACCGTTGGGTCGCTTTGTGTACACTCCCCCCGTTTTTTTTGTTTTTTTAAGTCTGCGTCGGCTCCCACTGTACCAGCGTCATCATTCTTTGCTCTCTGGAGGTTTTCAGAGCGCAAAAAAAAAAAAAAAAAAAAAAAGAAAACACGTGACAATATGTACACACTCTTTAGCAGCGCCTACAGCGATCCCTTTCGGCTTGTGTGAGACTTGAACAGGAAAGTCAATCAAAATGAAAATGCATTTTTAGATATCTCAAACACCATTAATAATAATTATTATAATAATATTCTAGCAATATTCGTAAGACACCTTCTACGACATCTGTGACAGACATAAAACAGATGTAAAATCGGTTTTATTAATAATTAATAATAATAATAATAATAATGGGTAATTGGCTAATGGAGTAATCACCGCCCACAATGGCATATTAAATAAATAAATATTGGGCTATCCCCTATTTCAACAAAGAAATGTATCTGCAGCGCTGAAATGAGATTACATCCGCTGGTCCTGGTGGATTTGGTGTAGTTGGCACTAGTCTGCCCTGGCTTGAAGGTTTATGACTGTCTGCGAGCTTGTATGTGACTGGTTTATTCCAGGATCTATTGCAAAAACTATTTAACCGTCGCCACAGTAAATCGTTCAAACACAAGTAAAGGCGCAGACTAAACATACGATTACAATCAAAAACATGCAACTGTCACTAAGGAAAAGTTTGTTTACATATAACAATAATCCTGAAAGAGCGGTTCGGCCGAGTGGGCTACTGTTTGTTTCATCTTACTCCTACTTTCAGCTGTCATAAGCCTTACCAATGCAACATTAGTCTGGTGCACAATAGCGGTAATCCATAAGAAACTCCCATTGCGGATTTTAACACAAGGCGCACTGAGATGACGGTCTGTTGATAACGCACATATTTAAAATGACGACTTTTTTTACGCACAAAGACAAAAAAAAAAAAAATAACAAAAACAGAGTGGAGCAGTGGAGCGCCCTTTTATTCCTGTCGGTATCTTGCAAGCGCGTATCCTGGCGCACAACAGCCGATTTGTTATTGATCAAGTGTGAAAGTGACGGCTTCGTATTTGGAAAAAAAAGAGAAGAAAGTTGGGAGTTGACAGACTCGCGTGATGTCGCCATCCGAAAGGGGGCTGCCAGGCGCACTTGAGACTTACTGCATCGAGTCTTGTTAAAGAGGAAAAAAAATAGAGAAATAGAGAATGAGAAGGATTGTTAGTTAACGCGAGAGAAAGGAGGGTGAGAGGGAGGGGGAGAGAGAGAGGGAGAGAGAGAGAGAGAGAGAGAGAGAGAGCATGGATTTGGGCAGGGCTGTGGTTACCCAGCATAAGCTTTCCTTTTCCTTCGCTGAGTACACCCCAAGAGGAGGAGCGTAGTGTGCAGCGTAGTAGGCGTCAGGATCCTCAATTTCCAACTTAGCATCTTGGCAGGACATTTTCCCAAGCAAAGCCCCCGTCTGACGGGTAAAAAAAAACTTCTGCACGAGCATGAGAGCGACGGTGCAACTCAGATAAGGAGCGCAACAGAAAACAAAACGAGACAAAACCTCCGACGGGCAGTGGCTGGCAGCGACCAAAATAATCCGTCCAACATCCAAAAAAAATCTTTTCATTTAGTCACTTTTACTTTCTGCCTTCGTTGTTGTCATTTAGAAGGCGGGACAGGGTCTGCAGTGCACGGCTCTATGCGCTCCGAGAGCAGCGCATGAGAAAATAAAGGGGGGGAAAGTGCGCAAGTTAAGTGGCTCTTACTCTCCGGGCTCCAGCATGGCGTATCCTCAGGGCTATTTGTACCAGCCGTCCGCTTCTCTAGCCCTCTATTCGTGCCCTGCGTACAGCACCAGCGTTATATCGGGACCCAGAACCGAGGAACTTGGGAGATCCTCTTCAGGATCAGCTTTTGCACCCTATGCCGGATCTACTGCGTTCACCAGCGCCTCGCCAGGCTACAACTCCCACTTACCGTACAGTGCAGACGCGGCGGCAGCTGCCACATTCACCTCGTACGTGGTGAGTAAACTAAAGGTGATTATTCAATCTAATCAGAAGTAAAAGCGAGATAATTAACTGGTTACAGAAGCCTGAAGTGTGCGCTGAATATTAGAAGCCGAAGGGTTAACGAGAAATGTGCGTCACTGAAGACTGCATAGATATAAAATTACAGAATAGCAGGTTCTGGAAACGTTGATGAGAAAACTGAACTAAATGTTACCAAGTAGCGCACTATCATGTGTTGTTTGAGTAAATTATAGTTTTATGGCAAAGAGAAAGCAGCGCCTGCCGAGGGTTGTTCGCTCAAAACCGACTGCAACGCGCCGTCTGATGCCAAATTTGAATCATTGTATTTATCAATTACACATCATATCAGCTCGCTACTTGTGAAACTTAAATATGGCAACGTCTGAAAAAAGGTCAGAGGAAAATTCTTATTTACTTTTTTTGTAGTATTTTCAGTGAGAGTTCTCATGGCAACACAAGAGATTCATACAGACTGGATACGTAGGCCTAGATGATCCCAGAAGAAGAAAAAGATAATGTAGGGCCATCATGCATAATGTCACTACATTATCAGAATCGCAATTTATGCTATTTTAATGGCGAGAATAATGCCAGCTGTATGTTCACGTCTTCCAGATAGTTATGTGTGTAAAATGTACAGACGCACAGCGTCTCGTCTCAAATACATAAAGTTCTAACAAACTCCATAAACTCCATTAACTTCCAACTTGAACAACTGGATTACAGCCAGTTACTGGTGTATTAGTGTATGAGTGTGTAATGTGTGTGTGTGTGTGTGTGTGTGTGTTCGGGAGTGTGCGTTTTGTGCGCGCACATTATCATGCGTGTGCGCATGTGTGTGTGTGCGCGCGTGTCTGCCGTGAGTTTTTTTTCCTCACTATTTTCGAAGCACTTTAGAAAAGAAATCGTGACTTTTATGCACTTTTCATTTCATTTTCTTTTCCCATTTCTTTCGTTTCTCTCTTAATTATAGAGCTCTCCCTATGACCACACTACGGGTATGGCCGGCTCAATAGGATATCACCCTTACGCAGCACCCCTGGGCACCTACCCTTACGGTGATCCAGCATACCGTAAAAACGCAACTCGGGACGCAACAGCCACCCTGAAGGCCTGGCTCAACGAGCACCGCAAGAACCCCTACCCAACCAAGGGTGAGAAGATCATGCTGGCCATCATCACCAAAATGACCCTCACCCAGGTGTCCACCTGGTTCGCCAACGCCAGGAGGAGGCTAAAGAAGGAGAACAAGATGACCTGGACCCCCCGGAACCGGAGCGAGGACGAGGAGGAGGACGAGAATATCGATCTGGAGAAAAATGACGACGACGAGCCAAACAAGCCCACAGACAAGGGAGACTCCACAGACACAGAAGCAGGTCGGTGGTGCAGGGGGAAAAAAAGGGCAAAAAAAAAAATCATCAATTTTTCATCGCAGTCGTTTTCACTCAGGGTGCAAAATTGATTGCTGGTTAATGGTGGTATATTATTTATAATGGGACAATTGCTTTAAATAATAATCACCTTGAACTCCCCTCGTTTGACTTCTCAAGGGCTGAAATTGGTGGTGACGCAAAGTGTTTAGCAGTCAATTTATCTTTAACTGCATAATAAGGATGCAGCTGCGCCGGTATTCGGCTGAAAGAAAATGCTGCTGTATGATTATATCCCACTTTTAACAGTTGCTGAATTCCTATCCTTATAACCATTATTGTGATATGGGAAAAATAAAATACAGAAAATATAATTACAAATCAGTGGACATAATCTATGTTCTGACTTTAATTTGTGTCACTTTCTGCTCTTTCATAATTGTGGAGCAGGGTTCATCCACCTTTTTAAGCTGCCAAGCATCTTTATGAGGACAATTTATTGCACACACAATAACTGTATTAAAGGAAATGCGCATAAGTAGCCTAATTTGTTTAATATATCCGATTTCATTTTGTGTTGGTGCTCACCTAAAACATATGATACACTTTTACCAGCGGTTTAATGTTACGCTTATTTGGCAGTAATTCTGTTCTTTATTTATGATTTAGATCATAAACTGCTGAACCCAGGGGACTTAGGCTGCGACAGATTTAAAGAGGAGAACCATGGGAAAGACACGGACCCACTTCTCAGCGACTCGGAATTAAAAGAACAAGAGGAGCGGACTACAGAGTTGCTGCCGGATTCTGCGAAACCAACCACTTCGTCTCCCTCGTCGATGCCTCGGGGGAACCAGGCCGTTGCGCAACAAGACAAGCCGTCAGATTTGAGCCATGCACCGGGTACGGTGACCAGCAATGTAACCTCTGTTATCCATTCGCCCCCTTCGGTCCCTAAACCCAAACTCTGGTCCCTTGCGGAGATTGCCACGTCCTCAGACAGGTGTAAAGGCAGCGGCGAGGCGCCACAGGCTTGTTCTGGTTTGGGTCAGAGCGCAGTAATGGCCACCAACGCGTCTCCATCACGGTCCTCCCCTCAGTGTCCGCTCCCCAACAGCACGGTCCTATCCAGATCTCTGTACTACACATCCCCTTTCTACCCCGGCTACACGAACTATGGTGGCAGTTTTGGACACCTACACAGTAACCACGGCTCGGTAACCACGGGCTCTACGGCACATTTCAATGGATTAAATCAGACTGTGTTAAATAGAGCAGAGGCTTTGGTAAGAGAGAGCCAGAAAGTCAGAGGCCAAACGCAGGTAGATCTTTGTAAAGACTCCCCTTATGAACTAAAGAAAGGTATGTCAAACATTTAATACCTGATCATTTTCCACTCACTGCGGACTTTTATTTATTTTTTGTGGTTGCATAAAAAAAAAAGAAAACAAACAATGATGAAGCAAATTCTGAGAACAGTTATTTTCCGAGTAAATGCTTATTCTCAAATTTTTAGTTTCTGAATGGTTAATCCTAAAATGTAATAAGAATGGTCTTAATCGCTGCAGCCGCCTGAGTCTATTTGTATTGAAGACTAACATGTATATTTAATGTAGCATTTTTGTATTTAAAATGAACAACACACTATCTTTGAAGTAAATTATGGAAAAAATTATACCTATATATTTGTGCAGCGATTATTTTGGTGAGCACTTTGAATTGTCTGATATGTCTCTTACGTTGGGGTGATCTATACGAAATATTTATTCAATTTTGCACCGTGACAGATGTTTCAATGGTAATTATAATTTCCAAATATGGCGGAGTGAGCTCTGACAAACTTGAAAAGAAAGGCCTCAGCAAAAACATGTTGAAATAATTATCGAAATAATAAAAGGGTCCAGATTGGTTTTTGCTTGGTGCACACATTCATAGTTGTATTTTATGAATGAAAAATGCTGGGAGAAAACATGGAGGTACATTTTGGCTTATATTTGTTTTTCTTTAAAAACACCCAGGGCCTCTTTTTACTTTTACTTCAGCGCGTTTCTAAAAGTGGATATTGATAATAACAACACCGAGACGCAGCCATTTAACCCAATTACCTATCGTGTTTTATGCAGAGAAATCAGGTGGTGAACTCCAGTAATGAGCTCGATTTTATGCCAAATTTAGACCTCATTACTATTTTCCAAGGCGTGGCAAAGCTGTTAAAAGGGACGCGACCATGCATTTAGAACATACTGCCATATTATATGTCATTAATGGAGAGTCTCTTTAATGGCGCGTTAGATGTGAAACAGTGTTGTTGGGAGAGAAGGGAGAGCGCTGTCATTCACACAGCACAGTCAGATCCACTGTGCAGCCGGTAGCCAGGCACTGTCCTCTAACTCTTCCAACTTCTGCAGGTAGGTGTCACACTTGCTCCTAATTTCAGGGGGGACTCTTTATTAATCCGTCAGCGAAGCCCATGAAATGGCCTGGTTAAAAAGAAGTGGAGCCAGTGGGGCACATGCAATGATTACAGTTATTATTTGTTTATAAATTTGACAAAAAGAAAAACACGAATTACATACTTGACCGACATGCAGAACAAAAACATACGGACATTTCCCAGGGACACTGAGAGTAAATTGTATTTTTCTATTGGTATGTTATTTAATTTAATATTTTTATTAATATTAATAAATCTCCTCGGTACTGGAACAGTGGCAGGCCACAAAGTCTTATCGGCAAAGGCCTCTTTTTTTTAATATAATTTTAAAAAATGATTTATATATTATTTATTCAATATTCGTTTACAGTATAATAATTATTATTATTATTATTTTTCGTGTTGTTGCTGTTGACCTCCACTGAAGTGGGACAGCATGCTCTTGTTTATGGCTGCCATTAATCTCTATAGTTTACTTTCCCCTTCTCCAGTTTGAAATCTCCCTTGAGGTTTCTATAATTCCCCCAGCCCTAATGTCCTCTATTCGGGCCCTCTATTTTAATCTGACAGAGTGTGCTGGAGCAGTGATTGCGACACATCAGCCGGCTAAATAGCATAATTATGTTTTTTCTTTGCTGATCCCCGGGGGAATTAAACTGTTCGATGCAATGTCCCCTAAGAGAGTATTAGAGTTTTATTAGAAATTGCGTAGTTTTCTCAGAATTGACTGAAGAAGTGATGTTTCACTGGGACGATATGCGCACTTTAGCTGGGGTGTAAATCATCTGTGTGAGACTAGGTAAAAAGTGTGACAAGCTATTTGACATAAATGTCAAATATTTTTTTCATGATTATGTGTGTGTGTGTGTGTGTGTGTGTGTTTGTGGTGGTGGTGGTGAGGGTAGGGGGTGGGCGGAGGTTACAACGGTGCACGCCACGCGAAGAGCTTGACAATGTTATTCCAATTAACTTTTTTGATGTAAAGATACACGGGAAATGTTGGGAAGACGATTATATAAACAGCCAGACTGCATCCTGAACACAGAGCGGGCGTGATAACACATGGCTTACTTCTTTTCTTCATCACCACTGAAATGGTGTTTTTTCTTTGTCTGTCTTTCTGTTTGTATTTTGTTTTTTTTAATTTTCTTCATATTTGCCACTGTTTCCCACAAATGCTGATAATCACACCCAGTGGGAGAGAAAGCAAAGGAGGCCTTTGACGCTGAGTTTGCACTAATAGTTTATATTGTAATTGGTTGCACAACATATTATTATTATTATTATTATTATTATTAGTTGTAGTATTTTAAGGAATACAGATATTTTCCTACAGTATAACGACAGCTATAAAGCCACTGTATTTAAGTTCTCCATGGTTGCATACAAGGTTGCATATTGGGGGAAAAAAAAACCTCTCACCAATTACGAAATATATATTTGATCGTTGATTATACGTCTTCTATTTCTGGGTGTGATTAAATACAGACAATTAACCCTAGATTACTGGAGGACGCGCAGTGAGAAAATGTGCAGCCCTTCATCAGAGGCACGATAGCCTGCAGGGGAGATTCTCTCTGCAACTTTATAGCTACAACTTGGTCCCTGGCTTTCCCTCCATCTGAATGGCGTGTCGGTTCATTGTTGGGACTGCTACAATGTGAGAATACTAAGTAGGAGTGAAACCGTTCCCACGTGTGAAAACGGGGGAAATAATCCGACAGGAGGAGAAGCAGAAGAGAAAAGAGAAGGATAAGGTCTGTACACTGCACTTCGACATTGTTACTGTGGAGCGTTCAGGAAAAAAATGCTTCTTTTTACTATCCTCATATTAATTAAACGTTTTTTTTTTTGTTTGTTTGTTTGTTTTTACAAAGACTGAAAATAAAGCCCACTGGGGGCTGCGACTATACCGGTTAATTCAAACTTGCTGAATTAACAGCTGAATCTCTCCGCTTAGGCCTAAAAAGTAAAATGTACTTTTTTTGCGCAAGTGTGTAAAACCGAATTAGTGCGTAGTGTAATTAGTGGCCTGTGTGTATTTTTAAGATGGAAAAAAAGGCAGAAACTGACGGTAAATGGTGAATGATCAAACCAACGAGCGGCTTTTTACGCATTAGTCTAAACGTAGATGCGACATTTCTGTGAGTATTTCAGTGTGCTGGAGTCATGTGGGAGACTTCCAGTGGTGGCTGAAAATAGTGCTAATATAACACTAATTAATAACAAAAGAAAAGCGTGGTTTCTTGTTTGTTTTCAACACGTTTGGGAACGGAAGGATTTAATGACGAGAAAGTTAGGTCTGGCATCTGTGGCCACGTTTTAATCCCTTTATTATTGTAATGATCTGTGCGGCCCCATAGTCAGGTTTGTTCCTCACAGAGGCAGGTAATCCTAAATGTACCTAACATTTAGTTTGGTGTAGCCAACCTGGGAAATCAGTAAAGAAAACATCGACTTTTTTTTTAATACGTGTAATGCGCCCATTTGCCTGATAATCTGCGGGAGATCGGGTTACCCATTCTTGATTTGACACTACACAGAGCGGACCTACAACCCTGCGATATTTGGCCAGAGATTTGCTGCAGGGGCTGTGGAGCTGTGGACCAAACAGATTAGACACCTGCCACTGGACAGCTCTGTGATCGCCTCTCAAATACAGCTGCATGTCAGACCGCAAGGTGAAACCAAAACCTGTTGATACGCACACTCCCATATCAGTGAAGGATTACTCAGCGGACCAAGCGGCGCAACACATAAACAGCCTACTGATAAAAACAGAAAACGCCAGTCTACACGATACAGTATGAGGTCAAATTCAGCTCTAATGTGTAAATAGACACCCTCTGTATTTGACCTGCACAGATTAATCGCAGGTGGGGGTGTGATCAGCAACACAACTTTTGCCAAATGCGATTTAAAGGAGGGTTGAAATAAAAGGAGAAGCTTTTGCAGAAAAAGGAGGTGGTTCATATCGATGTCGCCTGTTTTAAGATGTTTGTTTCCCCTGGATCTTCACGCTTGCGCTTCAAAACCAAGCAAAACATCACTACACTGTAGCAGGCACACTTTCCCCTCAAACCTATATATGTTTTGATTTTTTTGATTTGCCAATCTGCGTCAAGACCAGAAAATGAATATTAAATTCACTAAACATAAAGACGTGAGCGACTCCTCTGTAGTGAGGTTCAGGAAGGAGTTCAGTGACTCCTCAGGGCTGTTTAATCATCATCATTCCTAAATCAGGAGGCTAATTAAGGACACAAAAGCCTATTTCAGCTATAGTCTTGTATCCAGGCTGCAGACAAGACTTGAGACCAGAGTTGAATTCATTTCTATTAAACAACTGATTTATTATAATCATCAATAAATAACCACTTCTGGAAATAAAAAAACACATATATATATATATATATATATATATATATATATATATATATAT
>JAUYWH010000018.1:20227924-20270507 GCA_034779795.1 Ctenopoma multispine | reverse complement strand
CTAATGTAGGAGAAATATGATCTCTCTTGTTAATTCCAGTCAGAACTCTGGCTGCAGCATTGTGGATTAGCTGGAGGCTTTTTAGTGAGTTATTGGGACATCCTATCAGTAATGAATTACAGTAGTCCAGTCTAGAAGTAACAAATGCATGGACTAGACTCAGCCCCCGAACAGCTGTAATTATTTTTCCAATGCTTTCCAGGGTTTGTTTAGGGTAAGTAAGTGAAGCGAGACTCAGGTATTGGTATTTAATTTTGTCAGGGATCGCCTGTCAGTTCCCCGGAGCTCTTACCTTATCCACCAGTTGGTAAACAAACAGCCTGGTTGATTATCTGTCCCCTGTATTCTATCCTGAATCCCTCTGCAAGTGCTGTGTTCTTAAATGTAACAGGATGGATTTCTAAATATGTTCAAGTGAAGTCTTGTTAAATGTAAACTTCTGCAGAGGAAACTATCAGTAGACATGAATAAACTGTTGATGCATTTACTTAACAGCCTCCCCGACTCTCTGAGGACATGGCTCATGAGGATGTCGAGTCTGGACAGAGCAGCATTGTGTCTTTATGACTCCCTGTAGACCATATAGGCCCTCCACACATAGTGAGTGTGATGTGCTGTTTCCCCTGTGCAACATAAATAAATATCACCTACAGCTGTTCCTGTTGGTTGTCGCTATAAGGGTTTGTCTCTACTCCCACTAAACAGAACACACACATGCAAAGACTGGGGTGAACTGTATATGTTTGTGTGAGTGGGCCCCATGCACCCCTTAACACCACAGTCACAATAACACAAACGCATGACACAGATACACACACTTCTATCATTTACCATCAACAGAAATCTTGACATGTTTAAAGTGGTCTAAATGAGGCATAACCTAGTGCTGCTGGGTAATTACAGCCGATCTTTAGATGGAGGCTTGCACAGCCAAACATAGATTAAGCAAAGAAAACAAACCCCCATCATTGAAATAAAACTGTTAGTAAGCATAATAGGGAGTACCCTCCTTGAAATATATTTGTTTCAGTGTTTCAGAGACAAGGGAGAGAGAAAATATGGAGGACTGAGAAGACAGAAAAGGTGAAAAAGCTAGGCATAGATGAGTAAGAAAAAAAAGTTAAATGAAAGAAATGTCCAGATACATATACTGTATGCAGCGTATCTCTGTTGTTGGCCAAATGGCTTTTCTATTGTCACTTTGATCCTTTAACCAAGCAAACCTGCTGCAGCACACTAGTGTTTAGACACCTTCTCCATCCGGACTGACAGAAAGAACAGCACTGACTGACTTTTCAAAAATGGTATGTTTTAAAGAACTTACTGCCATTAACTGTGTGTCTTCTCTCTCCCGTAGTTCTGCTCCTCCCTCTTTGTCCCCTCTCTCTGTACCTCTCTGCGGGAATCTCCAGCTCCGAGCTGTACGATATCTAGTGTGCAGCTGCTGGCCCTATCAACCTGCCTACTGTTTTGTCGGCTGCTTCTTGTTATTGTCTTTGATTTGCCTGTTGTTCTTTTCTCTCTACTTTTTCCACTCACCCCAACCGGTTGACGCAGATGACTGCTCACCATGAGCCTGGTTGAGTTTTTCCTCTCAAATGTCGCCTCAGTGCTTGCTCAAGTGGGACTGCTGGGTTTTCTATATTATTCTGTAATTACTTATATTTTGAAAGGCCTTAAATTTTACAATGTAAAGTGCCTTGAGAAGACTTTTGTTGTGAATTGGCGCTATATAAATAAAACTGAATTGAACTTAAATGTTTTTATGCTGTTTTTAAGGTATCAGAAGTCACAGGGGCATCGGCATTTCTGCTGCATTTGTTACCAATGTACCCGTACAGTACCCCCTACAGTACTGTGGAAAAGTTGTTTTGGGAGTGCTAATATATATATATATATATATATATATATATATATATATATATATATATATTGTCTCTAGTTTTTGGCAGCTCCAGCACTCATGTTAAATAGAGGCAGGCCTATGAAATGCTCCTGAACACACTCGGACCCACATAAGGTGGCGGAGACTGATTTACCACTGTTTTTTCTTTGCACTTCACCGACTGTTTTTCTATTTCTCAGTAGAGCTCCTCTGGGAGAGATTACACGTGTAATTTTCAGCTGTGAGATGTTTTAAGTGACCTCCCCCCAACATAAATAAAACATTTCTATGAAGAAGAGGGAGAGGAGGAAAAAAAAAAAAGCACTAACTAAGAATGATGAACTATGAAGTCCTAGGAGGCCACGGGTTGGGGTTAGCAGAACTGATGGATTCAGTTCCAGTGGCAAATAATCACGCGTCTTTTTAAGTATAGAGGGGTTTTAACAATGTTTAAAATGTGTTCATAAGTTAAAATAAAAATAAAACAACATTGATTTAAGGTGACCATTTAAATTTGATATTGGATAAATAAATAAACAGCATGAATTCGCCAGAATATTTCAAATATGTAAAAAGAAGTTCTCTGATTTTAACCTTTAAATGACATTACACACAAACATAAACATGCACACATGAGACTCCTACTCTAAAGGCACCTTGACTCCTTGAATAGTGCTGCTCATTGACCAATCTGCTCTGACAGCAGTGCGGCATGAGCTTCTGACCCTGTGACTGCAAAGGGCCTGTGTTCAGTGGTCATGTAAGGGCTCACTGGCGCTCACACTGGGCGGTTTCTGCCCTGCCCTG
Organism: Ctenopoma multispine; assembly: GCA_034779795.1. Taxonomy (NCBI): domain Eukaryota; kingdom Metazoa; phylum Chordata; class Actinopteri; order Anabantiformes; family Anabantidae; genus Ctenopoma; species Ctenopoma multispine. Next base: position 20,267,815 of record JAUYWH010000018.1, on the reverse strand, counting down.
GAGGAGGTGAAGTGTGCGCACACACACTTGCACATAGACACACGCATACCTGCTAGAAGGACTTCTACTCCACGCCAAAGCCCCTCAGGTATGCACAGCCACAGAACAGTAAGTACGTGCATCCAAGCTGGAGGTAGAGATGTCGGCAGGTTCTTCCTCCTGTCTGCGTCCCTGCCTGGCTCCTCCCCTTCTCTAGTGACAAGGTGAGCGACTTCAGAAGACTCAATCCTGAAACACTGACCTCTGTTTTGTGATGTCTCACACAAGGGAATGTGTTCCTCAGCAGTGTTCTACATCACACACATACTAAAACTAACATAAAAGACCTGCTTTGTAGTATTTATGTCTTCCTACTGGCTTATACAGTACAGTCAGGTTTCCTGTTGATGTGATTAGTAAATGTGTTAAATGGTAATAATACATTTGAAAAGGACATCAATCTGTGTGCTATAAGGCCTTCTAATATTACGATATTAATGAAGATTGATGAACTGTTTTCTTTCAGCGACTTCACTGGGCCCAGGAGGGAGGAGGCGTACCAAGCTGCCTGACTGTTTATTTACATTTGCCCCTTTTAAATGATCCCTTTCTTCTCAACATCTGCTCCACATTACCCACACAGATATCTGTCCTAATGGCCGCTGTAATGCCTGTGCTCACACACTTGCACCAACATAAGCACTCACACATACTCCGCCTGTAACATTACCATTATCCACCGTTCACCTGGGACACTTTACCCTCTCCAAACCACCTTGCACAACAAATGGACCTTCTCTGACTGCTGGCCCTTTTTGTTTGCTCCAAGCTTTTCACTTTTCTTCACAGTTTGGTGTAGTCTGATGGATGCAAATAGGCACTTACTTAATTGGATCAGTTCCCAAGATGGAGATAAACGGGGCACTGCTCTCTCTCCCCCCCCCCCTCCGTATGTTATTTTGAGCTGTGCTCAGTTCAGCGGTGTGTGGAGAGAACGTTAATGAGGAGGAGCGAGGAGACGCTGCCACTGCTGGACTCAATGAAAACTCTCTGCTCCAGACTGGCCCTCACTCCCACACAATAAAGAGAAGGAAGCTGCATGGGCCCCATGTGTGACAGTGTCTCAATGCCAATTTATTAAAGTGCCTGCGAGTGATGTAACTTGCAAACCGTCCAATCAAGAGGGACCACACTGCCTGCTCTGGTTTTGGAGCACGGAGGTAGCTGCTGAGTGTTGTCATTCAACAGACAAATTAGACGACAACCAAATCTACACACAAACATGGAAGGGAACAAATCAGTTTAGCTGTTTGCTCATGTTCACTTGACATCTGAATAGCCAGTGCATTAGCAGAAAATGATTACCAATGGAACATATTTAGTAGTTCTTTTTTCTGTCTGAACCCATCTGAAAAAAAAAAATCAAGCTGTGGCTGCATGCCAGTGGGAGTGTGTTGGCTGCTGCACCCTGATTAACAGGGTGGTTTACAGCCAACTCCAATAGGTAATCTCATCAGAGAGAGGCTTTAAACAGATAAAGACCACCCCTAAATACCCCACCACCAGTACCAACCCCTCCAACTACATCCCTTCCCACATGAGACCTCCCATCTAACACACTAAGTGAGAGCTGCTAAAACCTGGAGTGGCCTAAAATGGCCAGCCACAAACCCAAGCTCAAATCATCTATTGACCTCATTTTCAATAAAGGAGTTGTTTCCACTCTGATGGATGATTGTTGGTCTTGCATGGAATGGCCATCTGGATGGAAGGATATGATCGCTGTAGTAGGTATGCATCACCTGCCAGCTCGCTGTACAGACTAAAGCTTGCAAGCCTGTATGCATCGCATTCAGTGTAATATGTTTAAAACCAGACTAAACACGAAAGAAAGGAAAAATAAAAGCTAATTGAATTTTGCACCATATGGTCACTATTGGTTCAGGTTTTTTTTCATCTCAAGTCAAACATGAGGTTATTTTGATCCAATATGAGAAAATCCCTGGTTGCATCTGGAGACATAGCAGCAGTTCATTCAGTTATCAAAAGCTTTGTACCCGGGCCTCTTTGTTGAAGAATAAAGAGGAGGAATCCAAAACAAATCTGTGAAAGAGCTTTGGCTGTAGTAAAACCCTTGTCCCACACAACCTCCCTTTTTTGTTTGGGGAGCTCAGATTGGGTTCACAGTAGCTGCACTTAAAGTATAGAAAGATCTGATTTATTAGCTTGTCAGGGGAAGCATTGTTCAAGAAAGCAATCAAAAAGCACTTACCTAGCTCCTCTAAAATTACTGCTTTTTCACTGGCTAATTTGTGTAACTCCCATGGAGAGGCTGGCAAAGAGTTTGATGAGGCATATAATGATGATTAATGAACTTATTGCCCTGCTGCTCATCAAACAGTTGTAGTATATATTCTCTCCCTTTCTGTCAGCGTGGAGCACAGGCTCCAGACATGCAGTGACGAGATAGTGTTGCCCTCCTCTCTGCTACCTCCCTTTGACTGTTAACCTGACTGACCTGATGAGCATGAGAATGTAGTGGATGGTCTGTGGACAGAGGGAGCACAATGAACAGTTTAATGAAAGGTTAAATTGGAAATGTGAGTAAACCTGCTACTGGGGAACACACTCTCAACTTTCAGTCTCTGATCACCTTTGTGGGGAAAAGTGGGGGTAACCAGATCCTCTGCACCACCAGCACTGCCATAACTATCTCTCAAAGACCTCCTCTCCACACACACACACACACACACACACACATACACCAGCCTCCAACTGAGTAAGGAAAAAGATGTAAGTCACTACACAGTCTTACGAGTCAAGAAAAGTTCTGTCTACATCAAAAGCAACAATCATGTTGAAAAATGAAAACTGGGTGTTTATATATACTATTATTCAGTTCTAACGAGACCTACTCTCATCACAAATGATGATTAATGGCTGACAGTGCAGGGAGTGAGTGTGTGTTTGTGTGTGTGTGTCTGCGGAGGTTGTGAACCAGTCACTACGGGGTCAAAAGTACTTCTGCATACTTGCTAAATAATGCCAGCCCCACCATCCAGTCTGCTCCCATAACTCACACACATCTCTCTGCTCAGCATTGTATAGGATGTTTACACTTGATTACACCCCATGCCTCCCTATCCCCTGCACTTTGGCCAACTTTATTAAGTCTGTGCTTGTTCACCATTGCCGGCAACTAAAGAATGCATTGTTGCAACTAATGCCCATATATCATAACCTCCAGAAAAAGCCATGTAAGTCCTTTACTGTGAGAAGGCCTTGCAAATACAGTAGCGCTGTGCCTCTCATGTGTTTAACATTAAACGATACCAGTTAAAGTTCTTTAAATATTCATTGCCCTCCCTTCCTCTTCCCTCTTTCTGTTTGATGGAGTGGATGGAGGGGTTTAGGTATCGGCCAGTCTTGCTCTCATAACCTCTTCATGGTAGAAATGCAATACATTTGTCAGCAGGTGAGATTAAGATTCACGCAGTGCAGCTCGATATTGCCTTTGTTCCTTGTCCTCAAAACAAGAGGTGGCAAACCAATCAGGGGATTCGGCATATGCAGATCATGACGATTAATTTTTTATGAGAATGTTTCATCCTAAAGCAGATAAAAAGGCAGACGAGGAAAGCAGTTACTAAACAAAAGACAGAATCATGAGAATGACAAGATAGCGTTTTTAGTTTTAGTTTCTAAGTGGGTGTTTTGCTTCACAAACCATTTAAATTCTCTGACAAGTATGCATATGATATGGTATGCTAAATCAGAATAGTTTAAACCTCCTACCATGCAGTTTAGGAGTATTTCAAGGATGTTCATGTCATCTTTGCCCAAAGTTTTCTGTTGCCACAAGTTAAAAAAAGACATTTTTCTCTTATTGGAAACACACTGAAGCTACAGTCAACAGGTTCACTTGCATATATCACTGATAAGTTCTCACCACACTGTCTTTCGCTTGTGGGAATCCTGGAATTTTAATGAATAACATTTCATCATCCAAAAAGTTAGTCACTGGACTGTGTAAACGTGTGTGGAACAGATCTTGTTCAAAACATTATTTGCAAATACGGTTAATATGTTTTTAGCAAGTGTAGGACATTGACATTTGCAACATGGAGTGATTAGAGATGTTTTTGTTTTTTGTCTGATAAATTGTCTGGCACACCCTGCTATAAACTTTGTACATAGCCATAACTCCCAAATGTTTACCTAAAATGACTTGAACGTGATTAATCATGTGCCTGCACACTAGAGGACAACTGCAGTCCTTGACCCACTGACTATATCACAAATGCATGTCTTCATTAGTAGGTCACCAGTCAGTGCTTGCACTGTCATCAGTAAATACATGAGTATTGACTCATACATATAAAAACTGTACGTACATTATGTCATCAGCTTGAACAGTTTCACGTAAAGGCTACGGGTTGTAGAGTTGATGAGGGGTCAACTAACCAATTACAACTGCTTTAACTGAGCCAGTAAGTAGCAAAGAAAACCGTGATTCATTGTCAAAAATGCACGAATAAAAATGCAAAGTAAAAAGAAGAAAAAAAAAAGATATATGGATCAGAATAATAGTGTGCAGTTAGACAGTTCTAGTTTGTGTGCATAATTGCTTTAATGTGGGCCATTAAGCTTAAGTGGAAATGATTTTACTGTCTGCCCTACATTTTGTATGATCCCTGCCATGATCAATACTTATGATTTGTAAGTCACCAGCCATCGATAGCACTGTGATAATTAAGTGTTTGACCTTGTGAGGAAGAGCTCCTTCCTCGTTCTTGAGACCATCTAAGGGCACACTGATGCTGTAGGACAAAGAAGAACACGGATACACTTTCTCTATATTTAACTTCTACAAATTACAGTCACTCTTTTTCTGAAATATTTACATCAAGGTGTATTAACACAATGAGTCTATTGTAACATTTAAGTTAGAGCTTCGTATATGTGCCAACATAAAATAAGCAAAACGTTTGGCAAAATGCATATTTAACGACACCAAATTAAAAGCATGCAGGGAGAATGAAGCACCAATTTCTGTAAGGGCCAAGATATGAGGGTTTTGCAGCGCTAGTGGTCTGTGCATTTGTTCGCAACTTATAGCTTGTTTTGAGTGCTTTGCCATATATGGAAGTGACACAGACATACACACGCGCTTCAGATTAGACGTTGAGCCTGAGTGACTAAACCAAGAAAAGATAACTCTTTGTATAGTGACAGATGGATAAGCACAGCTATCTCAGGCTGTAATCTTGGAATAGTTTTAGACACTTTGTGTTTTGGCAACAGATGAACATGATATGTGATCCCCCCCCTGAATGAATGAGCAATAGTGTTTTTTTTGTTGTTTTTTTTTAAAGAGGGATCTGTTTTTGATTTGTGTTTTGTCATGTTTTCACCGTAGGCAATGAGACACCAACATCTGGCATGATCACCCCCCCCCCCCAAATCCAACAAAAATGTCACTGTAAGATAATACATGACACCAGAAATCAAAAACACCTCAGGTAAATAGTTGGATTGCTTTCACATACTTCAGATCTGTATATCATCTCTCTTATTTGTCTTTTCTTATCTGAGAGCTGTCTTTCCACAGCCATATATGTCAGCGCTTGCATAGGTATTTGTGAATACACTAAACACCAATCAATCATCTTAACTTATGACAGACCTTGACCAATTAAGATGTACTGGCCTGCGATCAATAAAGGAAAAACATCAGAGAGGAAGAACTCTCAGCCTGATTGGAATTAGCATAGCATAACACTGGTCAGTCAGATCTAGTCTCATATCTCCTGTGTGCATGTCTACATGTGTCTGCATACACATGCGGATGTTTACAACTAAAAATGAACACTTTGAAACATGCTGGTAATATGTAAGCGTCATCTGTAAAAAAAAAAAAAAAAACTACTTAAGTATTTTAGTATTTTAGTGATATATAAGATATAAAAATATTTTTAATCTTTCTCTCTTCCTGTCAATCATGTATGGTATGTACTATGTAGTATTTGAGGCAAAGTTTTACTGAATTCCGCCTGTATGAGTAAATGAGGCAAAATCTAAAGTAAGCACGACCAAAGCTACCTAACACGACACAATGATCAAGTGCCGGTATCACATGTCGCTACAGTACACACACTCCTGTGACGCTTGCTGCGCCTTAACATTTAGTTCTTTATAAGGGAGGGAAGGTCTCTTGAGATGGGGGTATGAGGGGCTGTATGGTTAATATCTATCCCAGTGGCCACACAACTGCAGCTTCCAACTGGATTCCACTGTAAGAGCCGTCATTCTTTCCTCAATTGAGTGCGGGCAACACGTGTTTGTGACCACACTCTCTCTTTATCTACCTCTGTCTTTCACCCTTTCACTCCCTCTCCACCCAACCTGGTTATTAACACAAACACTGGCTGACACTTGTTTGCGCTTTTAATTGTGTCTGGATGTTATGTCTCTTGTGAACACATACATTAGCATTTCTCTGGCAAAGTATAATCACTCCTCCAACCACAACGCCATGCAGACAGAGCACAGGAAATTACCACATGCAATCATGTTTGCTGCACAAGCACATTTGGCTTCGCTCGGCTCCTGTACAGTCTGCCGCAGCCTCTAACTTTGTGAGTAAGTGCTCTTTGGAGATGCCATTTCGTTTCAGACCACAAGAGCAGTGACGGTATTTTGAATTATAGAAATTTTCTTTACAATAATGTCAACAGCAGGCTATGAAATAACATGTGAAATACAGATTACAAATGTAAATAATCTATTCTTCTGTGTTTGTTAATATAAAAAAGAATTTTAGTAAGAATGAGCTCCTCTTAAAATCGATGACAACAATCTAAGCATGTACAGATAGAATCACCTTTGTACTTGCAGGCTCCATTGTGATAATCCAAGACTTCACAGTAACACTGAAATGATTCTGTCAGAACACATTTAGATTTTCCTCATTTTTATCCACACACACAAAAACCTTCTCTACATACTGTGAACAAAGCAGTGGCGTGCCAAGGATTACACTGTAAAATATGCATGTCCCAATGAAATATGTATATAGGCGTGTGTCATCAATGACATGGCTTCTACAAAGGATAGATCGAGTACACGGGGACGTGTTTTTCTGATTCTATTCCCTTGACTTTAATGGATGTAGACACAAGAAAAGTCTCATTTGTGGGAATAATTAAGCCGATGCATTTGGTGTGCATCTTAATATGTTTTACTGAATCATTCATTTACTTTACTGAATAACTCCTGGAATGGTAATAAAAAAGCATGCAATAAAATGGGCTCAGTGCGCCAGACAGCATTGTTTCTGAATTAAACACCCCAAATATCTTCAGGAAATAAGATTGTTTTCCTGCGGATGGGGGTCTAATCTACTCAGTCATGGTGGTTTGGAGAGGGAATGTTTTCAAGTTTTAACAGGGTTGGTTCCAGCATTCCCACTACCACAGTGATCTCACTATGAAGAGGGGCTTCACTTTGCTTTCTCTCTGCCACCACAGGGAAAGGAGGTTACATGGATGAGCTGTAAATTACACTCTGGAAAATCCTAAGCAAATCAGCTTGAATGCAGAAGACCTGAGACGTGTCACTGGTGATTAAATGATATTTATCAAGATAAGCACTGTATCATCTGAGTACAGTAAAGTGAAACTTTGTCCTGTAAGCAGAGATTAAATGAAAGGCTGTTTTGTGTGTTCTGTACAAAAACTAGGGCCCACGGCTACAGGGCCACCAGATAATGTCCTCATGACTCAGACTCCCACAATCAACACAAAAGCATTAGAACCATAACAGTTTGACAACAGTCAAGTACAGGGGGGGGGGGGGGGTGACCCGAGGGAAGCAGTTTTAGCTAGTTGCCTCTAGCTGCTTGGCTCTGGGTCTCAGGTGTCTGCTTCTCTACAGGTATGTGTTACCATAATAGAGTAGTTAAGAGGGCCTCTTGTCGAGGCCCCTTCCCTTCTGTCTCGGCACACTGACTCCAGTGTGAACAGAAAGGTGCCTGGCCGATTTAGCGCAGTCTTGTTAGATTGAGTATTGCACAATGGAAACTGTCATGTGGCTTGTAATGTGTAATTGAACTTGGAGCCATTTTGGTTGAGAATATTCAGGCCCGGCTCGATTGGATTTCACTCGGAAAAGCTAACAGTCACCCTGCACAATGTTTGCTCAAAGGCTTGTTTTTTTGTGCAGTGAGCAAAGGCTGGAGAACTTTTCTTGCAGTTGCTTTTCCCAGATGGCTACATGTCCAGCACAGTTGCACCCTTCTCTTATGTCCCCAAAACCACAATCAACCCCCGCCCTCCAACCTTCACACTGCTTTCTCACAACCCACCCCACCCTCTCTGGGACTGTTTCGCCCTCTGGAACTTTCATTATATGAAGAGGATAAAAATACAGCACCCTGTGAATTTACGATTATTTTAGAGTTGCCATTGAAAATATGAACTTTTCAGACATTTGCTCTGAAACCGAAGTAAGAAAACAGAGCAACCACAGCGTTTATACAGACTCACCACAACACAGATGCCTGCAGTCACTGCACTCGCACTAACAGCTTCTTGCTATTAAGATACAGACAATTTAAATTCTCCACACAGTCACACACATCCACCCACAGCATGAGTACACATTCATAAAAGCAAATACACATTTAATCATATCCATGTGGCCATATGATGAACATAACCATTTAGCACTAAAACACACACAAATCTGCATGTGGAGATAAAAAAAACAAAGAAACAAAACACCCACACAGTACCATAAACCGCCATGTCCTCTGGGATATGTTATACTTGTTTATTGACAGTGCCAGTTTTAAAGGACAGTCCGTATATTTAATTACTTTCCACTGTAAACCTCTCCAAACCATTTCAACCTCAGACACCAGTGACACATCCCTTTAAACATCCCTTTCTCTTGGACATCTCTTGAGTCATAGACGTATGACTCAATGATAATGACAGTATTGAATGTTTTATAGTCATAATTACAATCATCTAAACCTCCATTCTTTGGAGTTGTTGTTCATCTCCACATTTCCTTCATTTAATCCCTCTCTCTTTCTCACTGACAGCTGCTTTTCCTGGGAAAATGCCTTTTTTTTTCAGACGATAATCTATTACCGTCTTCCCATCGCTTACATGCAGCTACAGGGTGAGTCAGTGTTGTAATTCCGTCATTAGCTGGATAATGTGTGTGGTGTCTGTGTGTTAAAACTCTAAGTGCCAGCTTTGGTGTGACCCCGGGGCAGCCTGTGGGTTTGACTGATGCCAGTCAACCCACCAAGCGTCATTTGAGCTCTGTAATGGGTTTTGTCCAGCTCAGTTTGGCCTAGATTGGCTTAGGGTATCAGGACCTTCACGTGTCTATGTGGGCTAAATGCTGCTGCTACCAGACTAAACCTTTCATGTATTTGGAGCCTGTGAAAGTTTTAGAAGCTATAATTTAGTTACCTAATGATGAAAGCACTAGGTCAAAACAAACACAAACGGGATGATCCGTAAAGTGTTTTAGCCGAGTGCACACAGGACATAAGGAGAACTGTATTAAATTGTTTGAATATGTGGAAGGTCATCACTGTGTCACACTCCACCTTTTCCTGATGAACTTGTTGACTGTACTTGGTGACATGTCTCTGACACGGAATTCACACAAGTATACAGTAACACCCAATCACCTCCAGCCACTTTCTCCACAGTCAGCCGTTAGAGTGGGAGTGCTCACCACATTGCCTGCCAGAGACAGACACCTCTAAATCAAAAGTAAAATTACAGTAAAACATGGGTTGTATTACGCCAATACCTTAAGCTACACGGAAAGACACACAGCCAAATTGATAAAACATGTCTAGTCTCAGTCCGCACCTGTCTTTTTCCAATAACAAACCCACACAATTAAGTTCTGAACTCTGCCATAAATCACCCAGGACGCACATTTAAAGAGTCCCTCCAGGCAGACAGACATTTGCTTTTGATTGCAGCATGACAAAGAAGTTTATGTCTGGGTTTTTCAAGTTTCTATTTAAAATGGCATATGTTTGTAGATTGACATATATACAAATACACAAGCACAGACACATGCAGATAATATTCATGTTTGATGACTTTTACAAATTGTTAAATGCACACATACACTCACAAACACACACAAGTCTACTCTATGAAAGTGTGTATGTGTGTGTTTGTGTTCATCTGTTTGTGTGAGCTCTTAGCGGCCCATGACAAATCCCCACCTGTGTGTGGGATCAGTGTTGCTGTACATGTGGGAGCTCGCCCTGATCCCACAGCCTATCACCCACCACCTGAGGCCCTGCTTGAATGAATGACTGACTGATGGGAGAATCTCACCTGACAAAAAGCATCAGTGATTGATCAAGGCTCATCTGAGCATCTGAGGGGGGGCCCAGCGTGCCAAGTACTGCGGAGCACCTTTCCTGAGCTTGTCCACCTGACTCCCTGGGGCAGATTCCCTAGTGCATGGATACGTGTGGTCAGCACTACTGCTACCTGCATGTACACAATCTACCACTAACTGCATCATTCAACCTAGAAACGTATAAAATAAATCCTGGGATCAGGAAAATTAATTAAGACATGAATCATTTATACTTTGAGAGTAGTGTCTTTTCTGTTGATCTTAAAAGGAGCCCACTGACAAAGCAGGGAAATAACCTTAGGATATTATACTGACTAGTCTGAGAAATAGGATTTTGCCTCATTAAAAATAAATAAGGCCATTTTACACTGTACAAGAGTAAGCCAAACTGTGATAAGGAAAGGACAATTAGTGCAGGATCAATCCCCTTCTTCCTGTTTCCTTCTTTCCTCTCATTTTGTTGTTGCTTTATTTTAGCACCATAATGAAAGCTAGAAGAGGAACATATAAACCATAAGATCCTCCGAAGAAGAAAGCAGACAAACCCCCATCTCGCTCATAGCTATGTCTGGATTGCCTTCTGCGCTGAGATAGGAGTCAACATGTTTAGCGACATCAAAAGAAAACCTGATACCTTAAGTATAAGAAGATTAACACTTGCAGTGATCTTGAGCTTAGGCTTCTCCAGGACTTTCAACAGACTGTGCCAGAAGGGACAATTACTGATGAATTGGCACCAACATCTCGTAGTTATTTAACAAAATCTGGCACAGTGTATAAGCTCTCGTCCTTAAGACTTCCTTTCAAGTCTGGCCTCGGTATCAGAAGGCTAACAGACTGGGGAATGTGACTAAAGCCGACAGCAGGGGAATCTGCAGGAACATTGAAAGAGGGAGGTGGGAAAAAGAAAAGCAAGCAAGAAAGAAAAACAAAGGAGACAAAGAGACAAACAAAGAAACAAAATCATATCACTCAGAAGACATTTTAGTTCCTGACTTTAGGGCTGTGTCATATCTCAGGGTGAATATTTGTGGTGTGTCTAAGCTCACTGGTATGCTTGTGGGATTTTTACTGTGTACCTCAGTGGACTCAATATGACAACTTTTGGAATGTGACGTTGTGTAAAATGGAGACAAATGCAGACAGTCTGCCACAGTGTGTAGCAGATTCATTCAAAAACATGCACATACACAAAGACAAATACTTAAAATACATTTTAATCGTATAATAATTTTAATTAGCATATTATTTCATGATTATTGCTATTTAGAGTAATTTATAATACTTAATACACAACCCCACACACAACTGAGCTCCACAACACATGTAGGAGATGTGATGTTGCCACAAGATCTCTGCTAATCCTTACCTTGAGCACCATGCACTCACCACAGGACTTCTCTGGGTTTAGGACGTACACTACTCTTTACACATATATCACTCCCTTTTAATCCAAAGTACATAGTGTATGCTTGTACCTACAACGATTTTCTTCAGCAAATGTAATCTGCCTGTCAGAGGAGATGCCAAAGGAGAAAGCCACATGGGGGAGTCATGGACAAGCTCTTCAGGCAAAGATGGCTCCTTCCCTGCAGGAAACTGACAGCAACCTCACTTTTTACCTCTGGAAAATATGAAGCAGCAACAACCTGAGATAACTTTCTAATCACTCACTGTTTTAATTTTTCTCTTTAATTTTCGATAAACTTGCACTTATCGATATTTATGACTTTTGAGAAACTAAATGAAAAGAGATTTATGGTGTCAGAATTATGAATAAGTATCATCCAAATATGCAACTCATTTCTTCTATGAAACATTCTCATATGCAACTATTATGCTTCCTCAAAATATGTTCTAGTGGAAAGTTAATGTTACACTACAAATTATTATTTTAAGTGTATATGCAAACTGTTTATCTTTGTCATTCCTTAAAATATAGGTCGATTAACCACAACATTGACAGGTTAGGTAACGCTAACCCGTAAGTATAGTAGAGGTCAGAGCTAAACCAAAACACCAGGGCTTGTGGAATGATTTGGTATGCAGTGCTCAGAACATACTAAAACTGGTCCAAGGATGGACAACTTGCCAACAAGTAATAGGAGGCATGGGTGCCCGAAGCTCACTGGCGTGCATGGGGAACGAGGGACTAACTGCACAGATGATTTACTATTTCTCAAACTGTTGAAAAAATAATGCTAGCTATGATTGACAGCTGCCAGAACACTGCAGTTAGCGGGAGGCTGCAGACCCAGTCTGAGGCGCCATGCTGACCCCTGTCAACCAACAAAAACAGCTACAGTTGGTACAGTGTAGGGTCGGAACCAAAACTTGCATCAAAATTAGAACCAAATCCAAAAATGGTACCAGGTACCATTGCAAAAAACTCAATTCTGGTTTAGCTTATCGGTTCTGAAAATTGTAAAATGGCATGCATATCATTTGTTTATGAATTGCAGTAAATGTCTAGTTCCATCAAATTTAGCCAGTCGGTTGTCAAATCACTGTCATTTAAGTAATGTAGAAAAAAGTTAGTAGAAAAAAAAAAAAACATGATACATTTCTATATTTCCTTTTGTGTACCGTGTGCATTACTGATTCTGCACTGAATGTTCAGTTAACAATTAAAAGAAGAAAGAATTAAAAAAAATGCTTTGTTATGTGAACACATTTTTTTTTTTACCATTTTGGGATTAAAACAAGGAATTAGTAAGAATTGAACTAAATGTCTTTGATAAGCAGAACTTGCACTGGAATCTAAATTCAGATCATACTCAACCCTATTTGAATTAAGTGATCAGGTATGATGAATCATATTTTCTTTTACATGACACGGATGACTGGGTGCGTGTGCATTATTTGCCTGAGGAAAAGATGGCACCAGGATGCACTACCAGAGGTGTCTAGCACTAAGAGGTCTTGTGGAGTTCCTCTATACACAATATTAGGCAATTGGTTTTAATGTTCCAGCTGATCAGTGTAAGCACACGGCAACTAAAGTGCGGCCAAGGTATATATGGTTATGGCCATTTAATTAAAAAAACACTTGGTTATGATTCAAGTGCTCAACAACTTTATTAGTCTCAGGGGGAAATTGCTTTGCCCTACAGTGCTTTCACACATATGGATAGAAAGCAGTTGGCAGTAGCTTGGATCTGGTGAAACTGTAGCTCTGGGAAGAAACTGTAGCATCTGCCACCAGTAGACACACCAATATTGTGAGCTACTTAGCTTATGCAAGTTGTTCTATTTTCTGTTCTGCTTACTTACATTACATACCATGCTAAATACATGTTAGTATAATAATAGTCATTTGTAAAAGAGACCTCTGCGATGAGTTTTTCCTCTGTTTATAATCCCTTCACAGTGGGTAGTAAAGTGAAACTGTGCTTCTCTTTCTGCTGCATCAGAGGATAACTGCATAAAGTCGAGCCTCACACAACTTTCCCGGGTTATGTAGCTGGGTTTCTGTCTGAGGGTACTCTGTGCATGGCTACCTTTTCACTGACAACTGACACATTTACATGCACTCAAGTAACCGGGTTACTCGGAGAAACCAGGTTTCTCAGGTAATCGTGGAATGTGTTTAAGAAACTGGGTTCCTGGGAATTTGCATATACATGCAGCAGATGAGTAATCGAATTTCTCCTATCCTATCCTATCTTGGGTAGATTTTGAAAGCATGGTTATCTGCATAGACAAAGAAGAGGTTTCATGACCACTGTACATCACTTTTACTTTATTTTGTTTTGTTATTTTTGGTAGGACTTGATTAAAAACAAAACAGCATTGTAACCTGACTGCATAAAACAAGATTTCTTTACTTGACAGTTAACATATTAGTTTAACCAGTAACCTGGTATCTGAGTACATGTAAACTGAATCAACTGTCCTGAATAAATTGACAACTGTCGCTGGCCAAGTCATTTGTATCCATCTACTCTGTATGTAAACCACTTTGCTAAATACTGAAAAGTCAACATTAGTTGAAATATGAGATGGAACACTTACATAGTTGACTGCTGTAGAAATTGAATACATCTATCTGCCTATGTGACCCAAACATATTTCCATTTCCCTCTGCTACATGAACATCACAATTCCTGACATTCAATGTTGAGTGTAAATGACTATTGGAAATTAGTTGCACATGAAAATAATTTCTAGGAGAGGTTAATAAGAAAATTGTTCTTTTCTAAGTACTTGGTTTACATCCAGTTGTTAAACGTAAGGCACAAGCTAAACCGTGAACTTGGCAAGATTATAGAAAAGCACAGTTTCTGAGTAACTTTATTCTAGCCATTATGGGTCATCAGTTTTAATAGACCTGAATAGATGCCATGGCACATTCCATGTTGTAAAACTCCCACCCTGCATTTTTTTAAAAAGCTGTGAGTGATCTGACGCAGAACTCCAAGACATGGTTAAGATAACAGGTGACAAGACAAGAGGCGCCAGTTCGTTGTTAGATCTAGAGGCCACCTTGGGATACTGTGACAGATGCTGGATTCTGACATCCCCATGGTGGATGGGGACGAGCAAGAAAACTGAGTGATTTGGCATTGTTTTGGAGGAAATCCCTTCAGTGATAGTCCTCTCTCATTCCCTAACCCTCTCTGGAGTGGCTTTGACAGATAGACAGAGGAGACGTGACCTGAAACAAGCGGCTGTTTGATCATCTCCGTACTGCTTTCATTCTGTCACAAAGATCTAGGCAAAATCACTTAATATTAAAAAAGATTTCAGTATTATTAAAGTGAAAATAAGCTCACTGGTGCCAATGCATTATACATCAATAACTCTGACAAAATCTATTTTGTAAGTAAACTGATGAGCCAAGGGAAGAAAGAGAAATTGTGATAAGTCTCAAGAAGGGTATAATGTTAGGCTGTAGAGAGATATGGCATATGTCTGACTGTGTGTATGTATATTCAAGCAGATTCTAAAGTGTCAAGTGCAGTGACAGAAATTTCTGACTTCAAATTCTCTCTTGAATCACAAGAAGTTAAGACCAGCGTGTGTGTGTGCGCGTGTGTGCCGTAGCACAGAGAGGCATTAGTGAGACTACTTTATTTAATTTGCAGAGTGGGTAAACACTGTGTGGCATTACAGTTGTTAAGAGGCCTTGATTTGAAAAAAACTAAACCAAACAATAATCTACAATTCCCTGCAGATTGCACAAATATGCACATTTACACACAGGAACTCAGTGCTATCTCAACACCTCATAATGTCGGAGACTGCCCACACCCAAACAAATTTAAAACAATCAAAAGGTTTGCTAGGAGCAGACTGCTCTAGTCATTACTCTGGTCTCAGTGACAGCTTGCCCTGCTCACCTCATCTGTCTACACTTTACATAGACCTGCCTTATGGGGGAGGCTCAAAGGTACCCCACAATCCCTTCTACTACAGCCTCCAGACTTCTGACAGCATAGCCACAGAGTGGATAACTTTATGCTTAACACTATGGATACAACGTTCAAAAGTAACTTTATAAAAAATATATATATAAAAAAGTCACAAATAAAGTTAAAATTTATAGTAAAATTCTTACATTTAGAAATGCAGTGTAAACATTAAAATATTATCCTGCTAGTTTAAAGCAAATTTTAGGATATACTAAAACTTAAAACCACGATACCAGAGTAGAAGCAACAAATATTCCTGTATGCCTAAAATAATATTACAATAGCAACAATACCTAATCTCTCTATTCTTTTCTATGTTTCTTCTCTGTGACTGTCCACTAAAGATGACTGTTCTGTGGATTTGCTAATTTATTACACAGTATACAGTGAAAACTGACAAGACATCAAGGGCAGTGATGGCAGCAAAGCAAAGCCTGCCAAGTCATCAAGTGTTGTGTCAGCTTTTCTTCTTCTTTCAGTGACACATTCCTATGCACCCTACTCAAATATACAAGCAAACAGACAGATGAAACTAATCACTTGATTTTCATTAACAAATTTAGTCTCACTTTTTCTAAAAATCAGATCTAATACAACTGAAAACTAAGCAATCACATGAAGACTGTGTCTTGCAGGAGCCATGCAGGGACAAATAAACTAACACACCCCAATCATACTGTAAGCAACACTGACTCCACTGCTGTAACCTGCTGCAGTCAACTTAGTCAGGATTTACACAGCCCAGTCGCAGCGTCTCCATTAATTGGTGAAAGTGACACCATGCATGGTTATTACACGATTACAACATGACAGCTCTCGTTTTTCACCATTAAGACGCAGACGGGCCTGTGCTCAGCTGAAGCAGAGTGTAGGCTCATGGGAGTGTACCGTAAAGACAGTTATACTACAGGTTATACTACAAAGGCCGGGGTTATAGCATGTTGTGCTCAGCTTGTTTGTGTGCTGCCATATGACACAGGGGTTAAGAAATGGACCATTTTGGAGTAACAGCATGAAAAGTGAAAAAGAACGGAAATTTGACAGGTTAAATAAACTCACATAAAAGTCACAAAAGCAAAGCCAATATAATATTTCAGTGGTTTGTACTATCAAGAGGAGTAGGACAGGTGGAAGCAGTATGTAAGTAACTGTAGACATTTGATAGCAAGTGGATGTCAAAGATTCAGTGCAGTACTTTTGGGGTTCAAACCCATTCAAGCAGTAGCTTGAATAGCTTAAGTTCAAGGGCATGGCAATAAATTCATGGTGGGAGGGCTTGGGAGGGACATAAGACAGGACAGTACAAATAATTCTGCCCCTGAACTCCCCCTCAGGGGATGCAACCCAGCATTATTCTGTGCCGGTGCCAAGCCCGGAACAAGGAGGAGGGTTTGTCAGATGAGTGTCAATGCGCGGACAGTAAAAACAAAAAACACAATTGCTATCTGATGACAGAAAATGCATAGTTAAGACAGCATCAGACACCTACGGGTGATGATCCCATAGTTGTTGTTGTTGATGATGATGATGATATATTTTGTATTAGTTTTTAGAATAGTACCTGAAGATGCTGTAACCTAAACTGTGCATTCATGATTGTAGCCTTGCCAAGAAAAAAAACACATTGCTAATTTAATGGCATCATTACTACAATTCTAACTACAGTTATGAGAGAAAATAGGTCTGGCGTGCAGTTCTATTAATTGCCCACATAAAGTAAAGACGTCAAGGCTATATGGATTTTCTGCCAGGAAAGTCTTATGTGGATACAAGAGGGTTGGGGTGAGGATGAGAGGTGTGTGTGTGCGTGGGTGCAAGATAGGATGTCTACATGTTCTTATATTGTTATCCAGATTGACTTAAGCTTGGAACATCAACTGTTAGCGAGTGCTGTTCATACTAGTGTAAAATGTTGTACAACATGTATGCTGATTTCTACTTTATTTGATGTTGTTTTTGGTCTTCATAGACACACTGGTTATTTAATTATTGGTGAACCTTGGAAAAAAGGAAGAAAGGAAGTGGTTGGTGCAGGATTCCCTCCAAAAAAATGAGCCAATCGCCAATGAGGAGATGAACCATAGTGTACAGCAGAGTTTCGAAAATCAAGAGATACTTACCAGGTTTTTACACCAGCATGTAGTTTTGCATGAATCTCAGATTAGAGTAAAATAAGTGATCAAAAAGACTATGAAGACACAATCAAGTAAATTATACATGAACATTTGGGTTGATAACCTAGCACTTGTGGGGATCAAATTGAACAATGATATTTTTATTCCTAACTCTCTCTCTCCCATTTTAACAATGTTACAGAACATATTTGCTAAACTGATTTCCAGTCAGAAATTGTTACTATGACCAATTACTCTCATGCATGTAAGACTGTCAGACCCACCATATAGGTCAGACATACAAAAGATAAAAGCTATTGACCTCTGCTCTGAGAGAGGTCCTCTTCCTGCCTGGCGTGCCATGCTGCTCTGTGGCTTGTCTGTCAGTACGATGTGTGCACAAGTCGGTATAAGGTCATTTATGTGTTTCACTTACTATCTATGTAGCAAGGGTCAACATGGCCTGCTTGTATAAGCCAGTAACCAAGAGATGTATGTGTGAGGCAGTGTGGGGATGGAGGTTGTTTTTTTTTTATTATCTTACTTTGAAGAGGTGCAAGTGGGTGGGGTGGCAAGGGTGGGAAAATGACAGCTACTATGGGAATTGACAACTGGGTGCATGTGGGGTAGGGCTGTTGCCTGGCCATGGATGCAGATGGTGCAGACAGACAGGAGACAGATCATGCTATGAGAGCGTGAGGCCCAGGTTTCTCAACCTTTTTTAATACCCTCCCGTGAGCACTGAGTCTGCTACATGTTTGGATTCATGCCATGTAACCGCTTATCAGAATTGCTGCTGTTGTGAGTTCCCTGGTGCCCAAATAAGTAAAAAAATAAGTCTAGAAAATCAAACTTGAACATGAACTTGATTACTACTAAGCCATACCATCAAATTATGATGAAGCATTAAGGATAAAAATGTGGAAAATATCTACTAAATATCTAATATCACTGCTCCTCTTGAGTGTAGCACTTTAAAGTAGTTGCTTGTCTGGCTGCTGACAGGGGATTGTATGTTACTTAAGGTAATGGCACAAAGGCTCGGCTGCCAAGCCGAGGCTGGCAGACACATACCAGACCTTCACTTAAAAGGCCGTGTCAGGGGTTAAGTGGTCATGGAAAAGAAGGCAGAGAGCTGCTGCTGAGGTTATTAGGCAGCATAGTTTCTCTCGTCAGCAGGTGGGAGGTGAGATCTGGTGTGAGGAGCAGGTGCTGCTCAGGGAAAGAGATCACAGCTGAACCTTAGGCTGTGATAAGCCCAATGCCACTTAAATTACACCCGCAGCACCGCTTTAACCCTGCATGGTTTATGCGTGAGTGAGAGAGAGAGAGAAAGTGAGAGAGTTGAGGGCGTAAGTGTGAGAAACATAAGCTGATACACGTGGGTATATGTGAGTGTGTATGGATGAGTATTAGTGTATGGGTTCTTATTTGCTTTTTAATAGTGAAGGTTACAGGATTGTCTATAGACTATAAATACATTAAAGAAAAACTAGTGACAGCTAAGTAAAGTCCAGTTGGAATGACAGCTAAGGGCCTGTTTGCCTGTTTATAGTCCCTCTCATTCTTCAAATTCTCTTTCACTTCAAACATCCACCCAAGTGTTGACTTGCCATCACAACTCTCAGAGCGTGGGGGTGGATAAAGTCTGCAGATGGAGGCCTATGTGGTTTTGTCAAACACGAGCGTGCATCCACAAACTGGCATAAAGGCACAGATTTCAAACTCTGGTGTTTTGTATGAACCCACTGTCGATAGATGTTAACAACAATTTGGAAAGAAAAAGAGTGGGAGAAAAGGCAAGGTAAGGGATCAAAGTGGCACGGTGAGAAGGCGAGGAAAGAGAGCAGGGGCGAATGCATTTATTTGATGATTACCTTTTTGTTAGTTACAGCCCAAGAGACCCCGGCACCAGAAGCACTCCCAGCAAACCAAAATCATAAACAAACAAGAAATGGTAGAAGAGACATGGGATGAAAGTGGACAGAGAGCAGAGGCACGGGGAGCTTTGAGGATGAGGCAAGGTGAAGTATCGATCATCCATTGACAAACACAATAGAAATTTTAGATGTGATGCGAGAGGCCCCTATCCATAATTTATCAGTGGGCCAAATGTGAGTGACGTGGGGTGTGGACAGGGGGGAGCTCTGAGTATTGATTAGTGGAGGGAAAAAAAGTGTTCGGCACAAGGGGGGCTGATGAGATGTGAGAGAGAGATGGCTAAGCTCCCCCAACACCCCCACCCACCCATACACACACACACACGCACTCTGCAAGTGGGGCGTAGATGGAGCACAGGAAAGCCATTAAGGATGGCAGTGTTACCAGACACTGGCAGTGACTGAGAGCTCAAAACAGAGAAGCGCGAAGATTGGAGGAGAGAGAAAGAACGAGACAGAGGTCAAACCCCCACCGCTGCTACTACACCCAGTCCACCACCACCCCAATCAATATGACCATGTCAAAACATAAAATGCATGCTTTTGCTCTTAAGTAAAAGGTGTCTAAGATTTTTAAAAGCATTGATTCAGGGGCAGGTCGATGGAAATCAAGACATATTTTCCTGTGCAAAGAGGGGTAATAACACCCAGCTGATAATAGCACAACAGAGGCGACTCAACTGTGTCTTCAAGAGTGTACTGGTCAGATTACGGCACTCCACTCCACCAGGAGAGGTCAGATGAAGAGGGCAGGTCAAGGATTTGAGCTCTTTCTACACAAACTCTGAGATTTGTCTGTGGGGATAGCACAAGAGGGAGAATGAGCTGATGGCACTGGACTTTTACTGCAACATCTGCCAGAAACATTTTACACATTAAAGCGAGGAGTATCCCGCTTTAAGAAGAAGTTCTTACAGGCTGGGCCCTGGGGAATGTGCACCATCAGATACAGCCAAGGCAGAGCAGATAATTCCTATATTGCAATGCTAACCACACAGAGCCAAACACATTTAATGAGAATTCTTTAGAATTTTAAACATGTCAGTCATCCTACCTTGATATGATATTATGTACAGCTGAATTTCAGGCTCACCCCTTCAATTACTATTTGGCTGAGAGTTTTCTGTTCCCTGAATAAAGGTCAGTCACTGAGAGGAAAACGAGTTAGAGAGGCTTCTGGGTGGGTTCAGTGGTTAGGGAGGGCATTTTTCCCTAATGTGGGCACCAGTGAGGCAGAGACAACCTCCATGTTGGCTCTGGCGACACAGCACCGCCCAACCCAAGCAGCTAAAACAGACCAGGCACAACGAGACACAGCAAGGAAAACACAAGATGAGGGAAGGGAAATAAAGAATCATGTTCCATAATCAGGAACAAAACTTGTACCCACCACATGAAGGACACTGCCAGTGTACATCCATGTGTCCCTTGTTGGTGCAATAGTTAGCGTAGCAGCCACAAAATGGGGCTTTAAAGACAATGGCAGTGCAGCAGCAATTAGCCTTATCCTGGGTGTGGCCACGCTCCAAAGACACTCATCTACCCATGACCACAAAAGTGTGTAATGAATGACATGACATTGCAGTAACACAATAAAATAAACAACATCTGGCTGAACTTAGACAACTCCCTCTTTGTTGACTCCTTGACCTTTCATAGGTCATAAAGCAGGCTTTAATCACCACATTGCAATCAAAACTGAAACTTTTAAGTTATATTATAAGAACAGAATTGCAAGATGTATTCACTGTGACTGTAGCTACAAACTCAATGCTAAATTAGTTTTGTACATGAAGAAGCATAGAATTATGATATTTATCACATTTATGACTTTTTACTACAACCCCATATGTCACAATCAAGTTGTGAGGCATTACAAATCCATACTACTACTACTATTTGTTATAATAATAACAACAACTGAAACTTTAGTAATCCCAATGGTGAAATTCCAACCACCAACCCTGGGTTTCATAGATAACTGCCCTACCGACTGATCCACAGTCACCCCTCCATATGCTCTACAATAATTTCAGTCATCTTCTGCTATTCCAGAGGCCATCACAGAGCAAATAGTAAAGAAAAAAAAAGTTCTGTCACATTTAACTTCAACTGGTCCCAGTAGAAAGCTGAAATGTCACCCATGGAACAAGCTGTAGCTTGCCATGCCTTGATAACCTTGATAACTGACAGTTTGACAGGATGGTCAGTGTGGTCAGTCAGAGTGATCGCTGCAGCCGGAGATTTGAACCCGTGTTCTCCTAGATACCCAATAATCTCTCTAACCACCAGGCTACACTAACACAACATGGTTTTCAGCTCAGTGAGGTGTATGGTGGACAACCGGCATTACTCACTTGGGAACTTCGCCCATCAAACACTTAGACCTAATGCCAAGACCTTTGAGGCAACCATGCCGACCAGAGCATTTTTCTGACACACAGTGTGGAAATCTCAGGCAATTGGCCGATCAGACATTTTATTGCATTGGTTTCAGCTCGACTGTGTATGTGATCTGTCACGCATGAGAATGTGGGAAATAGACGCCGGTGGGGAGATAATCTGATCACCTGATCTAGGCTCAGCTTAGGTGATGACAGCCAGGCTGTGCCACCGTGTGTCATATGATGAGGGGGCCAAACGGCAGGTGAGTGGTCACCGCACTTAATGAACAGATGACCAAACCACCAGGAAGACTAGGAGGAAAAGCAAGAATTAGTAGGGGAGGGAAAAAGCAGAGACAAGAAAGGTAAATGAGTTTTAGGGAGTAGAGGGATGGCCTTTATTTGATACCCCTTTTTGTGATAAAAGTGGATTTGATGTAAGGTGGTGAGCGAGGAAATCAAGAAGGAGGAATGGAAAGAAGAGGCTGTGTTTCACACAGTGGTGGGCTAGAAGGCTCTCTGCTGGTGCTCCAGCGACACTGTGGGAAGCCAGCAGGTATGGAAACACTGTGTAACAAACGCATTGTTGGTGCGACTGAGAATGCACACGAGCGCAGTGTGTGCGAAAGTGTGTGCTTTTGTGTGTATTTAACAGCTTAATCAATTATCTAACTACTTGACAAAAAGAAAACAGGATTTCCTCAACACGCCTCCCACCTTTAGAGAAAAGGAGTCAACACAAATACAGTAGCTTATGCACACAGCTCAAACAAAAAACAAAACATCTAGTTCTCCCTTTTGTTTGGAGGACACTTATGGTTCCTTGTATTAATTGCCATGCCAGAGTTCTCTGTGGAAAAAAAGCCAGCCAAAGACAGTCATCAGTGTTAAGGAGATGGGGTATCACCACACAACTTCATCTATATTAATATCTTGTATTACTACAGTCACACAAAATAATTGCGCAAAATAGATAAAGGCCAGGCAGCATGCTAACACCCTCATGAATGCAGATGTTATGCGGATGATTTAATCATGCGTCTAACTGATGTTTTTAGGCTGCCCTCTTTCATTAAAAGCCCGCCGCAGTAGATACAGGAATCAAAGATTATTCTACGAATTAGGATATGAAAAGCATGTTAGCTCAATTAAGAAAATTAAATTGTGTACATTAGACAAAATCTTGTTCAACCAGCAGTGAGCATTTTGCCGCCAAGGCCGGGGCGTAATAAAATCAAAGAATCACGGTTTAATTGAAATGCACTTAAAAAGGATCATGCTGACAAATGCGATTGTAGTGAGGCACTAATGTGCACACCTCCTCCCAGTCTGCTTTAAATCCAATGAAATTGAAATTTCCTGGGCTGCTGACCGCTTCCTGATACAATCAGCTGGCCAGCAGCACAGCACATGCAAAGAGGAAGAACAAGATGATGAAAAAATAAAAATAAAAAATAGGAAGCAAGTAATCAATTTAGAACAAACAAACAAGGGCAGCACCTCTAACACATACACACATCCCCATCCACATTAAACAGACAAATTAAAGGTGAAGTATAGATAACAAGTCATCATAGCCTTATCACCGATTTCCTGCCAAAGGAGACCGTGCACCTCTTTGAGCTCAAAATAGCATGAGATGGGCACTATTTCATTGTTTTCTGACCAACAGCAGTTGGACTTCAAAGCCCGTTTGCCCAAAAGACTAATCATTGACTAAGCTTTACTTACCAACTACTTTAACTGTTAAAAGTATATTGGTAAAGGTGTTCTGGTTTGGCCAGAAACTATATCTGTCTCTTAACACAGTGAAACATTAATATCAAGCTGAAGAAGACAAGATCACATTATTACTTGCTACTCTCCAGGGCACTATCCCGTAGCCTACTTTTCTCTGCACTAAGGAGGAGGATATAAAAATATGATCTTGTAGGTTGAAATTCATGTATAAGAAAATAACCAACACTCCCCCTTAACACTTTATTTTATTTAGTAATAGCTGATGAGAACATTGTATTTGAATTGTAAACACTAAATACCTACAGACTTTCTGAGCTTACACTATGTTTCACAAAAAAGCCTTTCCCTATGTATATGTAAGCAAACAAAAATAGAAGGTACGCAGTTGGACTGATGATATTGAAACAAAAAAGGAACGTGTTTGCTATTTTTCCTGCCATTACTGTGTTTGCTGCTGAGCAGAGCAGTACTCTCTAAGGTAATTCTCTGGAGAAGCCACTAGGGGAGCTTCCAACCCCTTTTCAGCACACAGTGTATGCAAACAGAGAGGGGCACTCGTGCATGTGCGTTCGTGCGCACTCTCACACACACGACACACACACACACACACACACACTGTGACAGTGGTAGAAACAAAAAGAGAAAAATAATAGGTGCAATTGTATGTTACTCAACAGAGGAGGATGTTCAGTGTAAATTGCTTATTGCCTAGTAAAAGAGCACAGGCATACTTTCAAACAACCGACTCTCTCATTATTTAGCCATCCACATGTACTTCCCACTGTTGACACTGCTGTGTGATACAGTGAAGAAGCCAGGATGCTATTGTAGTACAGCTGATGGGAATACTCTGTGCCCTAAAGTACAGAACACACCTCCATTATGCATTACACATCTAAGATATTTAAGCTCTTTGTAAGAGTTAAGTCTTGGAGCCGTGCCGTGTCATTCTGCGGGGGATGATAGGGAGCTTTTGTCATGTCTGTATTAGCAGAATGACTTCCAAAGCCGCTGGGATGGTGTGTTACAACCACTAGCTCCAGTCAGTCCCTGAGTTGATACCCAGCTCTGCCTGGCCCTAAGCACCAGATCAGAACCCCAAATAGGCCTTGCATTAAAGGGGATAAGCCTTACCACAGGGACTGACTATTCACCAAATAAGATCAAATGAGTTGCTGCAGGTTTATTGTGAATTGAAATAAATAGAAACACAGTGGTTCAACAGTCCAGCGTGGGGATGCAGCCAAGGAGCAAAGCGCCGATTTCTGTTATGCGAACAGGAAAAAAAAAAGGCTGTATACGATTATTGTGCTTTACAAAAAGTCTTAGGGAGGGGAAATGAGACTTGAGACCTGTGAACATCAACTGACATGAATACCAGGACACGTGTCGTCTTCAGAAGTGGGAAAGGCAGTGTTTTCCCTTCTTGGAGCAGGAAAACATGGTTCTTATTCTAAGATAAATACCGCCCATCTGTCTGGTGCTGTATGGTGACGGGGTGTGTGTGCCAACTTTGCAACCCTTCAAGAGACACTTAGGTCTGTGTGTATATTTTCACAGTCTGATTGAAGTAAAACACAGCCTTTAATGTATCATTTCAAGTGAACACCATGCCCAAATGAAAACACACACACCTACAAGCCCCGCTTAATTGAAGGCTACAGGTTTTCACATAGCAGACAGTTTTTTTTCTTCTTTTTTCCAAGGGGAAGTAGAGAGCACTTTTTGAAATCAATATTCTCAACTTGTTTTCCTGCAAATTAAAGCTGCCATTCTCAGGCTGCTGTCACCAGGGACCAGCACTGAGAGACAGAGTGGGATAAGAACTGCACCAGTAAAGTTTTATATTTCAAGCAAAAAAGATTGAAACATAATCCTGCATTATCTCAAAACGCCCGAAAGACAGAAAGAGAGAGAGAGAGCGAGATAGACAGGAAAACATATACACCAAAAGGGAGCCCAGATGCTATTTCTGTTTTCTAACAGAATAGGAAATAATATTGAAAATGAAGAGAAGAATAGAAATACCATGACATGATCATAATTTCAAATGTGCCTCGTACATTTCTCTTTGAGATGTAACATAATAAAGTGTCTGTTACAATAACTTGGTGTTGACATACTTTCCATCCGTAGGAAAGAATTTCATTGGTACAAGTACCTCATCTTCCATCTCAATAATATGCAATTGCCTGTAGTTAGTCTACATAACATGCAATTTACACACAAGACTGCACTCTTCTCGCTGTCTGCTCCAGTAGACCATGGCTGTACTTTGCCATAAAACTCTTCAGGAAGCTTTGTAGTGCCTAAAAACCTCAATTAGGTTCATCAATATTTGATGGAATGGCTCAGATAAGTTCTGCCCCTCCCCACCCCCTCAGTGCCCCTGTGCTGGCGTGATGTCTTTAATTGCTGGCCCAAAGCACTGGAGAGAGACAAGACTTTGTTTGCTCAGTAATGGATGGCTCTGACCCTAACACAATATTGAGTCTGGGTGTTGTGCAAGCATGGCTGCCGCACTCCTGGCCTGCTGTTAAAGTGAAAAAAGGATGTTGTGGAGGAGTAACATGTTGTGACTGAACCCTGCTTACATCCCTAAATATAATGTGCATACAATGTATCAGAACATACTGGCACTTGGTAAAACGCCAAAAAAAACAAACAAAAAAAAACACACAACCGCTGTCACTCCCTAACAGCTCTGCAAGCCTTTTGTTTCTAATCCACATCAAACTCAAGCAACTTCTACATCACCATGTGCAGGAAGCATCCAAACGAGGCCGAGGTCTTTAAAACCATCTTTCACATAAATCAGAGCTGTCGAAATAAAATGGGCACAAAGGGAAAACATCAAAGACAGGCGTCACTCTCCCTGGTTCCCTCGATCTCCTCATCCTTTCTCTGGCATGAGTGCTACTTTCACCTTGGCATGCTGTGATCGCATCTTCTGTGTTTGCCTACGCTGTTCCTCCAGGACCCCTGAGCTGTCCTGGGAGGTGCCTTTACTAAGGGATTTCTCTTCATTGACTTCCTGAGTAAATTGATTTTAATAGCCAACACTTGGGGCCTTTTCTCACGGTCTCCTCTTTCAGCAGCGGCAGGCTCCGTCACGCCCTGCCATATTTTCTCCACTCAGGACGTCTGGGCTATTTTCCAGGGCTATTGGAATAAGAACTGACGAATCCCTTTCAAGGTCCCAAGGAGATAATCTCCTGTCATTTCTGATTTGCATAACATTATTTAAAATTTAATGTAATGGCATTAAGCTATAGAAGACACTCCCTTTTCTGAACCCACATCTGTTTGCGTTGTGTGCATTAATTTGTGCATGTGTATATGCACAGACACGACACTGCGGAGGAACATTTCTAAGGGAGTAACAGGAAGCTCCTTTCTTTCTTCTGCTCCAGTCTTTCTCAGCCTATCGTCCCAGAGCAACCCCCACCTCCCACTGTGACCCAAGTTACACAGAATATGTCTGCACTACACTGAGATAATCAACAGATAGCTCAAAGCAGATGAAAGAGGTATCAGATCTATCCACACTCAAACGCACACCGAAAACACGCACACACACAGAGCCGCTAACAAAGTAGTCTAAACCAGCGTACAGGGCAAAGGCACAGCCCAGAGGACTACGGGCCGGATACCATTCCATTTGCTGGATCTGTACTTGTCCTATTTAGACGGCTGCAGTGGGACTCAATTAAGCTGAAACCAAGACGAGCTGATAAATTAATTTATTAATGAATACAATAGAATAGAGAATGGAAGGATGAGCTTGCTCATTTGTTCAAGGCTGGCTAGGTCAAACAGCTCCACTAAAATGCTGGCTTTGATTGGGAAGGAGATGGGTCAAACAGGGCTTATGCAGTGGTGATTTCAACAGCTTTAAGATGGGTTCATTAGGAACAATGTAAAAACTAAAAAAGCGATGCAGTTTCAGAATATATATTAAGGAAAACTAAATAAT
The DNA here is from genome assembly GCA_034779795.1 of Ctenopoma multispine. Taxonomy (NCBI): domain Eukaryota; kingdom Metazoa; phylum Chordata; class Actinopteri; order Anabantiformes; family Anabantidae; genus Ctenopoma; species Ctenopoma multispine. The sequence continues at coordinate 20,239,858 of JAUYWH010000018.1, read as the reverse complement.
ACAGTCATTGTTCTGCTCAGGTGATTAATCCTAAAAAAAAACATGCATGCAAACACAAACATAAAAGCAAAATTATACTTCCAGACACCAACGTAGGTAAATGTGTACATCATCATCTACAATTGTGTTCATGATGCATTCACATATAAACAGAGGCTGATAGCAAATGCTCTCAACACATACTACGCTGCAGATAGACAAGAACACAGAGACACACAAAGGCATTAAAAATAAATTCATTCAGTCAATTTAGAGAATGTTTGGTGATGCAGGGCAGGAATACCATCTGAGCTCTGGGAATTGTAGATTGCTCCCCTTCTCCCTAAGGCATTCTCTTTGTCTATCTATTTGGTGTGATTAAAAATACAATGATGAATGCATATTTCTTCCAGATGAATAACTTGAAGGGGTTGGCAGCAGATGAATCAGGGAGCAGTGTGTGTTGGTAGAGAGACTAGCCAGGTCAGACCAGTCAGATCCTCTTTAGACTGGACTTCCTCAGCACAGTGAAAAAAAAAGGGGGGAGCGAGGTCATCTGGACAACAGTCTATCACAAAGAACTGCAACTGGTTAAATCCACATTAAAGTTGCATGAAGGAAATATGTATCCAAGACAAATTTTCCAACCACTATTCTAAGAGATCTGCTTTGTGAAGCTTTATTATCTTATGTACAGATTCAGAAACAGAAAAATACATGCTTATACCCACACCCAACCTAATATATATACAGTGAACTGACCACCAGAAACATATGAAACATAATCCTCCCAAATGACTCGAAAGGGTCTGGGCTCAAAGGGGAGCATTTGAGGCTCATATCCTCAGTAGAGATCGCTCCCTGGCAGGTCTACTGAGTGCCCCCCACCTCCTTGCTCCCTACAAACCAGTGTGAGAGGAAGGCCCTCCTCTCCTTACATGTCAACTTCAGAGAGCATGCCTCTTGCTGCCTCAAAGCTTTGATACCAAAATAGTCCAGGAAGTCTCAGTCTTAAAACTGCCCCAGCAGGCCTTGATTCTGGGGATAGAGTGAGTAAAAAGAAATAAAGAAAGGTTGCGAAAAGAGAATAAATAAGAGAACTAGAAAGAATGAGATATTCTTTATGAAATTTTATGTGTTCAACACTGTAGTGTACTGCAAACCACTCCTTGTAATGCTACAAAATCTGAAAACCAGAAAACTATTTCTGTTAAAGTAAGCCAGAAAGATTTGGCGCTGGAAGACCAGATGAACAAGAAAGTTGTGAAAGCCCCTTACAAGAGAGTAAACACTAGCTTCCTTTGAGGCGCTTGGTTTCAGGGGCTTTCAGAGCCAGTGCACCATACTTACATAAATATTACATAAACAATGTTATTCATCGCATCTGAATGAAAAGAATGCTTTAATAATAGAATTGGTGGCGAGTTTAAGAGCAGAGGAAATATTGAATACTGGAGAGGAGAGCGTCTGTTTTTAATGATCTGCAGCTGAAGTGAGAGGAGTGGAAGGACAGAGAGACATAATCAGAGAAAGACATAGAGAGAAAAACAGAAAAAGACACATTGAAAGGCTTGACTAGGGGTAACATTTCATTGCAGGGGTTCATGATGGTCTAACAGCAGAATCGTGTGTCAGAAAACTCTCCTCTCTTCCCAGTGGTACAAAACCTGGGGTCTCCACACATGGTGTAGAAACTGTTGAGTTGATCCAAAAGGAAGAGAAACAATAATGGCCATTCTTTCCTGTCACAGGTTGTTATTCTTGTTCTGATTGGTCACCTCATGTCAAGAAGGCCTCCTAGGCCCATGGTGTCCCTGTTCATTCTGTGGACAGACCTACTTTTTTTTTTTCAACTACAAGATCACTTGCTTACACAACATATACAATAGGTCTGCATTACCTTGCTCATTCAGCAAAGCCTAACGCTAGTAAGATGAAACAAACTGCTGGAACTGTGATAAATTAATGATCAAACGGCTCACTGTGAAGTGCAGTGGCACTGCCGAGTCCTGTAAGCACCTTAGCCAGATAAATAAAGAGAAAGACAGAACCAAGGCAAAAGTGAATAAAAGAAAAGTAGGAAGGAAGGATAAAACAAAAGAAAAATAGAGTAAGAGTAAAAAGCAGAAAAAGGAAATGACATTAAAACATCATCTGTGGTGTGTGTGTGTTCAGAGTTCATGTGTCTTTAAAGAAAGGGGAGTGATGGGAGCATGCATCTCAGTGTGATATCTACAGTGCCCTCTAGTTTGTGCAATATGCACAACACAGTGGTGGTGTGTGTATTTCTTAGTCTGTGGCTGTTTGATGTTTATGTACCAGAAACCTACAAACATATAAAAGATGCCTACCAAACTGAAACACTAGTCCGGTGGCTGTGTGAAGTTGTGACAGTGTTTCTACATTGCTGTAAACACATTCGCTACAGTTTGATTATTAAACCTATTGATATTAATATTATCAAAACTAAACACATACAGACAAAATGTATTATTCATCTGTAGTATTGTTGTGGGTATTTACACATGAATATTGTCTTTTTGTGTGTATATAAGTCAGGCAATGATTTGCTTATTAAAAAAGAAAGAAAAATCATTCTTTGTCAACAATGCATACTTGTTAGTTTTTGCTGGTTGAAAGTGAGTGACACGGTGAGTGGATAGATACTCTGTTCTTCTTCTTCTACACACATTTCAATCCCTATTATGTCATCCAGGCATTGTGACGGATTGCTGCATCTCATTTCATATGCAGTTATCCAGCTAACTACCAGCCTTCCCCCTGCTGCTCCATCGGCCTTTGATAACAACAGAGAGAAATTAAAATCATGAACCTGAATTATGAATTCAATGACAAGATACCCTGCAAAGGGTTTTTCTATGCACTATCTCAGCTATTGCTCCTTCTCTCTCTCATTCTGGTTCTCTCTCACTTTTACCCTTGTTCTTCATTTCTCTTTCAATCCCAGCGTTGTTCTCCTTCACTTTTTTTCCCCTCTTTCTCAACCCTGCCTCTCTTCTCTCTTGGTTGCAGAGGATTCAAGTGCTAGCATATTCCATAAGAGCAAGAGAGACAGGGGAAAAGAAAGGAAGAAAGTTTCAAACGGCGATAACACACAGTTTGATAAAACTGACAAGGGACTCAATTAAGGCTTCCCTGTCAAAGCAGGAGTGATATTTTATTAAGTGGCAGTGTGCCATTCGATGGGTACATCAAGCGACACATCTGTAGACGAGAGGACTGCAACAGCCGGGTAAGAGGGACACGTGTTGCCACTTTCAGGAAACATCAGTTGAAACTCACTTCATCACGTCTGCTGAAAAATTAAGAGGCTCCAATATTAGGATGCTCATTTACTTTTCAATACACCACCCAAAGAATATGAAGCAAGACTGTCGCTGTCCCCGTTTTTTTGTCTTTTATTTTGAACACATGCAAGCACAAAGATTTCCAGTATTAGCTTTTGTTACATTACGATCATAACAAGTGCTACCAAGATTCTGCCACATCTAAAAAGAAAACAACCAAAGGCCTGCATTGTCACAGTGGCACATGTAAAGTAGCTTTTAAGAAACAGATTTTTAGGGCAACAAGTATGCTTATTTTGTAACAGTGTCTAATGTTTCAGTTGAGCTTCTTTTTCCAGCATCCCCGGTTCAGTGTAAATTCAGTATAAAACAGGTGAATTAAATGTTGTAGGATCCTTGCAGTAAAACTATACTTTATACAATATGTATTCGATTTTGTTTGGGAGTATTTCTTTTATCTATCTGACTTTTACTTTGTTGTCTCACAAATGTGATGTGTGGACGCTGTGGCATCCACCCCAACACACACTATTTGCAATTGTTTGTATATATAAATTAAAACTCAGTCTACCGTTGAAAACATTTAAATTGGTAAGGATGAGAGTTTCAGTGAAATACCTAAAACGTATACTAGAAGGTAGCTTGTCGACCACTACAAACAAAGGATTTGCATATCAACATTACATATAGGCTCGGGTGTTTGTGTAGACAACTACATATACAGCCCCTCTACTTTAAATTTCTTTTTAAATAAAAATAAACTTAACTCTTCAGAGAATGCAAACACGGTGGTGCTCTGATGTGCCTAGAAGAGGCCAGTAGTGTTACAGTAAGATGAAACTTTAATTCAGAAGTCTCTCTTGTAATTGAGAGTGCTCTTGGAGGATGCTGTACTGCTGAGAGAAAAAAACAAAATAAAACAGATGCCTCTGTCCACTTCCACACACTCCATAAATATGCGTGTGCATGGGTTTAAATGTTGTGCACACATGCACACATAGGTCTACATGCCAACTTACTTAAAGTTTATGTGGCATGTTTGTGTATGGTCTGTCTGCCTTCATCCCCACGACACGTGGAGTTGACACTTGGTTGTACAGTAGCTCAGCACTGACCATACATAGTCTGTTTCATCTAGAACAAAAGCTATGTTGGAGGACACAAAAGGCTAGGTTCAAAAGCACTGCAGGCGTCGAGAGCCCAGTCCTAGATACATGAAACAATCAGTGTTAACTTATCCACAGTTAAAAGGGCTGCAACGTACCTACAACAATGCTTCGCGTTCTCAACTGTAGGCACAGTTCTGTCCACATAAGGCAGCTTTAAAGGGCTAGGTAGATCAAACTCTTATTAAATTACTTGCATTAATGTTAATGATTAGCACAAAATAATATTTGTGTATTTCTATCACTGATTAACGTGTTGGTCCCATGATAAGCTATCATTTATGCATGCTGTCTACGAGTGAACCTGTTCTGTGTAGTTTGCATGGGGGAAAGGCAGGGAGCACATGTGTGTTTGTGTGTGTATGGGAGGTTTTCTCACATGTATGTCTACAAATAATTCTTATATGACAATTGTGATGAGTGAAGGTGGGTGTATTACTCTTAAGGCCACATCTCAATGACAGCTACTGGAGATACATTGATGGATTCAGGCACTGACAAGCGACAGTGCTGTTTTAATGAAGAGAAACGTGTCCACACACACACACACACACACACACACACACACACACACACACACACACACACACACACACACACACACATTACTATAAATGTGTAAAGGTTCACTCTCCCTCTTCAGTTATTCCCACATTTTTTCTTCATTCCTCCTTCCTCCATCACTCTCTCCGGGGTATGTATGACTGATAGATCTGTCAGCGCACTTGCTAAACAAATGAAAGTTGTAGCTTAGGCCATTGAGGTGATGCTTTCATCAGTGCTGAGCAGGCTCGGTTGGAAGTAGGCCCCCGCCTACATCATGTACCAGAACTGAACTTGATGAGCTAGTACTTGGGAATGTGACAATTACATCCAGCCGCCACATGTAGCACAACTGCATCTATTTTTCAGCTGCAGAAAGTAGACTTGGTATTACATTTATGATGTACAATTTTATTTTCGTGTAGTGTCTTGGATGAAACTGCAATTAATTGTCACTACTTTAGAGATATGTGTGCATTTTGTATGTGTGTTAAAAATAATAGAAACTTTCCAACTCATACAGGATAGGTTTTAACCAAGCAGGCTGTGTGCAATATAATTTGTACCAGATAGTTGGGAATTTAATCCCATTGGAATTAGCCATGTCAGTCATTTTTATGGACAGAGCACTGCTGTGCCAGTAAAGATTTAAGCTTCTTTCACCTCCCATTAAACACCCACTAAAACTTATTAACTCTTTTACAGAGACATATTATTGCAGGATTGCACACTTGTAACACTGTTGTGACGACAACACACAAATTAAGCACATACTCCCACATCAGTATTTTCCGTACCTGTTGTACGTGTCCTGAAAAGATAAACTGCCATCATTCACAGGGTGGAAAAACACTATTTCAATTAATGTATTAATAAATATGATACAATATATGAAGAAACTGAGTTGACCGTATAGTGAGTATAAAAATAAGTTGAAAAATAAGTTGGTGGTAGATGCCAGATACACTACTAAGTAATTTGCAAGTTTCAGGATGGAAAATCACTCAAATTTAATTGCAAATGTACATGGCAGCATTGTTTAGCTTTTTATGGCAACAATGTGGGACAAGGATTTACAGCTGGATGTGCTGAAAAGGCAAACAGAGAGACAGACAGAAGTCACTCTGTCTCTCTGATGTGTGCCAGTGTTCCGTATGTACCATGGTGATTTGTCAGCGCTGTGTCTCAAGTTTTCTTCCCTAGAGTGACTGCACTGGAATGGAAGAATAATAAACATGATGGTGGATGAAATTTAGGGAAGCATCAAGTGCAAAACGCAGCAAGGCCTTTCGCACAAAACTCCAAATCTCCAACACAGGAAAGCCTAAGAGATATACAAAAACACAGAAAGTGTACACACACACACACACCTTGTACAGTAGGTTGCAGCAGTTCAGTACAATCAAATCTGTTGTTGCTTTATATATAGTACCTAAAAAACGTCCACCTGTTGCTGTTAAAATACTTTAAAATATTTTTGAAGACAGACAAAACAGGTCACAAGTACACTGTCCTGTTTGTTGGGTTGTATCCAGAATAGGCCAGTCTGAATGTCTCATCTAACTGAACAAAATCAAGCAAAACTATTTTAGCAGGCTGCAGTTCTGACCCTAGTTTTGTTCGAATTACTCGCGGCTTGGCATACACCCACACACAGCAACACATAAATGCTAACACAAACATACTAAACACAGGAGCACAAATTGTTTAGTCTGTGTGTATTCAAAAGCGAGAGGTAAACAACTTTAATCATCCTGTTCCATGTCGGTTCCACTGACAGTTTACATTAAAACAATAGGATGAGATGAGAAAGGTGGAGCGTCGGGGTGAAATTAATAGCCGAAGCTATAAGCATTAAGACAAATGGAAAGAAGAACAGAAAGACAATAAATAGTTAGGCAGTGATGTCACAAAGCCTAACAGCACTAATTGGGTAGTATTTGTTGATGAGAACATAACAAGCCCTTAAATTATGCATTAATCAAACAAAGCTTAATATAAACTGACAAGGAGCTTGGCAATCTGGCAGCCATCTGGAAGACAGGCCTGTCAGTCACAGAGAGGTGAGAAAGAGGAATGGCTGAACTTTGGGTTAACCCCATAGAGAGGGAGAGAGGAAGGAGAGAAAGACAGCAAGACAGAGAAAGACAGACAGAGACAATGAGAGATAGAGGTTGAGAGAGACAGTGAGAGAAGTCGGGTCTAAAGGTTACACAGACAGATAGGAATAATACAGAAGTTGATCTAGACATCGTTAAAGATGGGGTCAAGTATCACTGACACCAAAACAAGGTCAGTTAGTGAGACGTGTTTTTGACGGGTCTGGTGAAAAGCATTGTCAGGGTCATTATATCTCAGCTTTACAAATAGCCACATGTACACACACAACCACCCATTCTGTCTGGCACACAATGCACATTTCACCAGAATCCAACACACTCTTACTTAAGTCAGATGCGCAAACTTCACACTAAATGTGTGGTATGTCTGACCGCAGCCTGTGCCTCAAGAACTCTGTCGACAATCAGTGTTGTTTTCTGATAATATTGTTATCTATTCTGTCGATGACCAACCAGAAGCCTAAAAACCAGATAGTTCTCCAAATGGCACGCAGGTGTACCACCAAGCTGAACGAATGCCATCTGCAGCTGCTTCATTCCACAGAAGGGGACACAGTAACGAAGTGAACAAGAAGAAAACTGACAAGACTGTGATACGAGCAATGAATTATACTTCTACCAACTCATACTGCACTTTGATTCGCTCCCTCCAGTGGTTAGAGTGATTTTGATTTTACCCGCCTGTGGTGTACTTAGGCTCTTTTTTCCTTTAAAATCCAAGTCTGATTTCACATTGTTCTCCACCTAAGTTATGTATGACAAACGCCTGGGGCCAAATCACCATCAAAGAAGCACAACGCAGGAACATGGCGCTTCCGAGCTTCTTAGTGATGACAGATGTCACTTTTGAAGTGAGCAAAGGGATGAAAGTGGCAGGGATGTGACGGGCGGCATGAGGACAGCTTCTCCGCCGCGACCTGCCATCATCAGCACTGCTGAGGTGTAATGGGGAGAGACTGGAGGGGCCTGGAAGCTCCTACAGTCGTCTGGGGTGTCTGTCTTGGTGCCCAACAGGGGCTAAGTCTTACATGTCATAACCACCAAGCCTGCAAGCAGCCAGCTCCCAACATGGCAGCCCGTCAGCCAGAAAGCCAGCAAGCCATCATGCCTCCACCATCCGATGGAGATGGAAGTGTCTCCCTCCGTTACACTGGCTGCTCTGCCAGTGGATTCGTCAGGGTATAGAGAGAATAGCTAATCTGAGGGAACCAGCGGCCTGGAATCAAAGGGCCACTGGCTTCTCTCTTCCTTGTGTGTAGCAGCGCTCACCTGGGTACTATCCCCGGTGTGACAGAGCAAGCAGCAAGAGGACTTGGTAAACAAGGCAGAGCAATGCAACTTTCAAACAGAGAGGCAGCTAGTGCAGGGAAACCAAAACAAACTCTTAACTCAGAAAATTCACAGAACGTTTTCCCCCTGCCTTCCTCACTGTTCCCTGTGTCTTTATTGTGGCTTGATATGTCACCACTGTCTATATCTCCTACTTACTCAGGACTTCAAGTGGCTGTCTCTATTTTGCTTGGCCATAAATTATTCAGTGCCATGTGTCTTCTTAGTATCTGCATTGGGTTGCTATCTTATCCCTTCTTCTGAAAGAGGGGCTGGTGCTTTGAGACAGAGTTTGCAAAAGGTAACACAGGAACTTCAGCACCGACAACCGCTTTCTTAGTAGGAGCTCTTGTCAAGTACATATATTTGTTCCAGCACAAGGAAAATATGAAAAAGAAAAACAAGAAAAAAGTTGTAGTTGAATACAACATAGAAACCAACAAGCTCTACTGCTGCTACTACAACAACTTGGACTAGTATCTGAGCTAAAAATAATGACAGTATTCCACATTGAGGAGTGTGTGTTTTGATTCCGCAGCACATGCGTGTCTGTGTGTGTGTGTGTGTGGAGCCCAGGGAGCCCACTGTATGTAAATAGCCATATGAGACTGCATAGCATTACTGTCCAGACATTGAAGAGGTGACCTGATCCCAATTAATCACACAATCCCAGGGAGAACTGTCACATCCCATCTCCATCAGCAGTACCATCCTGTTCTGTCTCCCTCTCTTGTCATCCTCTGTTCCACCATCTCTTTTCCTCTTTCTCTCTCTTTCTAACACACACACACACACACAAACACACACACACAGCGTACCCTGCTCTGTCCCATCGTCCCCTCACCAGTACCCCACCCCCTTTCACCTCCTTGCTTTTATTCAAACACACAGGATCTAAAGCTGACAGGTCAGCTGGCATGGGCCAGTCGGTCCCCACCTGTCCCCTTGCTTCTTCCCCCAGAAGGCAAAGTGCCAGAAGAGCAGAGAAGAGGCACTTCTATCTTTACAGCTGCCAAAACAGGATGCAGCCTTGGGCTTCCTATCCCCCAAAGAGAAGGAGTGTTTGCACTGCACTGCTATCAGTGAAGGAGCAGATCTATTTTATGGCTTATCTCACTCTTCAACAAGAGATAGTGACAAAAGGATTCCACATGTGTTAAGAGGCATGTTGTTTATCAAAATGTGACATGATATGGTGTATTTGTAAGGCATTATAAACACCAACTGGTAGAGTAAACCTCATTTTTTAATGTGGTATGCAAATGTATCTATGCTCTCTTGTATGTTAGTTTGTCAAATACTTAATACTAACACTTAATATTATTTGCAAAACCTAATGTATGGACCTACAATATGAAAACAAAAATTCAAATAGAGAGATGACCAAAAAAGGCACCCATCTGACATATTTTAACAAACTTTTTTTTAAGATATAAATGCAAGTGGAGATCAAAACACCAGCAATGTCTATGAAAGTGGCATACTGGATACAGGTGTCATGTCGTAGCTTTGTCTTGATTCATCCTGATATAACCACTTTGAGTATTCCCTTTGAAAAATGGAGAACTGGCATGTTGTGAAATCACAGAAGTCAGGATACTTTGTATGACATGTCGTTAGAGTTCTGTTGTTTCACCCATCTGTTCATAGACTTTTTCATATCAACTTGTTCCCTTTTGTGCTGTTACAATTACAGGGCCATGACATAAAATCAGAAGTCTGCTATACTACAGGGAAAGAGAAATATAAAAAAAGAATTCCTCCTGTTGCCTAGCAAACGTTTAATAAAATGAACTAATGAAATGCAGTATAAAATCTTGTCTATTTTTCTATAGACCTTACACTCAGTCTTGTCTAAGCAGCATCCTCTCTAGATCATCATCAATGGTTGTTGGGATGGTGAGGTAGTGCAAACATTTGTAGCCCAGAAAATGGAGCAGAACTAGGAAGTAGGGGTGAAAAGGAACCTGTAGCAAACGGAAAGATCACCTCCTATGTATGAACATTAGAGATGAAGAGAAGGATGTTACATTGTTATGTATTATGTATATATGTTATGTATTTTTTATATATTTCTAACTCCTGTACTGTCTCCTCTTCATAACATTAACTGCCATAGAAAAAAAAAGAGGGAACAAGTGGCTCAGTGCGATGATAACGAGGCCCCATGTGGCTTCTTAAGTCTTGTTAATCATCAGGTGAGTGAAGACAGTTTAAGTCTTAGTTTTAGTGTCTTTACCAGAGTTAGAAAGAAAGTGTCCTGTAAACTATGAGCCCATATGCCAGCAAGCTATTACTATCAACAGATCAAAACAAAAATACTGTAGAAAGCTATGTAAAGTATATAATTAAAATCATACACAATCTCACAATGTTTGACCAGCCGACCACCTTGTATAACTCTAAAGGTGTTTTTTAAGCTTAAACCTAACCAATGTTATTGTAACTCTAATTTGTAATGGTTTTGGAAGATGTTTACAGAAAATTGTGTATTGATTGGGGTGTCAGAAAACAACAAGATAATCGCTGTTCTTGAGAGCTATGTCAACACATTTTGTTGTTTCATTTGGATAATCTGCTGCTGTGCACAGAAGAGAACTCAAACTGATGATCTGAAATGTACTATGGATATCCATGGTCCCCAACTCTGTTTACTGTAAACAAATAGATAAACCCAGCAGTGTGAAGAGATTCCCACAGGGTCCAGTCCACAATTTATCTACAGGTCCTTCTGCTTCTATACTGTGAACCCTGCATGGTCCAGCTGCTTTGACATATCTACTGTAGACCCAGGCTGGGTAATTATGAGCTACAAAGCTCACTGACCTTGTCAAGATCTCTCTACCCTCTCCAAGCTAGCCCCAGTGTATGGGAGGAGGGATTGCATTCTGTGGCACACACACACACACACACACACACACACACACACACCTGGACTATGGCTGTTTACTTACAAGGTTAAAGGGGCTGAAATCAGTGACAGAAGGAGGTTTAACAAGGAAGCAAGGAAGATGGTAGAGGATGAATATGCAGGAAGAGTAGAATGTGAAGGAAAGGGGCAGAGAGGTAGGAGGGTGGAATGAGAATTGCAGTACAAAGCAGAGGGAGGGGGTGAATGGGGGTCACAAAGTGATGAGGGGGTTAAATGCCACAAATGCCATGTCTCAAGGCCTCATAAAGACAAGCTCTGCATTGCTCCCAAGGTCAGGGCATGCACCACATGCACCTGTGCAATTGGAAGTTGTGGTTTTGTGGGTGGGTGACTAGGGAAGTATGTGTGAGCACTTCAGTATACAATACACACAGTCTAGCCTGTTAGTGTATACTGTCTGGGGCAAATGGCCTTGCAAAAATAAATTGTGAGCTACTCTTAGGGGATTAGAGAGAAACTTATGCTTGTCTGCAACAGATAACAATAGTACAGGAGTTTGGGGGTGGGGGTGGGGTGGGGGCATAAGTGATATTCTCAACCAGTTGCAGATGGTAAAA